>CM053787.1:328216093-328376093 GCA_028749045.1 Cupressus sempervirens
ATTCCCACCCCAATTTTACCTTTACATTTTGGAGTGTTTCTAGGTGATAAAATCTTGTGTTATCTATTTTCATGCATCCTTTACTTTCATGTTAATTAGATGTGTTACATGCATGTGATTGATTTCAATTAGAAGTTTTTATAGCTCAAAATTATTGGTACTTCTAATTCAACACACCCCCACCCCCCCCCCCCCCCCCCCCCCCCCCCCCCCGCTCAAAAGTATTGTTCCCAGTTGTGAATTCCAACAATTGGTATCAGAGCTAAGTTCTCACAAGGAGAAGCCTTACAACTTGCAAAAAAGATCTAGAAATGGAAGTCTACAAACTTGGGAAGATCATAGAAAACTAGGAGATTGAGATACATCTCATTCTACATTCTCATGAAGAAGTGAGGGAAGAATTGAGGAAATCCCTAAAGAGAAGAAGAGAGATTTCCATAGCTAAGAATGTTACATAATACAAGGAGATTGACACCTCAAAAGTGTTTGCAAATGGAGATTCCAAAGAGTTTGATGCAGCAATAGAAGACCTAATGGAGAAGAATAGAGCTCAAGCAAAAGAGATTAGAACTCTCAAGGTTGAACAAGAATCTCAAGCCATGATGCTTTGTGAAGTAACTGAAAAAATAAAAATAGCTATTGAAGATAAGGTTATGATAGAAGATGACAAGAGAAACCTTGCCAATAGGTTAGAGGAAAAGTCAATTGAGCTTGCAAGAATTTCCAACATACAGCTAGACACCCTAAGCTAGATGAAAAATACACATCATGAATTGAATGTTAAGGATATTGAGATAAAATGACTTGAGAAGATAGTAGGAGATTGTAGAAAGCTTCAAAAAACCTAATAAAGCCATTAAGTATTTTGAATAGCTACTAAAATCATCAAGATCTAGTAATGACACTTTAGGACTAGGATACACTAGCACTAGAAAAGGAGAGTCATCCAAGACTGTAGAAGAAAGAAGTGATAAAGGTAGGAATACTAAACCCACTAGTTATTTTTGTGGTAAAAAGGGACATACCTCTAATGTTTTCAGGAGCAAGAATTCCAATCAACATGAAAAACCTAAAAACATGGGTCACTATAACAAGTGCAATAAGCAAGGACATCATGCACATGACTATAGGACAAGAACCATCAAAACACAAAGATTTCAAGGTCACTACTACAATTGAAAGAAGTATGGACATAGAGAATTTGAGTGCAGAAAAAAGCCTATGTGGACACCTAATCAACTAGCAAGGCCAAATAATCATGGACATCACTACAATTGGGACTACAACACTAGGCAAAGTTGTCACTACTATCAAGAAAATTGACACATCCCTAAAAATTGCATAAGAACACATTTTAGTGGAAACTATAGTAGATGGTTGAGCCAAACTACATGCTTTAGTTGTTTGAAGACTGGACACATTAGCAAAAATTGCCCAACAAGGTCAAAGGCACCTAACTCAGAGTTCAACAAAGGAAAAGGGAAGGAAGATGTTGAACACATCAGAGGAGAGATGAATAAAACATGGAAGAAGAAATATGGAAGTATCACATCCAATGGAGGGATCACTTCACCTAAAGGGTAAGGTGGTCACACTTCATCCAACTAAGCAAAAGAAGGTATGTGGAATTGATATACAAATCTTTATCATACATCAGTTCCAAAACAAGTAAGGACTGAAAATGAAAGATCCACATGAATAGAGATGCAAAGTTAAAACTTCAATTTTTTACAAGTGTTACCGAGTAAGAAAATTTTTCCTTAGAAGCTGAGTAAAATCCTAGTATATGTCAAGTTGTCTGCCAAAGTTAGTAGAAGCCAAGTGATTGCTTGCAACCAAGTTAGTAGTGAATGTTGAGCGAAGGGAAATTTGTATTGTATGTCAAGTATTGGAAAGATAATGGAAGCTAAGTAAAGTATAATTGTTTAAGGAGCCGAGTGGATAGTTGTAAATGCACTAAGTAGTAAATGCTATGAAACAAGTGTATATGATTGCATTTTGAATCATTTTTCACCATCACGAGCAAAAAGGAAGAATGAGAAGAGCACAGAAAGGATTTCAAAGTAGAGAATCAAGCATTTAAGTAGATTTCAACAAAGATTCAACACTATTTCGATGATTCAAAGTATTTTACTTGTGTTGAGTTACACAATTTCAAAATTTCTTTGTGTTAAAACCCTAGATTGCACAAATGGCCTCCAACGCTAGACAACCGCATGAAAAAGAGTTTTTTGAAGTCCAATTAGTATCAAATAAAGTTAAGCAACCCAATTTTAGACCTATCCCTAAAGTTACATACAAAAATGACCCTATCAGAGCCCTATCCATAATTCCTCCTAAGGTTGTAATGGTTCAAGATGTTAGGAGATGCTATAACTATAAGATTGGTGCTATTGGAGATATGGAAATCAAGGAGGAATGCAATAAATTGTGTGAAAATGGGATCTTGAAAGAAGAGTTCCAAATAATTGAGAAGAAGGGCTTAACCCATGCCCTAGATTTTCCTATTGTGTTTAAGACCAAATGGATCATAATTGTGTTAAGTAGGATACATGATGGTAGTTTTTTATTAGAAGATGGGCCAGTCAAAATCTCAAAAAGGATTATTCATAGGGTAACAGGGTATCCAACCCTAGAATGGCCCAAAACACTAAGGAGTGATTCAAAAGAAGCAATTGAGAAGGATACTGGAGCTAAGTGGAATAAGAGAGGCATTACCATTGATACCATTAAGGATCCTCTTGTTGATTTTTTTGTTAGAGTCATTTCCCATAAATTCTACCAATCTAGCAGACTCAACACTGTTCCCTGTATTGTAGTAGATGTTGGTTACAAGCTTGTTAAAAAGGATCATATTTATGATTTGGCTGAACTGTAATTACAATAGATCAATGAGAATTTGGGAGCTATAAGAAGAACAAAGGGAGCTCAATGTAAATTTGGAGTAATTTTGATATGTATATTCTTCTATCTATATAATGAATTCCCCTCTTATGGAAAGATAAGTTGGAAGAAAAACAGATCTATAGTAGCCCAGGTGAATGAATACATAGAACAAATGGGAGCCAATTTTGAGATATTATGACCAGTTATTTTGAAGATTTCAATAAATCAATGAAATAGAGACTTAGGATTCCAAACTCACTTATGGAGCAGCATATAAATGATATTTGTTTTCTTGTTGATATTGATTACACCTACATCCAAGTAGCCATACTAAGGGTAAGATGGCTTAGACTACTTGGTTATGAGATAAATATTGATGAGTCATCTGTGGCAATAACAACACTAGTTGCAAAGTAAGTAGATAAAAGTGCCAAACCAATTGGGACCTATGATTTTGTAAGATCTAAATTGGATATGGAATTGAAAACTACTTCAACACTGAAGAAAAAGGATAAATTAGTGAAGAAGCTCAAGGCTAAATTTGGAGAAGGGACCACAGAAGCAAAGGAAGAAGATGATGATGAAGAAGAAGAAGAAGAATAGGGCTAGGAGCCACTAGCACTAACCCAAGGCATGGGTGAAGATGCTGAAGAACAAGAAGGTGCCAAGGATGAAGAGGAAGCACCTAAGGTAGAGCATAAGAAGAGGTAAGCACAAAAATAGCCTGCTACTCAGCCTAAGGGCAAGAAAATAGCTAAACCTAGCCTAGCAAAACCTACCACTAGGGTAGATACAAGGGCTACAACAAAGGTGGCCAAGGATCAAGAAAAGAAGAAAGTCACAAAGTAGGGAGGATTAGTAGAGAATAAGCAAAGAAGAAAGTATGTGGCACCTCCTGAGTTAGATGAGGAGAGAACTAAGTCTGATGACAATAGCTAGTTTAGAGTGGTAAGTCACACCACTAAATTTGATTTAGAGAATACATGTGACAACATTAGGGACAATACAGACCTATTAGGTCTTAAAGGCATTGTTTTCAATAAATTGAGTATAGAGGAGCAAAACATGATAGAAGAATCAATTTACACCATGGTGGAAAAGTTTAAGAATACTCCACTTGAACTAGATAATACTATGCCTAAGGAATTATATTCCATTGTAGAAAATAAATGGCATTATTGCCTAAATATGGAGAAAGAAATAAGAGAGTCAACATTGGCTCGTGTGATGCCTAAACTCAAAAAAGGTCAAATAAGCAAGGCTAATAAGAAGCATGTGAGAAAATTTGTACCCAAGTATAGACCCTTAAACATATTGCAAAATAAAATTGAAGATGTTGCAAAAATGTCTACTTTAATGTGGAATGTAATTTATGGGTTCACAACTATAAAGGAAGGACAAGAAGATCCCTTTGAGAGAAGAAATAATGATGAAGAAGAAGAGGAAAATGATAAGGAAGATGAAGGAGAAAAATAAAAGGAAAATGTTAGAGTAGACAAGGACACACAAAAAGATCAAAAGGCAACTGCTGAGGAGCAACAATAGGAACAGAGTGTGCAAGACACACAAATGCCACCACCAAGTCCTCCACATGTAACACCCACACCTACAGAGACAGTAATTGCAAAGGATGTTCTTGACACCTCTAGTCAGAACATCAACCCATTGACTAAAAAGGATCTTAAAAAAGATCCTTCACCAAACTACTTTACAATCACAGCTATGTACCAATCCAATCTTGGTGAGTGTGGAGGAGCTTTAGAAAGTTGTTGCTGAGATTAAAAAGGAGAAAGTGAATCCACAAGAACCACCTTCACATACTTCAATAGATACAAGTGGAAAACCACAAGAGCAAGTAGCACAAGATGCATCAGCCAGTGTTGATTCCATAGTTATAGTGACTTCAACTACCAAGGAGCCAACAAAGGAGTAAATACGACAAAAGGATACCTTTGTCATTATAGTACAAGAACAAGGTGAACCACCTAAGATCATAATTATTGATAAAGGTAAAATTGAAGAGTACAAGGAGAGCTCTAAGGAGAAAGAACAAGAGGAAATTAAAACATTGATAAAGTTGCCTGCAACAAGGGCTCCCATAGGAATAACATAGTGGTCGAGCACTAATGTAGTACCACTTCAAATACCTACTCTAGGCTTGATCTCTACAAAGCTTGCAAGGATACTTCACTATGGAGACCCTGCACTAAATGATGAGATAGTCATTCCAAGGTATGACTATAAAACTATGAACATAGATCAGATTAATGAAGTGCAAGAAGCACTATAGAAGAAGAAGAAACAAGAGATACTCAAAAATGAGTATAAACAAAGGAAAACTTTGATTGAAATTAAAGACATCTTTTTAGATGCATTCGGCTTGCACATACCTGATGAAACCAAGCCCATAATGGAGCAATTATCCAACATAGTGGACTAGGTACAAAATGGAGACCTAGACACAAATACAAAATTGCTAGAATGGTCTGAAAAGAAATTCCAAATGAAGGTGAATGAATAAATATCAAGTGAGATAGCACTATCACAGGTGGAGCTAACAAAGAAGGTTGAAAAGGTAAAATTAGTACTTGAGAATATATTCTCATTGTACTCCAAACTATATGATTCATCAATTTTCACACAAGAGACCAGCCAGAGGATTATGAGCTTGGAGAGGAATCTAAAAGAATCAAGCCTGCAACTACCCAAGGAACCAGCTCAGAGTTAGAGGCATTTTGCGAATATGCTTCACACTCAAAAGGAATTAGTTATGCTCACAATAGATGAGGCTAACATTAAGGCCAAGTTAATACAAATGCAATCTGCTATAACCCCTCACATGGAAGTTTTGCATAAAGAACTGGCCTATGCAGAGAATGTCTTGAAGAAAGATCCAAATCTTTCTACATTGGAAGGCCTAGTACACCTTGTAGCAGAGATGGCCATCCAGCTTAAAGCACTAGAAATTACACTAGATAATTGAGATGATACTCTGAAGATCATAATGGAGGTAAAAAAATCCTTTTTGGCTAAGTATTCAATTAATGCATAGAACCCTTTGACATAAGTGTCAAAAAAGGGGGGAGATAATAAATTAGAGACCCAAAAGAGTGAGATAGCCAAAGGGTGAGATACAATAAATTGGGGGAGATAATAAAATTTTGAGTTTAGAGAATATAAAACTAAGGGAGAGATAAGCAGATAAAGCCAAAGGTTGCAAAAACTACAAGGGAAGCTATGAAAAAGGGGGAGTAAAAATAGAGTAGACAAAAACATGACAGACAATGGAAGGAATGACAAGGTAGAGATAAAGAATAATCAACATGAGACAAATCCAAAATAAGGAGTTTTGGATACAGAAATGGCACATCAGCTCAGGGGGAGTTACAAGTTTTGAGTTATATAGTCTTCTAAAAGATTTTGAACAAGTTTTTGAAATTTTGTACTTATGTCGAACAAGATGTATAGTATACTCATAGAGATCAGATTCATAATGTTTAGTTAATTGTTTTTGACACTCATGTCAAAGGGGGAGATTATTGGTCTTAGATTGGTTTTGACAATTGAGTGTCAACACACTTAAGAAATTTCCAAGTTGATGTTGAGTATAATATAGATGCTAAGCTATAGTATGTGTTGAGCCAAAAATTGAAACAGGTGTTGAGTTATTCAAGTGTCAAGGAAGTTTCAAATGTCGAGTGACAATTGATGTTGAGTTAGTCTATGTGTTGAGTAAAGTATAGGTGCCAAGCAAGACTAAATTACTATAGGTGCCAAGCAAGACTAAATTACTATAGGAGTTGAGCAAGATAGAAATCCTATATGTGCTGAGCATCAGCAGTAAGTAAGTGTCGAGTAACACAGAATCAGCATAAGAGTTTGTGCCTTCAAAAACTCAGATGTAAACCATTTTTGAGTTGACTCAAGATGAATCTCAAAGGATCTAAAAGATAAGATTGAATCTATTACATTCCCTATGCAATCAGCATGCAACCAATTAGAAAAATGGAAAGAATTGAGTAGGAAATATGGATAAATCTCAATCATAGATTCATACCTAACCCTAAGTCTTGAAACCTTTGTAAGGAGGTCAAAACCCTATAATTCAAGTGTGTGTAAGAGAGAATATGGTACAGGAATGCATGGAAAGAATTCTAGTGAAGTTTAAAGGGGTGTGAAGACTTAGAAGAGAAACAACATTGTAGAATCAAGTTGATCAAAATAGAGTATTAGCACTACAAATATAGTTTCATATCAAGAAGGATTAGATTAGATTGGACAAAACAAGGATCTAGAATCAGAAATTGAAGATTGTAAGTCATCAGATCAACACATTCTAATATACTTTCTAGCCATATTATTAGGAGAATGAAAATCCTATGATGATAGGTTGGTTTAATAGCCATATTGTAAATCCTTAATAGGATGTTAAATCCTTTACTAGGGTGACATTCAAAGTGAATGTTTGTAAATCCTTTAAATAGGTCACTTTTAACAAGTTGTAGAGCATTTAACAGGATAGGCCTTGAATAGGGTAGACCATTGATGGTGGTCAGGCTTTGTAACCTTAACAAGTTACATATTGCTATAGTGATAAGTTGTGGGTGTCATACCCACCCCAATTTTACCTTCTCATTTTGGAGGGTTTTTGGGTGATCAAATCTTGTGTTATCTATTTTCATGCATGCCTTTACTTTTATGTTAATTAGATGTGTTACATGCATGTGACTAATTTTAGTTAGAATTTTTTACAACTCAAAATTACTAGTACTTCTGATTCACCACCCCCCTCTTAGAAGTATTCTTCCCACTTGTGGATTCCAGGGTGATCCCACAATAATGGGTTCCACTTTTTGATCAATTTTGACACTAAAATCAATATTTTTGCAACAAACGTCATGTTCAAGTGACTTTATCTCCAAAACTATAAATAATTTCAAGATGACATAAACTAGTGATTTTGAATACTTTGTTCCTACTTTGTAACTATATTTTTTAATCCAAAAAAAAAAAAATTATGTCAATTTTTTTTATCTCCTCTGAAAAGTGGTACATAATAAAATTCAATATTTTAAAGAGTGACAGTCTGTTTGACACACGTAACTTTTTTTTTTAGAAATGATAATGAAGTAATTCTTTCGACGTTGGATTTGTAACATCAATATCTAGTGTTTGCATTTGGTTTGATTTATTTTTTGTTGAATATTGTATAGTTTATGAAGTTTTGAAGTGACACAAATCGTAATTTAGACATACGTTCTGTTTGACACAGATAATTTGAAGTCAATTTATCATAAACCTAAATTTTTTTTTTTGAATAGTAAGGTATCTCAATAAGCTAGTGCCTACATATTTTTCAAAAAAAATTTGAGCTAATTTACTAATTTTCCCGAAGTGTCAAAGTCGGTTGATGTTCAATCGGTAATGAACCGGTAATGAACCTATAATGAGTTAAACTCATATTTGAAAGTCTTAACGACTAAAATATGTATTAAAATTATAGTCATTGGAAAGCTTGCTCCAAGCAGCACATTTTGAAATTTTTTATTTTATAGTAGGAGATCATTCTCCTGCAATTATGAGAGTCAAAGGAGCAAAAAAATTTAAAAATTATGAAAAATGAGTTCAAATTTTCCTAATTTTGAGCGTTCGCTCGAACACTATGTTCGAGCGAACATATTATGCATGTTCATACGAACACATGTTCAGGTGAACATGTTCGTACGAACACATGTTCAGGTGAACATGTTCGTTGCACTTTCATGGCGGCTAGAAAAATATCTGGCTATGTTCGCGCGAACATAGCTAAAAATTTTGTGTTCGTGCAAACAATCGAAAAAGCCAAAAAATTATCAAAAATGGGCCCTGCGCCTACATGCATGAAACATCATTCTATCCACGAAAAAAAAACCACCATGTCTCTCGTTTCAATCATTGATTGCAAATTTTCATTATAGACGTCATTTTGTGCCATCAATCTCCATATTTAGTATCAACCTAATAGTGCATTGCAGGCCTGTCTTTGTCACGAATTTTATCCACAGATAAATCGAAGGCAGGTGAGAGAATTCTCAATATTTGCAAATTAATATTCTTCCTATCTTCATTCACGCTTTCATCAATATTTCTTATCTTCATTCACATTTAATTGAATTTTTTAATTTATAACTTGAATTAATAAAAAATATTTAATTTTATTTTCAAATCAAATTCATTCGATAAAAATAAATGTGTCATAACTCTTTATGAATTCTCAATTTCTATAAAGAAATAATCTAAGGTTTTCATTTCCTTCTAGAACATAGATTAGATGATTTTGTGTTACTAATGGTCTCCTTGCAGCATGTGGCAATTGTGGGATGAAGACATGATCATAACAAACTACTAATGTTTTCTTTGTAGGACGTTGTCGAAGACTATTGTGTGTTTGTCAAAACCATGTGTGTGGATTTATTAGATTAAATAACACTTCGTTTGGTGCTTAAAATGAACTTTTTATTTTTTGCCTAGTGTATTTACAGTGTTTAAATCCCTAGGAGTTGCATTGGAGGTATCCTCTCCCCTCGCCATTCGTGGATCTTGGGTGTAAGAGAAATCCATGTAACTTCTATAGGAGGCATGCCTTGGACCAAGATACTCGATATTGGGTATGCCAAGGGACGACCTCAGAGCAGTAATGGGCCAAAAGCTAGGTCAACGTTCCAGCCGCTATATAAAACTCAATTACAGTGAAAGCCGTGTCGGCGGTATTGCTGAGTGATAGCTCTCCTCCAGTATCCTTATGGTGCGTCGAACCCCGATTCTTGGGGCTGGGAGACCTTCTGAGGAAGTTTATCACTCACTTGTTGAACGAAATGCCCTTACTAAAAACCATGTTTTAGTGGCCAAAATCCTTTCTATCCACTGGCTCAAGGGGTCACCCATGCCCGTGAAGACATCCTACATTCTCACAGTCCTTAGTAGAGACAACAGTCCCTTGGGAAGTCATGCCCCTTGGGAAGCGGATCTTGGTAGCCCCGAGAAGTGAGTGCACTATAAGGGGGAGCCTGTGGTACCAAGGTCCTAAGTTGACCACTCTGGATAAGAACGGCTGAACTTTGGTTCAAGTAGGAATTCAGTGGATACAGTCCTAAAGCCTAGGTTGTGGTGTGACTGTTCACTTTTAACAACAGCTATTCTTGTCTTAATGTGTCTTGCATGTGTGTAAAACATAATCAAGATAAAAGCCAACATTCAAATTTACACCTTGAAAATTTGAAAAACCTTGTCAAAATATCAAACATTGTCAAAACATTACAAACTTTGGTTCAATACATTCAAACCTTGGAAAACATAGCAACTTGTGCTCCTAAACGTGCTTGGCAAAACATAGATTTCACTCTTGCATAGCATCCACTTGCATTCTTCATAGTTTGAGCCTCATACTTGCATCATATAGACTTCATATAGCACCTTTTTAGTATCTCTCATATTCACATTGCAATCATTAGCATTTAAGCTTGCATCCTTTGCATTTCACCTCAAAAATTATCACTTTGCATCTTCCATCTTGCATCTTTGCATACCCAACCCTCATCTTGACTACTTTAACCATCATTTCGGATGTCCTACACATCATTTTGAGCATTCATTTCAAATTATCTCCTTCAATGTGTCTCTCCCTCACTGCTCTCTCCCTCTCCCACACACACACAAACACTATTTACTTGTGTCTCATTTTTATATTCATCCCTCCATCTCTGTCTACCCCTTTCACTTCTCTCATCACCTATCCATTTTTTTCTCCACATACACCTCTTCTCTATATCCATATTTCTTCTCCATCTCTCCCTTTATCCATCTCTATCCCTATATCTCCCTCTCTACCTTCTCTTAGTTATATATTTCATTCTCACTATCTTTGTTTATCTCTTCCTTTTATCTCCATATCCCTCTTCTTCTCAATCCCTTCACCAATTGGGCCTTTTCTCCATCTCTATAGAGGCACTAGTAAAGTTTGACCCATTTTTCAACAAAAAATCTAGAAAACATAGCTCTTAGAATTGCCTTAGTTTCAGCCCAGCTTTCCAACTGCTACCTATGTCAAGGTAGATTTGGCTTTGTCATTTTGATCTTATCTTTTTTTGTCATTTTTTTTATCAAGATCCAAAGTCTATTGTCATAACGTTAAAATCTTAGGTTAATACCTTGTAAAGATTTCACCTAAGTTCAAAAAACCTTATGTATATCAAGCTATCATTAGCATAATCATATTTCTAAATGTCATTTTTGACTTACCCTAGTGGTATATCCCCCTCATATTGCATTTTTCAAACCCTAACATCATTTTTACTATCAAACCCTATCAAATTGTCCATCAACCAACTTGTCTTCTTGATCACCTATCCTCATTTTGCATAGCCTAAACGTCATTATCAACCCTAGGAAACCATCCCTTGCATAGTCCACTTTGCATACACCTACCTTTAACATCCTTACCAAGTCCAAAACATAACCCTAACCTTCATTTTGCACATCATAATCTTCATCTTGCATACCTTCAAAACGACACCTTGCATTTGCACTTGCATAACATCCCTAGGACATTTTTACTTTGCATATCAAAACCCTAGGTCATTTAACATTTCCTCACATTGCATAACATCCCTAAACACTTAAAAATATTAAAAACACTCATATCTTGCATACCCACATCTTAATTATCAAGTTTTGACCTCTTTTATCAACTGCAACCCTGTTTTACCAACTGCACACTTCATGGGCGCAGTTGGTAGTTTCAGGGTGCACTCGATAGTTTTAGGGTGCACTTGGTAATTAGGTGTTTCATTCTAGGTTCCAAAACCCTAATCTGCACTTCCACACCTTGCATTGCATCCTAAGACCTTAAGAAACACTCTAAATCACTCAAAACACTCAAAATTTGCATTTTAAGAAACTTTGGAGCTACATCATTTGCAGAAAAAAGAAGGACATGGGAGCTACAAATAAAAGAGGGGGTTTCTAACCTTGTGTTTACTTTTTTTGATTAGTTTTGCTTTCATGGTAGACTAGTGGGTGTTAATGTATGTTGATTGAGTTTTGTGATTTCTCATAGTATATTATGCATTTAACCCATTTTTCTAGTCCTACAATAAGAACGAAAAAATTAAAGAGACAAAACAATTATATATTTTATAAGAAAGAAAAATATATTTTTTAGGACAAACATTATAGTATTCATACCATGTTATTTGTTTGTGATTCAATGATGGCTTAAGAAGGATTTTGTGCTTTCCTACTTGTAAAGAATGTGACTCATAGATTTTAGTCATATAATGAAAAATATTTATGTCTTGTTGCAGACGACTGCATTCTATTGATTTTTGTCAAATAATTTAAAAGTACTGATAGTGACAGACAAATCCGTACAGTGATTTTTTTATCTGGTTACTGCACGAAATTTATCTTGAGCCAAGGGATAAATTTATTTTTTTTGATTTTATAATGGGAAACAAGAGAGGAAGGCAAAACAAATATGTAAGGAAAAGATCTGATGAAGCAGAACAAAGAAATATTTAGAAAACTGTGGCACGTTATCATCGAATTAAACAAGGTGAAGGAAATGTTGAAGAAGGCTCAATAGAAGTACAAGTAGTGCCTATGGGAGAGATGTCAGGAACACTCCCTACAGAATCTCAAACAATGAATGTTGAAGAAGGTTCAAGATCAGTCCCTACAGAGATTCAAATAACAGAAGTTGGAGAATGGTCAGAATCTTTCCTTGTTGAATCTAAAATAATGGATGTTGGAGAAGGCTCAAGATCGGTCCCTATAGAAATTCTAGTAACAGAACTCAGAGAAGGGTCAAGATCAGGTGCAGGAACTAGTATGGATGAACTCTTAAATATTGTCCAATCTATAAAGTATGGTATTTCTCATAAGAATTTAGATCATTTACTTAAAATGGATGTAGATAAATTGAGAAAACTTGCAGCTAGTGTTCAACCATTAAGTTTGTCTAAGAGAAGGTCAATGAAGAAGAAGATAAGAGAAATTATGACTCAATTTGATAATACTGAAACACTTGAACAAGCTCAGTTGCTTTCACTTTTTCTTACACAAAAAAAGTTGCAAGAGGCATTGAAATTGTTAGGTGTAAACACAACATCAAAAAAGAGAAGATTTTCTAACATGCAAACTGATTTGATTAAAAATGTTAAACAAGGTTTGAGAAACATAGGAAAACACTCTCGAACTAAAGATAAGTCTACGGCAAGAAAAGTGATGTTGACGTCTGTTGTAAGTAAGAATATGACCCAAAATAGACAAATATCTTCAATTTCGTCTAAAATGGGTTTTAGTAGGAAAACAATGAGAGAATATGTTAAGAGAAGATTAATTGTGGATGACAGTACTATGGAGGGCAATTGGGCAATCATGTGTAGAGCACCTCATTCTGATAGGATTGAAGAGTTATTAAAAAAATTAATCATATCATTTTGGATTGATAACACTCGTCCTTCATCAAATAGTAGAGATGTTATCAAGCATAGGATTGCACCTGGTCAATATGAACATCATACAAAACATCGGTTGGACACAATACAGCATGAGTTATATGTGTCGTTTTGTAGTCAACATCCTAATGTAAAAGTTGGGCAAACATTGTTTGAAAAATTGAAGCCATACTTTGTGAGGTCAAACAAAGTGTTTGAAACGTGTTGTTGTCGTCATCATATTGAGTTTGATCTCCACTATCAGGTATTTTGAAAGTTTGTAGAAGACACATATGGTTTTCATGTTGCTCCTCCTAGTAGGAAAAGTGAGTTTATATCATCCATTTTGTGTGACAACATAGATGATCCATCTGGTCAAATAAATTGCATCAAAGGATTATGTGAAACATGTGGTGAATTGGCTCTATTTCCTTTGAAAACTGAAAATATTGATATAACAAAAATATTGAATTGCAAAAGTTACAAGTATGTCAAGAATGAAACAAAGTTGGGGAAAGAAACAAAAAGGTTGGAATATGTTGAAGAGGAATTTCCTGTTCTAACATTTATGGACAGATTTAAGAAATTGATTCAACTTAAATATCAAGTTCTTTTCAAACTATTGAATTTCATCTTGAATTAAATGTGTTTAGATTAATTGTATGATCATAAGTTCTTTATTTTCATTAATTTATTAAAAAATTATATAATTTAATAATTTAAATTAATTGTACCATGGATGAATTTAATAATACTTCACCTTAAAAAGTTCCAAGGAAATTCAAGTAGTTGCAAACAATAAATATGGTGATTTTGTATTATTGTAAAACAAAACGCATACTTTCTAAGCCCATGGAGGTCCTCCAAAAGTTATAATTAAAAACCATCCGTTAAAGAAGATCAGAAACATTATTATTACGATAAACTTCCATGACAAACCACTTTAGAGTCGGTTCAAAAAAAATCGTTGGACGACTAAAAATTGAACTCTCTTTAAAAAAAAAGTATTTTATGATTGTAAACCTTTATAAAATTAATTTGAAAATGTAAAAAATTACGATTTTTAGTTAGGGTATGTAATCCTTTGATTTGATAATTTAAAATCAGTAGAGAACATCCTGTTCTAGTTAAAATCAATTTTCTATTTTTTAGGTAGTTTATTAACGTTGAGTTATTTACAAAAAAAATGAGCCTACACATTGATCAAGAAAAATTACTAGCTGAGGCTTTTGAGTGCATTATTTCTCTCACTTCCATCACAATGCGAGGAAACTCATAATTTAAAACAAATACAACACAACTTAAATGTATTCCAAATCGATGAAGAGCAACTTCTGCTCCACCAATACCAGAAAATAGAGAAAGTACTCTGACGCCACTAGGATATAATGCTTTCAAGATTGATAAATGATATGCAACTGTTTGGAATGAATTACCCAAACAACACAAGCAGTCAGTCGGACAAGAAGTTCTACGAGTGTGATCTCTATCAAATTTTAATATAAGCTCTATCTCATGGAGCTCTAGAGGGACGAGGTCACCTGGCCCCACCCATACCAAATTCCACTCTTCACACTTTTGAAGTATATATTTCTGCGCACTATCTTGCAGTTGCCCTCGTGCATTCTGAATCATAACTCTCAGTTGATCAATAAGGACAGTGCCACATCGTCTTGAGTCTATGGAATTTTTTTTTGTCGTCTGATCCCATGAAGGCCAATACTTTTTTATTTGCGAAAGTGCTTCCTAAATAGTCATGGGGGGAGAGGTTCTGCTTGAAATAGCCAATAGGTTTCCCAGGAACTCCAAAACCAATTAGTTCATTGGGACACAAATTAGGGATTGCATCACATAATTCAAACATTGCTTGCTTGTCTTGCATAGTACCCTCTATGTATTTTTTATACTTCAACACTTTCATTATCTATGTTACAATTTCGAACTTACACAATTTCATTATCTATGTTACAATTCTTAACTATCAACTTTCTTTTCAAACTATTGAATTTCATCTTGAATTAAATATATTTTTAATTGTATGATCATAAGTTCTTAATTATCAAATTTAGTTTATTAAAAAATTATATAATTTAATAATTTAAATTAATTGTACCATGGATGAATTTAATAATTTAAATTCATTTATCAACTTGTACACATATACACGTCTCATGAATAAACATCTACAGATCTAATATATCTCTATGTATCTGAAATGCAAAGTGTAAATCTCGAATAAATATACTTATGTAGCAAAATATAAAAAGTCATATATATGTACATGTGATGGTATCTAACACTAAAATACTCAATAATCAAATAAAAAGTGAAAGTACATGGATGTCATCAAGGAACTGAAATACACATGTGTACATGTAAACTGGACCTCCAATATATATGCATCAAAAATATATAAATGATGCATCTCCTGAAACCTTAGCCCTAAGCTCCCTAGATATGGAAGCTAATATGGCAGGAGTAAATGAATGGTGACCTCTAAACCTAGCTGTCAAATCCTGTAAACTCCTACATATCGTAGTACATATGTCTCTATAAACACCATCATCAGAGCTCAATATAGAGTGCTGCAATCTAGCAACCTCATGCTCTGAAAATGCAAATAATGCATCAATATCGATGCGTGGAGGTGGTGCAGCAGGACCTCCAGCAGGAGTTGCAGGTGCAGCCTAACCTGGAACATGAGCCCCACCAGGAGCTGGAAGATGAGCTGCACGATGAGCCCTACGTCGAGGTACACGAGGAGCCCCACCAGAAGCTGTAGCATGAGCCCCACCACAAGCTACACAAGGAGCCATATCGAGATCTACATCAGGTGCTACAACAGGAACCGCATCAACCTATGTCATAGTAGGAGCCGCAATAGGAACTACATCAAGTGTCACACCAAAAGCCGCATCAAGCATATCATGTGAAGCCATATCTATAAAAATGTATGAAGAGCTAAATTGTATGTTGTACATACTTTTTTATTTTTAACATTAAAAATTATACACATGTAATTAAACATACATCACACATCATGGACCTAGATAATCTGTAACACATCTAGAGCTAGATTAATTTGCATATAAGTATAAGATAACTTTAAAGTTGAGAGTTTGGTTATGGTTAGAGTTAATTTGTTATTCTAAGATTTTATTATATTTTGGAGGGTATTATTAGAGAATTCAATTAAAGGGTACCTAATAAATTATTTATCTTACTCTTAAATGATAATGTTTTGAGGTTTGAAATTCTTGATTGATATTATTAGCAGAGTGAGTCATTGGACTCATAGGTGGCTCTCATCTACTAGGAGGGTTACCCTACTCAAGATTGTGATTCAGGCTCTTCCTATTTACAGGTGTTTAGTGCAAACACCTCCTGTGGGAGTTTTGAAAGATTTTGATGCTTTGTCACGACAATTCCTTTGGTCAGGCAATCTCTAATCCTCTAAATGGAGCTTAGTCAACTGGGACACAGTTTGTTTGCCTAAGTTTGCTGGGGGTCTAGGCCTTAAATGTATGGTTCTTGGTGTCAAAGTTCTTGCCGCAAAGTTATACTAGAGATGGTGCAAGAATCAAGATCGGGATTGGGCCAAGATTATGACCCATAAGTATTTCTTAGGAGTGGAGGTCCAGGATATTCCTAGACTTGAGCTTAATGGTAAGGGGTCCTTTATTTGGGAAACCCTTAAAAGGGGTACTCCTCTTATCAAGGATGGCCTTTTCTAGATCTGTAATGAGGGGTCAAGTGTGTTATTCTAGCAGGACTCTTGGGATGGCAACCTTCCTATTCTCTCCAGTTTTCCCCACCTTTTGCCTCTATTTTAGGTTTTTTCTTTTGCAGGTTGGACCATGGTAGCTCATTCAAGACTGTTCGGAGGTGTGGATTGATGGAGGTGGCTAGTTGGAAGGATCCACAAATTTGGCCCACAGGGGGCTCCTCAGAGATTCGGGCTGAACTGGCACATCTTCTCTCTGCTAGGCTTTACAGCTCTTCTAAAGACAAAGACATCCTAGCTTGGGTTCCTTGCCCAAAAGGTAAGTTCAGTGTGGCCTAGGGATATGCTCAGCTGGATAGCCAATGTAATGTAGTTCAGGTGGTTCCCTGGTGGAGGAAGGTCTGGAATAAATTTTCTTGGCCGAAATGTAATTTTTTTCTATGGTTGGTTGCGCAAAATAAGTGTCTTACTTGGGATAATCTCCAGCAAAGAGGGTTTCAGGGACCCTCTTTCTGTCCCCTATGTATGTTGGATGGGGAAGATGTTTCTCATTTTTTCTTCTTATGTCCTCTCTCTAGAAAGATCTGGCATAAGTGGTGGGAGGCGTGGTGCCATAGCCGTATTCATGCCGAATCTCTTATTAAATTTTGGGACAGCCTTGGCAGACCCCCTACGAAAACTTAATTCCTTCAGGTGGCCTGGGCTATTGGACCTTCTTTCATTCTGTGGAATCTTTGGTTGGAGTGTAACCGTCAGATCTTCTATAATTCCAACTTGGGAGCCACTAAACTATGGCAGTTGATCCTAACCAGGCTTCAAGAGACTATCTCTGCTAAATGTGATATGTCAGAGCTGGTAGATCCTGGTGATTCTCATATTATCAGGAATTTAGGTTTAGTGGATAAAGGATTTGGAACTAGTAGCAGTAAGAGATCTCAACCACGAAAGAGGAAGGTTTGTAGAGTGGGGAGATGGAGTCTTCCTCCTGATGCAGTCCTAAAGATTGACACTGATGGCTCCTCTCATAAGAATCCTGGACTGGCTAGAGTGGGGGGGATTGGGAGAGATGCAGATGACAATGTTATTTTCATATTCTATATTCAGAAAGGAGTTCAATCCAATAACATGATGGAGGCTTTGGCCATTAAGGTGGCTATGGAGCAGGCTTGTTCTCTTGGTTGGAGGAGAATGGTGTGTGAGTTTGACTCTTAGATTGTTGTGATATGATAAATAACCAGAGAGTGGATGAATCTAGCTAGCAAATTGCCTCTATTGTTAGAGAGATTCTCCACTTGAGTAGCTTTGTGGATGGGATCTCTTTCTATCATATTCCTAGGGAATGGAATGGAGTGGCTGATGTCTTGGCAAAATGGGCATTAGAGAAAGGTGTTGGTTGGGATATTTTTGTTAGGGATGATCTTCCTACTGATCTTGCTGGGACTTTCGAGCAATTAGTGGAAAAGGACAGAATGTAATTGGTTTTGGGTTGGTGTTTTGGTTGGTTGGGTTTGAGGCCTTCTGTAATTTGGTTTTATTTGAATAAATTTTTACCCCTTTTTAAAAAAAAATAATAATAATGTTTCGAGGTTTAGGTTTCAAGTTGGGTTACATATATATCATTTAAAACAAGGGTCATACTTCATGTATGTGCATGTATCTCAAATGTAATTTTTAACAATTTAGGATTAGGGTCAACTTGTTTTAATTTTATGTAAGTTAGGCTTCAATTAGGTTTTCAAATAGGGTTTTAGTGTAATTAGGCTCAATTTTAGGGCAAGATTTAAGACCTTATGACACTGTCAAGGTTTACACGAACTTACATAATTTCTAGCATTAAATTTAAGGGTTAATATTAAAGTCCATGGTTAAGAATTTAGGATAAGGGAACTTAGCATATGAAGTTTATGATTTGGTTCAAGATTATGATTTAGGGTATTTATTATCATTTTTAATATTGGGTTTAGAAATTAAATTTTAAGGTCAAGGTTAGGGTTTGGATAATGGTTAGGGTTAGGGTTTGGTTAGGTTAGGGTTAGGGTTTGGATGTACATGTATGTTATATTCATACAGGTAGAAATGCAAATTAATCTACATTCTTATATATGTATAATTTAGGATCTCCCCTTAAGACATGTCATTGAATTATATAGTTAATTATATACTTCTAATTATTAAGACATTAAAAATAATAACATATGTACATTTAAACATGAATATTGAAAACATATGTATGTACATCTATATCTACCACATGAACATATTTACATGTACATTTATGAAATAAAATATACATTTTAATCTACATTCTTATGTATAATTTAGGATCTCCCCTTAAGACATGTGTTATTAAATATAGTTAATTACACTTAGTTATAAGATAAATTAAGATCAATAGTTAACATATACACAAATTATACATATAAAAATGTGAATTTATTAAAAATATGTACATACATTTACTTTTAACCATGAACAAATATACATGTACATCTATGTTCAAAATAAAAAATTATACATTTTAATCTATATTTTTACATGTACAATTCAGGATCTAGACCCTTAAGATATGTCATTTAATTAAACTTCTAAGATTAAGACATTAAAGTGAATTTGACATATTTACATTTAACATTTACAAATAAAATTTGACTTCTAAAATTTTGTAATGTTTTTCTAATTTTTTTAAAAATATTTTTTCTAATGTTTTTCTAAATTTATTTTCAAAATATTTGAAAACTATAAATTTTCTAATATTTTTTTAAATTTGTTTTCTAAAATTTATATTATTATAAATTTTCTAACGTTTTTCTTATTTTTTTCTAAATTTTTTTTTTAAAATTTATATTAAATTATAAATTTTCTAATGTTTTTGTAATGTTTTTTCTAAGTTTATTTTCTAAATTTTATATTAAATTCTAAATTTTCTAATGTTTTTGCAATTTTTTTAAAAAATTGTTTTCTAAATTTTATATTAAATTATAAATTTTCTAATATTTTTTCTAATTTTTTTAAAATTTATTTTTTTAAATTTTTTAAAATTTTTATATTAAATTATAAATTCTCTAAAATTTTTGTAATTTTTTTTCTAAATTTTTTTTCTAAATTTTGTAATGTTTTTGCAATATTTTTTTCTAAATTTTCTTATTTTTTTAATGTTTTTTCTAAATTTTCAATTTTTTTAAAATATTTTTAAAAATATTTCTAATTTTTAACTATTTGTTTTCTAAATTTTATATTAAATTATAAATTTTCTAATGTTTTTGTAATATTTTTTTATAAATTTTTTGTAAATTTTATATTAAATTATAAATTCTCTAATGTTTTCGTAATTTTTTTTTTAAAAAATTTTCTAATGTTTTTCCTAAATTTTATATTACATATTTTTTACTATTTTTTCTAATGTTTTCTACATAATATTTTTCTGTTTTCTAAATTAATATAAATAAACAATAAAAATATTAAATTAACATTTAGATATGTTTTATAAACTATTAAAAAGGTAAATAACATTCAAATATATTTTCAAAACTATTAAAAACTATATAACATTCAAATATGTTTTAAAAACACAAAAAGAATGCATTGAAAACATTAAAATCTATTTTGATAATATAAAAGAAATACTTTAAAAACATTGAAAACATTAAATTAATATTATTTTGACATACTCGATAATGAAAATGAGAACGAAAATGAGAAGATGATGTCGACGGAAGTTGCTCAAGTCACACGTTCGCCCGAACGCTCAATGAACAATGCCCACCGTAAAAATGAATTTGGAAAAGTGAAGAAGACATTTTAAGCCGCCGAAAATTTTGTCAATATATGTTCACGTGAACATGTGCTGAGTACTTGTTCGCACAAACATCGCACAATATGTTCAGGTGAACACTCGGTGGAAACATGTTCGCGCAAACATGTCTAGGGTGTTCGCGCAAACGTACGAGAAATGGAGATGCGAAAATTTGTCATTTTTTTGAAGTTTATTCCTTCCACAAAAGTGGTACCTAGTATTGTGGGTTCACCCTCCAACAGCAAACATCCACACCTATGACAACAAGAGATGGAAAATCCTTGTTTTGCTACATTTTGTTATGTGTTAAATATGATAATATTTGTACCTTCTTATTCATTTGAGTATATTATAATATTAATTAACTTTGTTATATGATAGATACACCATGTCATGCTGATGATAGAACTCATACAAGTACTAATGATAATTTACCAGCCTTTTCTGGAGTAGCCTGTGTTACTTGTACTAGATCATTGGAGGTATCATTTTTTATGGCTGAGAAAGACATGATTCCCTTAAAATTCCCTAAGCTTCTAGGTACTTTAAAATTATAATTATTTATAGTGTAATTGTAGTTTACTTATTCATAACTCATTTTTTACTAATGATGTGGTGATGATTTTGTAGGAAATGATCTTTTTTTATGGAACTTTTTATGATTTAACTTTGAAGATATTTGCGCCCACATTACATAAAAGGTATGTATCTTGATATAATTGGTTGCTACATTTTTCTATTCATCCTTAAACAAATTTTTTTATCTAAAAATTTTATATTTTATTAAAAGTTGGACTAACCAAGCCCCTAAATTAAAAGATCATCTCATAAAAACTATAAAGGAGTTCATTGGTCAAAATATTCTGAACAGAGCCCAACTTCTAAAAAAAGCTTGCAAACATCTAAAGACTGTGAGAGACCAATACAAAAGGGCTCTAAATCTCAACCCAAAGTATGAGAATCCTCCTATGGTACCACAGCTAGAGTGGAATGAAATCATTGAAGATACAAAAGAGAAAAGACTAAGGGATAAAGGAATTAACCCACCACTTGAAAAAAATAGGTATGTGTCTCATAAACTTCAGTCACATTTTTTTTCATTAGTGTCGATTTACTATATTCTTGATACAATGAGAATCATGCAATCAATGTATTCTTCATTTTGAATTTGTATAGTATTTACTATCTAACAGTGAGCAGTGAGGCCTTTTTCCATTACATTTTATTTATAAGAAGGTTAGTGCATTGTCTTAAAAGAAGTGTCATGATGAACATATGAAAATACAATGGGAGTAGGTCAAAGAAAACTTTAGTGTGATGCATTTTCTACCACAACTATAAAACATTTTAGATTATATAAAAATTTTAGAAATATGTTAGATTAGATTGATGTGTCCTACAACCTATATATATGTTATCTATATATTTCTATATGTAAAAACAAAATATGAAAAATTCTTGCATTTAGTTAGTACTAATAGAAAGGAAATTTTAATCCAAGATCAATTTTCTCTAGTGACTGAATCTGATTGAGTCTTTTTAATAATAAAAAATTTGTAGTAAATATTTCAAATTTCAAGCATTCATAAGATATGAGTAATGATGTCCTTAGACAAATTAAATGGAAAAAATTTCTAAAGGAAAGAAAAACCTTGGATCATTCTTCCAAGACATGCTTTGATGAAGAAACTATACTCACAAATATCAAAGAAAAGTAAACACAAATTCATCATTTATCTGGAAAATACTTGTATTTTTTTCTTGTACTTCTATATGAAATTTTGACAAGTCCAATATGATTAATTAGAGGTTTTTGATTCTATAATGTCTTCAATTATATTTGAAAAACCTTCCACTCAAATCCTCAAAGTGATTTTTTCAAATAGTTACTTGCATGTAAAGATAGTTTATTGTGAATTCTTGAATTTGAGTATTGTCTCAAATCTACAAAGTTTCTCTCAATGAAACTAGTACCCATATCAATGTTTGATGCCCCAAAATGGTAGATCCTAGCTTCATCCCTAGATTTATTGGTTGTGTCATTCAATTGGCTAGAAATAAGATTGCTCAATAAAAGAATGTCACATTTAGAAATATCATGCTTTAAATAGCCTGAAAGGTGCAAGGAAGCAAGCTTGTACTCCACTAACACAAATTTTTATTAAGGCTTGAAAATATAAACCAATATATTATAATGCTTTCTCTTGAGATATAATGTCTATGAAGAAAGTTGATATTATGTCATATTTGTAACTCTTTTATTTAGTATATAGAAGTTTATTCATTGAATAAAAATAAGACACCACTTAATGAGTTAATCCTTATTAGTTATTATATCTGACACATAAAAGAAATTCTATAACATATTGATCTTAGCAATGTGTAAGTTATACTCCAGATACAAAATGCATCTCATTCAGGAGTTTGTGCTTTTATTTCAAATGTTAACCTATTAAAGAGTTTAAAAGAGAAGATCCATCGTGTTGATTGTGGATTTATATAATCTAACATTTTTCAAAATTTACATATACAAGCTACAGGACACATCAAAGGAAACACAAGCTAGGAAGGAGATGGTTGGTCAACACCATCTTGGCTCTGGTGGATATATGAAAATTCACTATGCCTTGTAAGTAGCAGTAAATGAAATTTCATATCAATTTTTTAATATAAAACTTAAAATAAGAAATACATTAATTATTGACAATATTGTGCAAAAAGTGTAGGGCGTTGACTTTAATCTAGCATCAATAGAAGAGGGAAGACAAATTGGGTTCAAGAAAGGCTATAAAGCAATGGTTGCCCACCACCATACAGATTTCAATGGCCAAATACATGTAGAAGATTCTAGTACAGTGGTTGACACATAGGTAATAGGACAAATGAATAATAATAGTAATTGAGAGCTTCATGATAAATAATCTATTTGATGTTAATTTCAAACAATGATAACAATGTTTGCATGACATTTCACTACTGCCTACTACTCCTAGCATAGATCTTACTCATGATGATAAAGGCATAGATCCTACACATGATGAACACCTCAATGTGCATCACAATGATACAAGTACATATTCAATTTCTACTAAAAATTAATCATATAATTATTAATAAAATTGAACATCTTAAATTGTGATTGGTGTAACCTTTATGTGATATTTTTTGAGTATGCAGAGTGTGATGCTAGTGTTGAGCATGTTGAGGTTGGGGCTAAACACAATGTGACCATAGATGATGTGGCACTATCAGGTAAAGAAAAAACCCTGTTATGTTCTTTAGATTAATGAAATACTTATAAAATTAAAAAAGTTTAGAATTAAACCCATTTATTTTTCATTGCACAAGACAAGGAAGCCTCATGTCATGAGATCAGAACCACAATAGCCATAGGAAGCCAAAGACAGCCACGATGTGCCTATTAGCCTTTATCTTCGAAAAAAAGAAAAAAGAAAGAAGAAATGAATGTTAAAAACCTTGTCTAATGATGAATGTGTTGATGGATATTTATGAATGTTGCTTATTAATGGATTTTTATGAATATTGCTTATTGATGATGAATGTTGATGGATTTTTATGAATGTTGATGAATTTTATGTTATGTTATTGAATATTGTTATGTAATTATAATGATTGGCATGCTCATTAATTATTGATGAATGTTTATAGGTATTGATGAATTATATGTCATGTCAATGAATGTTATGTGAATATAATGATCGATGTGTTCACAAACTATTGATGAATGTTTATATGTATTAATTAATTGTATGTCATGTTAATGTATGTTATGTGATTATAATGATTCAATGGTATACTTCTACAATAAATGAATGAAATATTTACTTACTTGTTAATGGGGAATTTAGAGTGATTATAGGGGGGAAGAGGATGAGCTTCCACCTTCACGTGGTTAGCCTTGTTCAATAGAGAATATGAAAGGATTCTTGAAACCAAGTGTAGCTTAAACTAAACCAAGTGAAGCTAAAACTAGACCCATTAAAAGCATTTTAGTTACAACTTATTTTTGTATCATGTCATTATTGACTTTCACATGCATTATTGTCATTATTGTAGATCATGGGGATGCTCAAACTTTAAATTCTCCAACATGGTACTTACTTTTAGTGGGTGAACATAGAAAGTTATAGGTGAATGTCTTAAAATGGCATTAACATAAGTACTATGAATTAAAACATGTTGCTTTCTCTATAAGTTATATGCATATTATGATTTATTGCTGATTACAAATTGCTTCTCTGGTGGAAATGGACAACATGTTGCTTTCTCTATAAGTTATATGCATATTATTATTTATTGATGATTACAAATTGCTTCTCTGGTAGAAATGGACAACATGTTGCTTTCTCTATAAGTTGTATGCAAACATGGAGCTACTCTCACAAGAGATTGTGTATCACACTTATCCACCAAGGAGGAGAAAGTATTTGACTGTCAATATTAAGGTATATTAATCTTCTAAGTTTATTGGCTTTAGGTTTCTTATACTATCTTTGTTACTTTCAATATCTTATGAGACTCTCTACAAGTACAAGCTATGAATTTGTACAAGTAAAATGAAGGTAAATGAATGTAGTTCATAGGATGAAAGATGACTTTGAAATTGGAGAGGTATGAGAGCATTAGGCACCATAAACCATTGAGTTTATTTAGTTGATACCAAGAGTTTCTTCTAGGTTTTAATTTATTATCATCCTTATTTTTCCAAAAATAAAAAAGAAACCCTGAGATCCCTATTCTCTCCAAGATCCTTAAAGTTTGTCATAGAAAAAGTCATGTCTATATTGAGAGAAAAAGTTCAAGAATTCTATGGGTTGTGAAGACAAAAACATGCCTTTTTTAGTAAGAAAAATGTGTACATCATTACTTTATTGTAGTTATTTTCATAACCATTGGCAATGATATATAATGATGTTTATTTTTGTTTCCACAATGTTTATTTGTATATCATGAAAATATTTGATTATTTGTCATGGAATGACCCTATGAAGTAACTTACCACTATCATTTTTTAAAAACACTCTCATATTCAAATCCCTCCTTGATATGCTTTGACATAAATGGACTTATGTTGTCATAGTTCTCTAATTCAATCTTGTAATTTATTGCCAGCATGTACATTATTCACATATATTGATGATTGACATGCTACATTGAAAATGTTTTGAAAACTTGCCACTATTGGATGTATAAGAAAGTCTAAGTAATCAATGATTCTTTGGAATGATTACCATTCTCCTTTAGTAGTTTGAAATGGAGTACAATTCTGGGTTGCAAGTCTTCTTCATGCAACCTTTCATTTATCAATAGAAGCTCTTCATAAACGGAAAAACCAATGTCCTTAAACTAACTATAAAGGCCATGCTTCACAAATGATGTCTAACATGTTGTCTTCAGTAGCAATTATTTGAATATCAATTATTTTATAGAATTCTTCTTGCTGCTGCATTTTTCTTTTTAAACTTTGACTACCATCGCTATTTTGACATTTACTACCATTGACAGTATAAGCAACCTGTTGAAACATATCTACATTTCATCTCTATTTTAATGCATCTTGTTGTCGAGAGTATGAAAAACTCATTGAAGCATATCTCTAGGTCATCAATAGTTCAATGCTTCCCATCATTGATGATGTGGAATACCCATCAAACCATCTCTCATAGTCATTGATAGTTCAACATTCAAAACTAATTATCTAATGCAGCCACAAGAAAATTATGGTAATAATTTTTGATAGTTTTTTTCATCGATATATTGAAACCTATCTTGTCCATCAAACTTTCAACTTTCGTTTAGTGATGGTAGTTTTTTACATTTTTGCATCGTATTTTTGATAGAAAAGCATCAAAAAATAGGTCCAAATTTACTAGTGTATTTTGAGGATATGGTATAAAGGAAGGTTATTTTCCTTATGATGAAATGTGTAATTGATAAGATATGAGTAAGGGTTAATTCAATTTTGATATGTGAATTATTGTGTAAATGAGAGTAACCAATCCAAGGGATTACTGGATGTGAAGTTGGTGATCATATTGAGATCACAAGAGTTTTGGTTCAGTCAAGAGGACAGAGAAGGAAATGAGATTATTTTATTTCTATTATTTTGAAAGGAATAATATAGAGGCCAATTGGACAATGAGTTTGGTGGTATTTTCCCTAAAGTTGTTTGGACAATGGGTTTATCTTCCTTCTACAACTCATAACAAGGCTGGCACAACTCCTAATAGTGTTGGAATCTCCTAGCAAGGATTCAAAGTCTCCTAATAGGGATTGATATGTAATGAATCTATTGCATTAGCTCCTCACAAATTTCATCCTCTTACAAGGAACTTTTATATTAGTACATCATTTTGTGGGAATCACTCCCACTAGGCTTTTCCCTCTGATCAAGGGTTTCCCTATTAACATATCTGGTATTATTGTGTATGAGTATCTTCTTATGGTTTCTAATTATATTGCTCATATAGTTAAGGATTAATAAGGTTGATAAATGTTTAAATAGTTGGATAACTTATTCACCCCACACCCCCCCCCCCCCCCCCCCCCTGCCCCACATTTATATTGGTGGAATTTATTTTGTAATAATTAGTATAGAGCTTCAAGTCCTTCAAGAAAAATCTTAACACCTTAAGGCGATCAATGGTTGATCACTTCAGAAAAGAAAGTCCTAAATGTGATAGAGATAATTTTTATTCTTAGAAGATGGATTTTCTTGGTGAGATATCAGAATTATGTATAAAATAGAACATTGAGTTTTGAGATCTAGAGTCTTTTTGTTATATACAAAAGGATAAAGATGCTTATGCAAAAGGTGGATCTAGACCTGAAGAAGACAAGAAAATTGAAGAAGGAATTCCTCTACTTATGAAAAGAGAGTCAAAAGGTATGAAAATTTTTGTTTGTTGGAAATGTAAATAATTTGATCATTTTCAATTAGATGTCCTAAGAGAGTGAGGAAAACTAGAAAGGACTTTCTTTCTGATGATGATAAATAATCTAAAGCAAGTATGGAAATATTCTTGAATGATAATGATAATAAGGATGATAAATTTGGATTAGTTAATGAAGAGGAAGTCATATAAGAGATAGATTTAGTAACTATTATTTTAGATTAAGGTAAAAAAAGGTTTTGAAGGGACCCAAAACCATTTAACAAAAGAAAAAGATAAGCATTATGAACCAACCAAGTTTTACAAGGACCTAAAACCTAGAGCAAAGCAAAAACACAAAAAACTAGGTTTTACAAGGACCTAAAACTGCCAGTTTTTACCAAACACCCCCAGGTTTTACAAGGACCCAGAACCTAAAATTTTTAAATAGAAAATTGGAAAAAAAAAATAGAACCAACAAAAACACCTAGATCCACAACCAACACACTAGCAACCATAACCAGCACCTACACCAATTCCTTGATGCTCTTCTTTGCCTCCTTACCAACTTCAGTACTAGCCTAGATAATATCAATTGTGGTAGAAATAGGAACCTTAGAAGCATCAACAATTTTTTTTCTCATACTTTTCCTCATTCTCTTGTTAGGCCCTCCTATACTTGTCACCACAACAATGTTTGGGGACATGATCTCCTCGCTACTTTTCTAGCCTAGACTAGCCATAGCGGCACACAAATTGGAAGTGACTTGCTCCATTCTCTAGCTGCATTCCTTAATAAGTTAACAGAGTTCCAACTCATAATCCTTAAGTTTATTAGGTATGTTGTCGACAAGTTTCTCTATTTGGGCTCTCATAACACATTCATTTTCTAGCTCTTTTTGAATGACTCCAACCTTTTTCTTTAGCACCATGATTTCATTGTATAGCCACATATCCTCTTGTACAGAGGTTTCCACTTTAAGTTTGGCAATATGAAGAAAGGAGGGTTTTGCATGGTAGGTCTCATCCCTGGTATGTTCTTTAGTTCTAATCATAGTGTCAATATTAGCATTATTGACCTAGATGTCAATGTTAGCATCCTACTTCTCCTTATATTCCTCTTCCTTCTCCTTTCTTGGGCTTTGTTCTTTCATAACAAGGAAATTACCCTCATTGTTTTTTTCAATATCAATGTCCATTTTCTCCTTGCTAGATTTAGTAGGAGGAGAAAGAGGAACTTATTCTTCCCCCCATCATCCTTTAAAGCTTTAGACACAACATTTGATTCAATTTTTCTATCTTTTGTCTCCTCCACTTGGTCCTTACTAAAAGATATACCCTTACTTCCTAAGTAACCTTCTAGATTCAAGCTAAGGTCTCCCATTTCTGTCTTCTTGTCCTCCTCGGTAGAATTCTCAGAATCTGTCACTTCCTCAAAATTCTTATTTCCATCTCCTACTTATGACCCTTTTTAGTGATCTTACTATCACTGGTGCCTTCCTCACTTTTAACCTTTTTCTTAGAGGGTTCATAACTATTCATTTTCCTTTTTTTCTCCAAATTCAAAGAGGGTTGAATAGCCTTATTATTAAAATACTTTTCAATAAGAATGATTAAACCTAGGAAGGAAATTCTATCTTTATACCTAAAATTATTTAAGAACACAAAATGAAACTTGTGGACTCTTTTATCTCTACCACAAAGGATAAAATACTCATGCATACATGAAATAGCATCCTTCCAAATAACCTTAATCTAGTTTAGATAAAAAAAAAATCCATTCTTCTCAAGTCATTTCTCATCGTCGTCAATTTTGGGGAAATTTTTGAAGGCCACATTCGAGATACTAGTTTCCTTTCTGAATTTAAGATCCTCCATTGGAAGACCCATAACCTCAGTGATGAACTCCTCTGATAATCTCATAGTAACCCCATGCAACATTACCTTGTCCTCAATCCAATTTTTGAAGAAAGCCTCTATAATTTGTGGCTTATATCCTTGAAGTTTCTCCATATATGTTGTGACCTTTTTTTTCATAATTTTCCGAACATCTAAATTCACCCTTCATTCTTTTTAGTTGTTTGGCTCTTTCTTTCTTGGTTTGCCTCCCATCTTGTATTTGGCTTTGCACCTACAACTAGACTAAAAAAAGGTCACCAAAAAGTAGAGTAAGTTGTTAATGATTTCCAAGAAACCTTTAACTTTGCATGTGTACCTAGTACAATCCATAATTATGTAAAATTATTGTCTGGGATACTTAGAAAATATGCCACAAACTCATCACTTCCCTTAATAAATTCCTCAATCTTGCATGATCTTTCCTTCATTAGCATGTGTCATATCATAATTAATAGTTTTCATCAGCTCAACTTTGTTTCCTAGGTCATCTTTCTAGCTCAACCTAGCTTCCCTATAGACCGCTTGATTAGAAATTTAGTCAGAAATCTTTTTGCCCTCCCAAAAAATAGGAGAAATATATACATTATCAAATTTCTTTATAAGCTCTTTTATTTCCAATATACTTCCCTCTATACTCCAACTAATCAAGCTCTTATTTTTCAACATGTTAATGATGCTAAGAGAATCTCCTTCCAACCAAAGATTCTAAAACCCAAATTCCATAGCCATCCTTACAGTGAAAAGAGTAGTCATTGCTATAGCTTTATGACTAGTAGACTTCCCAATAAGGATTGCAATAGAATCCACAACCATACTATAATAGTTTCTCAAAACACCACCACATCCAGCTTTTCCTAGATTCCTTTAGGTAGAGCCATAAAAATTTTCCTTAATACAACCCATAGGTGGAGATCTCCACTTAACATGTTATCTCTAATCCTTTTGTTTAGTTTTAGTTCCTTTGGCATTCATAGGATTACTTATTTGAATCTCATCAGACATTTTCCTTTGAGCTTTGAAATTCTCCTTTATAGCTTTGATAATTTTATGACCTAGAACCTAATCAAGAGTCTCCTTATTTTTGAAAATTCTATCATTCCTCTTCTTCTAGATTCCCCTCCAAAGATAAGGTAGGGAAGTCTTCCAAAGAAAACCAATATCATCATTCTTGGTAGGCCAAGTCTAGTCCTAATAACAAAGATTGATGTCATTGTGTTGAAACCAATTTAAATTCTAAAATTTGAGAAGATAGTTCTAAACATTCTAGCTAAAACAAAAATTTAAGAAAAGGTGGTTCATGTCTTCAAAGTCCTTCTTATAGAGACAATGTTTGCTCACCAAGTAGACTCCTCCCTTTTGTAGATTATCCAGAGTTAAGATATTGTTTTGAAGCAAAGTCCAATAGAAGACATTGGTTTTATGAGTAATGCCTTTAATCCAAGCTTTAGCTCATAGAGGAGGATTTCCTCTATCCTCTAATTTGAACATAGAAGAGACCTTGAAACATCCTCTTAGTTCAATCCCACAAACCAAAGCATCTTCTTTTCAAGGGTAAAGGCTAATAGCATTCAAGAGCAACTGGATGCTGGAAAAATCATGATTAATGTCATCAATATTGACCCATACACTTTGATTCCAATAATTCACCACAAACCTATTTGCACTTGTCCACAAAAGTCCTATCATCAAAATCCTCAATTAGAGGATGATCTAGAAGCCATTCATCATCCCAAAACCTGATTTTACTTCCATTACCTACTTTCCATTTGCAGCCTTTGCTTAAAATATGTTTAGCTCCGTAAATTGCATTCTATTCCTTGTTATCATGGTAGACTCTCCAACCCTTTTTAGCTAATAAAGCTTTATGCATACTTTTGGCAGATCCAATACCCAAAACCCCTTCTAGTTTTGGTTTACAAATCTTATCCCAAGCAATTAAAGACATTCTCTTCTTATCCTCTATATTGGACCAAAGGAAGTTCCTTTGAATTTTGTCAATTACATCAATAAATTTTCCTAAGATCCTAAAAATTCTCAAAGAATACATAGGAATACCCTAAAGATAGGCTTTGAGGAGAGTAACTTTATCGGCTTGACTCAGTAAATTATCTCTCCAAATAGCTAATTTCTTATTGAATTTTTTAATAAGATCCTCCCAAAAACTCTCTAGAGGATTCAATCCCAAAGGTAACCCAAGATAGGTACATAGAAAAGAACTAATAGAGCAACCAAGAATGTTAGAAATTTTACCCTATCTAGCACCTAGAGTGTTAATAAAAAATAATGAACTCTTGTTCCAATTAATCAACTGACTAGTTATAGAGGAATAAAGGTTAAGAGCCTATTTAAGATTCCCAACATCTCTAACCTTAGTTTTTCCAAGGAAAATTGTATCATTCACAACTTATTCATGAGAACAAATAAGAGGATGAGATGAAGGTCTCAAAAATTGAATTTCCCCTTTAGTTCCCAATATATCTCCCCAGAAAATAGCCATCAAAGTAAAAATAATCAAAGAGAAGGGATCACCTTACCTCAACCCCCTAGAGGGTCTAAAAAATTTAGTAGAGCTCCCATTGACCAGTAGAGCAACTGAAGTAGTAGACACCATTTGCATAATAAGCTTAATCAAATTGGCACTAAAGCCAAAAGACATAATGATCTTTTGGAGGAAGGATCATTCAACTCTATCATAAGCTTTGGCAATATCAACTTTAATAATAAAACCCCAATTGTTAGAAAGAGATAAGGAGTGGATATTTTCATGCACAAAAATAATGGATTTAAGAATTCACCTACTATAAATAAAACCATTTTGTTGCACAAAAATAAAATTTGAAAGAATGTTCAACAATCTCATAGTGAGGATTTTAGAGATGATTTTATTTATCAAGTTGAAAAGACTAAAAGGTTTGAACTAGTCTAGAGAATCGGCTTCAATCTTGTTTGGAATCAAACATAGGAAGGTATAATTAATTTCCTTCAACATAATTTTGGCTCGAAAGAAATCTTTAACAACATCATAGACATCTTTACCAACTAGTTTCCACTCTTTCTAAAATTAAAGCATGGGAAAACCACCTAGCCCTAGGGATTTGTCTCCTTTAAGCGAGCAAATAGCTTCATAGATTTCCTCTCCCTTAACGATAACACACAAGATTTTGTTCTGATCCTCAAAGACCAAAGAAGGAATAGCATCAAGTAACTCATCGTGTTTAGATTGGTCAATATTAGGGTTTGAGAATAGTAGAGTCATAAAAAAGGAAACCAATTCATCAAAAATTTCCTGCTCATTAGCAATTTGAATTCTTCCTTTATTAAGACTAGTAATAAGGTTTTTGGATCTATGTTTTAGGGTAGACAAATGAAAAAAATTTGTATTCCTATCTCATACTTTGATCCAAATAGATCTATACCTTTATCTCCAATAGATCTCTTCTTTAGATATTATGTCATGATACTCCACTAGTTTCTCATTTTCATCCTTCACCAACTCCATCAAGTATCCCTACTATTGGATTCTATCTTGGATGATTTTAATTTCATCCTTAATAAAATATTTACTCTCAAAGATATTCCCAAAATTCTTTTTATTCCATTCTCTAACTTTCTTTTTAACACGCTTAAGTTTTGAAGCCACACAGTAGAGAGTCATTCCTTTAATGTTTATGTTCCACCATTCCTCTAGCTAATCTTGAAACTAAAGATGTTGCATCCACATTTTCTAAATCTTAACAGGGAATTCTTCCTAGTTTGAATAGCCTCCACTATAAATAAAAGAGGAAATGGTTAGAAGCTATCTTCTTGATAGCCTTCAGCTTACACAAAATCTTTAGTCCAATTCGAAGATATTAAGACTCTATGTAATCGAGCTTGGATGTTTTCATTTCCCACTCTTTTGTTACTCCAAATAAACTCAATCCCATGAAGATCTAAATTCATAAGTCCCTAATTGTTTATAAAATCCATAAGATCCAATATCCCTTCTAGTTGACTAGCATTCCAACCTTTCTTTTCATGCTTATGAAGAGGAACATTAAAATCCCCCAAGAAAATTCATCTTCCTTTATAGTCAACACTCTTTATCTTAGATATAAAGACTCCCAAAAAAATGTCTAGAGTACTAATTATTGGGTGCATACAAAATTAACAATTTACCAAAAGATATTTCTAACATTACTATTTAACTTAACCACCAATAAATGTTTATTAGCATCAATTAGTTTGTCATAAAATAAAGATTGTTTCCACAAGCTCATTATTCCTCCAGAAGCGCCTTTAGAACTACTTCCCATAATACAATAATTATTAAAATATTTAAGATTTTCTACTTTTTCATTTTCCATTTTTGTTTCCTGAAGCACTAAAATATCAAGCTTCTGCTCCCTAAAAAAGTTATGAACAATATGAAGTTTATGAATATTTGTTCATCCCTCTAATATTCTAGGTGAACACTTTCATAGTAACTTTTTGGGAGTAAAATCTAGAATAGTTGCCTATTTTCCATCAGCAATATTCTATAAACTTTCACTTTCTCTTGTCTTCCTAGTAGATTTCCTACCATGTTTCTCTAAAGTTCCAATATTTGGTTTCAATTTGAGAGAGACAATTTCCATTTTACTTCTTCAAGTTTCTACACCTAAAGAAGTCAGATTAGGGTTAGATTTCTTCTCTATTTTCTTCCTTTAACTAGTTTTTATTTAGATTCTATCTTTAGAGAGATCAAATCCAAACATTTTGGCTTCTGAACCTTATCAAAATTCAAAATTTCTTGTCCTAAGGATCTAGAAAGGATCTAGGGAGCTTCTTGTAGAGGCTCTCCCAACACTTCCAGCTCATCAATTTGACCACTTCTTTCCTCAAGGATTTCTCTTTCCTTTGTCTCCTCTAAATCTACAAAACCTACCATTTCTAACTCTTTGTTTTGATAGATTAGCATCTGTTTTATAGGATCTTCACATTCCTCTTTTTCCTTGGTCCTAGGGACTTTATTATTCTAGGATATCTCCTCTTCTTCCAACAGCTTCTCCTTATTTTAAACAATTTTTATTTCAGCCATCTTTTCTGAAATGGATTTAGGTTTCCATACTCTTTTTGGTTTTGGTTCCCTCTTTTAATCCCCATTCACCACCTTTGGTTTATTTTCTATTTTCATCAAATAGTTTTTAACCCAATGGCCCTACTTTTTGCAGACAAAATAGGCATTAGGGAGATCCTCAAAGGTGATTTCTTGCATCCTTTTTTTCCAAGTTTTGAATTTAATTCCACTTTTTGGGGAAGATATTTCAAATGAGCAATTTTCACATATATCCGAGTGCAATGAAGTTTTGACCTTGTAGCCATCACATTATCAATAACTATTAGCTCAGCAAATGAACTAGCTATCCCCTTCAAAATTTCTTCATGTCAAAATTCAAGTGGGAGCCTTGGTAATCTAACCCAAATCGGAGTAGTCAAGAAAAAGGCATTAGATAGATTCATATTGGGTTCCACTTCTTGATTGTTAGAGTGCTATTACCAAACAACCAAGGACCACCACATAGAACCATATTTAAATCTTCCTTAAACATAAAGACAAAGGAAAAGAATTTGTTCACCATTAGCACAATATCCACTTTCCCATGAAGAGCCCATTTCCTTTTAACCATGTTTCTAAGACCATCAACTTTTGGATGATCCCCTAGAAATTTCCCAACTAGGGTAAACTCCATAGTAGAAATTGAATAATCAACAATTGTATCTAGGATGAAAATTTGAAACTCACCTTTTTCCTAGCATGAATTAGAAGTAACTTGAGGAAAATATGACTTTCCTCTAGGCTTCCTTCCAAATAGTGAAGGCCATGTGTGTTGACTTTTCTCCACCACATCCTTATTATGATCATTCACATGTGATGAAATCACATCCTTTCCCACATCCTTTGAAATGTTCCCCTCCTATAGTGAGTCCCTAGTCTGGACTGGGCCCTCAGACAAGGGATCAAAATAAAGGATATTGTCAACCCCACATATTCTAGAATAGAAACCAAGCAGTAGTTTGTCTTCTTCATGCTCCAGAACATCAAAACCCAATCTTGTGGAACTATCAACCTCTATCAATTTACCTACATTCACATTCCCTGCATCTCCTACCAAAGTCCTTGCATCATCGGGGTATATTCCACCTACCAAATTCTCACCTACTAGATTTCCACTTATGAGATCTCTCTCCATTACAAAATCGTGCTAAATTTTATAGTGTTTGAAGGATAAGAATTAGAATATTGAAGTTTTCTTTGAGACTACCAATGATTTTCAAAATGATGTTCAAATTGTTGAACAAAGATCTAAACCTAGAGAAGAAGTGAGACTTGTAATTGTAACACCTATACCAAATAAGATTTTAACAAAGAACCACCTTGTTGATCTTATTATTGGAAGAAAAAATAAAGGACTCATGACAAGAAATAGAGTACATGGAGAAATTTTCTTTATTTCTCAAGTTTAACCAAAGAGTATGGATGAGGCATGCAAGGATAGTCATTGGATTTAAGCAATAAAGGAAGAACTAGATCAAATTATGAAGAATGAGATATGAGAATTGGTTCCTAAACCTAAGTATAAGAATGTTATAGGAACTAAATGGATTTTTAGAAATAAGATGAATGAAAAAGGTGAGGTTGTGAGGAATAAATAATTGTTTTTATGGAAAGGATATTCAAAGAAAGAAAGCATAGATTTTGAAGAGACATTTTCCCCTATCGCCAAACTTGAAGTATTAAGAATTTTCTTGGCTTTTGTAGCAAGTAAGAAGTTTAAAGTATATTAGATGGATGAAAAGTTAGCATTTCTAAATGGAGAACTTAAAGAAAAAGTCTACATTGAGAAGCTAGAAGGATTTCCTTTGACAGAAGAAAAAGACATGGTATGTAGATTGAAAAAAGAATTGTATGGTCCAAAGCAAGCACCTAGAACCTAGTATGTGTTGGTGTTTTAAAACTATAGGTTCCAGTAACTAATACTAGGATATAGAATAAAAATGGATGCCTAGGGGTTAGTTATTTCCCATGTTCAGCATGAACTTACTCAGATTTAGACCAACTTCAACAAAGCACACAAGGGTTTTCTACCCTTTAGGATTTGCAATGCCAAGGATGGTGCATATAGGGATTATATTTCTCATTCTTTGATTCTACCCTTCAATACATACTCATTAATATTCTTCATCTTATATCTATCCCTTATAGTAGAAAAATGGCCAACAATCATCTTAGATTTTTAATTAACTCCTTGGTTTATAGTAGCCAACTATAACTCAGAGGAAATTTATTGCAAATAAGTGCATGACCCACAATGTAGTCCTTTCTTACAGGAAACTAAACAATTGATTTTGATTTTTAAAATGTGTATTATACAACTAAATAACATTATCAATTTGCATTTGAATTAAGGACTAGTACCTTATCCATTGGTACATAGAGTCAACTAAGTAGTCTCTAACCTACTTTAATGATGTAGGAGCATCCCGTGTTGCTTTGTAATCCTACACTTTTTGTTCATTCAGCCAATTATTGTTGAGTGGCAGTTACTGATGAGTGTCAATTACTATCGAGTGCCAATTTTTGTCGAGTTCCAATTGATATTGAATTCCATTTGCTATTGAGTGTAGTTACTACCAAATTCTAGTTGTTTTTGAGTTCTAGTTGTTGTTGAGTTATAGTTGTTGTCGAGTTCCAGTAGTTTTCAAGTTGTCTATTATTGGCCAAGTGTTCCTTAATGTGTCGAGTGAACATGTTATTTTTTGATGATGAGTTCCTTCTTTTTCCAAGTTGTCTATATTTTAGGTCTTAGTAGGATCCAACTTTCATATTTAATTTGGATTGTGAATTTAATGATAGGATCTTGTTTAGGGATGAGTTTTGATCATTTTGGGGTCAACCTTTCTTTGGTGTAATATGATCTTTTGTAAGCTATTTTAGCAAGTATAAATAGAATTCTTAGATTAGGTTAAAGGCATAATTTAGAGCATTTCAAAAGTAGGAATCATATGTGTTTGGAAGTAAAAATTTGAAGTTGGATCGTGGATCTTGAAAGTATTTTGTATCTAGTCATACCCTAGAAGGCCTTACAGTTGGGCATGTATGCTAATTATTTGAAAAATCAATAAAAGTATTTTGTTCTTTCTCTGCTTGGTGTTGTTCTTTTTTGTTTTCTTTTGTTGTGTATACTTTGTACGGTGGTTTAGATGATTGGGTGTTCCCTTGGCCCTATTTGTTCATCCCTCCTTACATCAAGTGGTGTCAGAGTATAGGTCTATCCTTGTGGATATTGGATCATGTAGAACCCTAAGCGAATTTAGTTATAGGGTTGTAGATATGTGGATTTGACCTATAACTTGTAGAGGCTTATGATCTTGTAGGAACCTTATTGTAAAGATGGTTCAAGATAGAGAAAATGGTGACAATGTTGTATTAGATACATTTGGACAAATTGTAGCCAAAGTAGATGTTGTAGAGATAGCCTAAAGGAGAGGAGTGCATATTGATGATGTCAGTGATGATGAAGTAGCATCACCAAACCCTAATCCAAAACATGAAGAAGATCAAGATGAGGCAAGGTTGTTGAGAGTATTATTTAGGGAAAATTCAAAGCCTATTGTAGAAATTGTTCCTTATGATGGAAAATTGGATACCAATGTTGTGTTGCATCGGATCTCTAAAATAGAGAAGTTATTTAAGTATGGAAACACTCCTGATAATAGGAAGGTGAAGATTTTAGTTACTAGGTTGAAAGGACATGCCTTGCTATGATGGGAGCATTTGCAAACTGATAGACAAAAGATAGGAAAGGAAAAGATCAGGACTTGGCTGAAGATGGTGAACAAGGTAAAGAACAAGTTCCTTCCTATTGATTACCAAGTTAGCTTGTTGAGAAAGATGCAAAATTTGAGACAAAGAGACATGATTGTGAAGGTATTTACTAAGGAATCTTATATATTGGACATCAAACCTGGACATGTGGATGATGATTTTGAGAAAATTGCTAGATATCTAAATGGATTGAGATCTAGAATTCAAGATGAAATCACTTTTTTTAAATTGGAAAGTGTGGAAGAAGCATACCAATATGCCTTGAAAGCTAAGAATATATTGATGAAGAAGCATGAAAAAAGACAAAGAGTTAGAGGTGGTAGATTCCAAAGAGGTAGAGGTAGATATTATGGAGAAGGGGGTAAATTTGACAATTCTATGCAAGATAAGAGAAAATCTAAATGGAAGAATGATGATAAAGGAAAGACCGAGTGGAAAGGTCATGATTCTTTCTAAGGAGGTACTAGTTCTTCTCGAGGAAGAGGTGATTCTTATTCTAGAGGTGGTTTTCATGGTAATTATTTCAAATGTGGTAAAGGACATAGATATTTTTAATGTATATCTTCTAAAAGTGGGCAAGGTAATAGAAATATTGTGATTCAAGGACATATTGAGGGTTCACCAAGTGGACCTAAGGCTAGAGAAAATGTGATGGTGAGAAGAACCTTATGTAATAAGGGAAGTGATGAGGAACTTGTCCTAAGAAGAAGTCTTTTCAAGAATAGATGTAGGAATGCTGAAAAATTTTGCAAGGTGATCATTGATAGTGGAAGTTCTACAAATTTGGCATCAGAAGAATTGGTTACAAAGTTGCAATTGTAGAGGTTGGAGCATCCTAAACCCTATCATGTTTCATGGATCAAGGATAACATAAGATATTGGTAAGTGAACAATGTATTGTGAAATTCAAGATTAGACATTATTTTGATGTAGTTATGTGTGATATTATGCCTATGGATTGTTGTCATATTATATTGGGTAGGCCTTGGAAATATGATAGATAAGCTATAAATGATGAAAGATTGAAGCAATATACTCTTTGTGTGAATGGAAAAAAGAAAATATTGCTGCCTTTGATTGAAAGTATAGATGAGGTTAATTGTACTACTATGAAATTTTGCATGGTTAATGGAAAGAAATTTGAAAAGGAAATGAAGAATCAAATCTTATTTTCCATAATTCCTAGGAGACCATTTTTTTTCTAGTAGTGGTTGAGTGTCAAAAACTAGTGCTGAGTATTAGTCAATAGTGACTGAGTGACAAAAGATAGTAGTAACCAACTTATAGTAGAAACTAGTAGTATTGATATAGTGCCAATGTAATGCAAGAGCATCCTAGGTGTATGAGCAATCTTGCATCACCCATAAATATTTTATTTTCAGTCTTTTCTATTTTAAAAAGGACTAGTAGGTACGGTGGTTATTATTTATGGGAGCTTACCATTTTTAGTAAGTTTTTCATATGATCTCAGAATGTTCTCATTTTCTATAGGAAGGTACATTTAAGAGTTGCAAGCCTACCATTAAAATCTCTTTTCTCAAGCATAAGTATTGGAGAAGTTATTGCAAATTTTTGGTGGAAATATTTGCAGAAAAATCTTCAAGCTCACCATTTGAGGCTTTAGAATGCCTAGATGAGGTCCAAAAACTTGATGTAATGGTGCTACCACAATTCTAAGCCTGTAGATCACAAGTTGGCATTTTTGAAAAGTTGTTATAATAGACAATCAGAGCAATGGTTCATGAGTTATGGCCTTTCAAAGTTGGGCTACCTAAAATATCTAAAATAATTGTCAAATATGTATTTGGTCAACTCTATATTTATTGTTAGGGTCTGCCAGCCCTAGGTGTTAAGTTTCAATGTCTAGAACCTTCTTAGACATCATAAATTGCCTATTTAAGAAAGGCCCAAACATTGTCTAGGATAGCTCTGAGTGATGGTTGTTTGTCTTGCAGATTATTGTAATGAAGGTGCTCATGTGGGTTAGCATATTGTACTTGTGAATTCTATAATTCCACATTTGTGGTGCAAATAAAAAGTCCATATTTTGGTTCTCACATTTTTTTTTGTTATTTAATTTTTAGTCTTTTCTATTTTAATAAAGACTAGTAAATAGTGTGGTTACTATTTATGGGAAGTTGCTATTTTTAGTGAGTTTTTTATATGAGCTTAGAATGTTCTCATTTTCTATAGGAAGGTTCATTTTAGAGTTTTAAGCCTACCATAAAAATCTCATTGTTCAAGCATAAGTATTGGAGATGTTATTGCAAATTTTTGGTGGAGAAATTTATAGAAAAATCTTTAGACTCACCATTAGAGGCCTTAGAGTCCCCAAATGAGGTCCAAAAACTTGATGAAGGGGCATTAGCATGATTTCAAGCCTATAGATCAGGATCTAGCATTTCTCAAAAGTGGTTATAATAGCCAATTGGGGAAATGGTTTGTGAGTTATGGCTTTTCAAAGTTGGGCTATTCGAAATATCTAAGATAATTGTCAAAGATGTATTTGGGCGACTCTAAATGTATTGTTAGGGTATGTTGGCCTTAGGTATTAAGTTTCAATGTCTAGAACCTTCTCAGGCAACATAAAATTTCTTATTTAAGAAAGGCTCAAACAATTTTTGGGATAGCTCTGGGTGATAGTTGGCTACTTCTCTTACAAATTATTGTAATGATGGCATCCATGTGGGTTAGCATATTGTACTTGTGAATTTTGTAATTCTACATTTGCGATGAAAATAAGAAGTCCATATTTTGGTTCTCACATTTGTTGTTGTTTCTTTATTTTCTATTATGGTTATGGTATTAAGGTTAGCACCCTTCATCAAGTGGTATCAGAGCAAGAGTTCTTGAGTGTGTGGATAGATCACCAACTATGAGGTAGTTCACACCAAGACCATGGTTTGAGTTGAGCATGTAGACAAATCATTGATTATGAGGTAGTTTACACTAGGGTTTTAGTAGAAGCACAAAATTTCCTCCAAAAAGAGAGCATGGTGGAAGAGCTATAGGTGTTACACTTGAGGGCTTTAGACCCCTCCAATAACAAATGCAAGCATTTGAAGAAAAAATTGTTAGAGGAATAAATCTTCTTGTAAGATATGAAATTGAGGATGACGATGAAGTAGATGAAAATGCCGAAGTAGAGGCAGTTCTAAACCCAGAGGAAGAGAGGCATTTTAGGGCCATCTCCAAGATTGGAACAAAACCTAAGTTTGAGGTTCCCACATTTTTAGGAAATATTAACCCAGAGGAGCTAATCAATTGGATCAATAAACTAGAGGAGTACTTTGAGTATGAAGAGGAGTACTTTGAGTATGAAGATATTAAGAATCCTAAGAGGGTCAAGATTGTGAAGGTAAAATTGAAGGGACATGTGAAGATTTGGTGGCAGGTGGTTCACTTGGAGCAAAATAGAAATGGAAAGGACAAAACCACAAGATAGGAGTTGATGATAACTAAACTAAAGTGACAATTCATTCCTGTGGATTATGAGCTTGATTTGTTGAAGAAGATGCAAGGGTTGAAGCAAGTGAGAAAATTTGTTCAAGAGTATACTGAAGAGTTCTACCAAGTTCTCATTAGAACTAGCGATATAGAAGCTAATATGAGTTGAGTTTGGTTCAAATGAATAGTGTTGAGGAGGCATACCATTTTTCCCTAAGAGTTAAGGAGAAACTAAACAAGAAATTTGACAACAAGAATAGTGGAAGAGGTCACGGTGGAAGATCTAGCGGATGATCTTATGATGGCCGTAATGATGATCAAAAGAATAAGGATAAGGCTAGAAATAGCAGTTAGAACCAAAGGGAAAACAATTCCAATCATTTCTATGATCATAAAAATAGAGATCAGAGAGGAATACATAGTGTACAAGGATCTGGAAGAGGAGGCTTCTATGGGAAATGTTTTCACTACAGAGAAGAATAAAGAAGGACATAGAGCATTTGAATGTACATAGTACCAAGGAAGGATAGATTGAAGAATAGAAGGCCAGGCTAGAGTTGTACATGTTGATGAAGATGTTGGATCATCACTTTCTAAAGATGTTGAAAGAGGAGAAATCCTAGTTAATATAAGAATCTTGCTAAGTGGTAAGAATGAACCCAATCAAAGAAGGGGCTTGTTTTACACAAGGTGTAGATATGAAGATAAGTATTGTGATGTGATCATTGATGGTGGAAGTACTGACAATCTAGTGTCAAAAATGATGGTCACCAAGTTGAAGCTGAAGAGATAGAAACACCCGCATCCATACCATACTACTTGTGTGCATAATGACCACAAGGTCATGATCTATGAGTAATGCTCAGTGAAATTCAAGATTGGAAGCTACCAAGATGTTGTACTATGTGATATCATACCTATGGGCATATGTCATATGTTGTTGGGTAGGCCATGAAAGTTTGACAGATATGTTGTACACAATGAGTGAGCAAATACCTACACTCTGACCAAGGATGGAGTAAAACATAAGCTAAAGCCATTGAAATAGAAAGAAGAAAAGGTATATAGTGCTACCAAAATATGTTTTGTTGATGGAAAAGAGTTTCTCAAAAGTATGAAGCATGAGCATATGTTTTTTGCTATAATTCCAAAAGATAGTAAAGATGAAGTAGAGGAGGTACCTATAGAAGTTGTACATATGTTGCAAGAATTTTCTAATATTGTATTAGATAATCTATTTGATGGATTGCCTCCATTGAGGAAGATCAGTCACCAAATGGATTTGGTTCTAGAAGCCAATTTTCCAAACAAGATAGCACATAGAATGACACTAGTAGAAAGTGAAGAGTTGCATAGACAAGTTCATGAGTTGTTGCAGAAGGGGTTGATTTGAGAGAGTCTAAGTCCATGTGTTATACCAGTAGTATTAGCACCAAAGAAGAATGGAGAATGGAGGATGTGCACAGGTTCTCATGCCATCAACAAGATCATGATCAAGTACAAATATCCATTGCCAAGGGTGGATGATATTATGCATTGTTTGAGTGGAGCTGAGTATTTCACAAAGATAGATCTGAAGAGTGGATACCATCAGATTTGTATCAAAGAAGATGATGAGTGGAAGACTACTTTTAAGACCAAAGAAGGACTATATGTGTGGTTAGTCATGCCTTTTGGGCTAACCAATTCATGGAGAAGTTTCATGAGGCTCATGAATGATGTACTAAAGGAGTTTCTAGGTAAGTTTGTCATTGTTTATCAAGATGATATTTTGATCTTTAGTAAGACATTGGAGAAAAATTTGATTCATATTTGCAAGGTGTTTGATAAGTTGAGGGAAGAAAAGTTGTTGATAAACCTGAAGAAGTGCAATTTTGTAAAAAAGAAGTTGGTGTACCTAGGATTTATAGTCTTAGAAGGTCTAAAAATGGACCTAGAGAAAGTGAAGGCTATCCTTGAATGGCCTACTCCAAGGAGTGTGATAGAGTTAAGATCTTTTTATGGACTAGCTAGTTTTTACAGAAAGTTCATAAGAGGTTTTAGTAGTATGTGTGCACCCTTGATTGAAACAATGAGAGGGAATAGGAAAGAATTTAAGTGGACTATAGGAGCATATAGGATTTTTAATCTATTGAAATAGAAAGTTACTAAGCAACATGTTTTAGCACTTCCTGGTTTCAACAATGTGTTTCAAGTAGACTATGATGCTAGTGGTATTGTGATAGGAGTTATTATGAACCAAGAAGGTAGACTTGTTTCTCACTTTAGTAACAAATTGAATGATACCAAAAGAAAATATTTTATTTATAATCATGAATTTTATGCTATAATTCAAGAATTGAAGAAGTGGAGACATTATCTTCTTCCTAAGGAGTTTCTTTTGTATATTGATTAGGAATATTGAACCAAAGGCATTTGAAGTGGGTTGAGTTTTGTAGAATAATACATTTTTTTTGAAACACAAGAGTAGGAAGTCTAACAAAGCTGTAGATCCTCTTAGTGAAAAACAACTTTTTCTTACAAAAATACAGATAGAGGTGATTCGGTTCAAGGAACTCAGTACATTATTTCTAGATGATCCTAATTTTGGTGAAGCATAGAAGGATTGTACTAAACCTATTACACTTGAGAGGAAAAAGTGGTTGGATTTCATGATCTAGGATAGTATTTTGTTCAAATGAATGCATTCCCAAAAGTTCCATGAGAGAGATTCTTATCAAGGAGAAGCATTTAAGAGGATTGGCTAGATATTTTAGTAGAGATAAAACCATAGTTTTGCTTGCTAAGAATTATTACTAGCCACAGTTGTAGCAAGAAGTAAAGAATTTTGCATAGATTTGCAGAGTATGTCAGATAGCCAAAGGATTAAAGTAGAATACAAGGTTGTATCAACCATTACCTATACTAAAGAAGTACCTATAGTAAAGAAGTTGTGGGTGGATGTCAGCATGATTTTTTTTCTTGGATTACCAATGACATAGCATAGGAATTATTTTATTTTTATGGTGGTTGACAAGTTTTCAAATATGGCACATTTTATTCCTTGCAAGAAGACTAGTGGTGTTGTTCATGTGGCAGAGCTATTTTTTAGAGAAGTGGTGGGACTACATGGTCTGCCAAAGAGTATCATTTTAGATCAAGATACCAAAATTCTTGGGTATTTTTGGCATATTTTGTGGAAGAAATTGAAGAAAAATTCCAAGTTCAATTCATTACATCATCCACAGACTAATGGACAAACAAAAATGGTGAATAGGAGTTTGGGAAACTTGTTGAGATGCTTGGTTAGAGATAAGCAAAAAGGATGGGATATGATTTTACCATAGGAAAAATTTGCAAATAATAATTTTTTCAACAAGAGTACTGGTAAATCACCATTCCAAATTATATATGGGAGTAGTCCTAGAAATGTTTTTGAATTGAGGTAGTTTGATAAAGGAGAGATAAGTAGTGTTAAAGTAGAAGAATTTGCTAAACATTTCAAGAACATCCATGAGAAGGTCAGGAAGCACATCATAAAGATAAATACATAGTATAAGGCTAAGGTAGATGTGAAAAGGAGGTATAAAAAAAATTAGATTGGAGCTGAAGTCATGGTTCATTTGAGAAAGGAGCATTTTCTAGTGGGTACATATAATAAGCTAAAGATTAAGCAGTTTGGACCATCCAAGATAGTGAAAATGCATGATTCTAGAAATGCTTATGAAGTGGAGTTCCCTATTGTTTCACTAGTGTTGAACATTTCAAAGTATTATGAAGGAGATGATGGAGATGAAGTTTCAGACACACAATGGAGTATTGTTAGAAATCTGGTTGAAAATGAATACTAGCAAAAAGGGAGATTGTTGCAAAGAAGGAAGATGGTTGATAAAGAATATTTTCAATCATTGTTTTTTCATTGATGTCAAACCTTCTATCTGCTAGAATGATAATTGCTTATAAGATCCAAGTTCTATCACTTTGTTGATTGATGAAGAGGATTTATTTAACAAGATGTAACAAGAATACCTAAGGGAAAGGTTGAGTTATGATTTTGTAATGAAGTATAAAGGATCAATTAAGACAATGGTAAAATGATGTATTGATAATATACTTGGAGATATAGAGGTTGGTCACACTTAGAAACATTGAAAGAATAAGTTGCAACAAGGTTGTCTACAAAGCTTAAATAAGTTCATTAGTGAGTTCTAAGCAAGCTAGTTTGAGCCAAGCAAATTTTCAGTTAGTGCCAAGAAAATGAAAAATCTAGTGTGTGCCAAGTAATACAAAAGGAGTCGAGTGTGTTTAGGTGCCAAGAAAAGTAACAGGTGCCAAGTATCAATAAAATTTAATGGATGCCAAGTGAATCCATAGTAGGTGCCCAAAATTAGTAAAACATAGTTGATCCTAAGTAACACAATATGTGTCAAGCACTATAATTTCAATAGTGTCATTGAAAAAGTCAAAGATTCACCAAATCTAAGCCGAAAAATTTGTTACCTTGAATTTTGTGAACCTGATGGAGGATAAGGATGATGAGCTAGTGGCACAAAATTTTAGGTAAACTATTTTTGGGTGAATTCAAGAGGATTCTTCATGATGTTTCTAGAAGGAGCAAGATATGGGTTAGATTCAATGAATCCTACCTAATCCATTGAAACTGAAATAAAAAGAGAAAAGAATTGAGTAGGAAAAGCAATTCTAGACTTTTATTTAAGGAGTCACATGCCAAGAAGCAAGAGTAGTTGGGGGTAACACATTGTGAAATTTCTTAAGGATGTCAAGGAGAAGGTGAAGGAAGAATAGAGCATAGAGACTCTGCTTTGATAAGTGGTCATTAAGAAGATTGTACTGGTACATCAAGCATGAAGACTCAAGGAGATGAAACTTGAAAGGAGAAAAAGTTTTCAGAGCTATAGAGACTAAAAGCCAAGCAAATTATGAAGAGTTCAACAAAGATCTTAAATCTGCAAGTTAAGTTGTGAGTTGTATCAAGTCAAAAGCACTTGTTGTTACTCTCTAACAATTGTGCAAGCTAGGGTAAAACTCCTATGGACTTAGATTGGTTTAATAGCCATTTATAAATCCTTTAATAGAGTGGCATTCCAAGTGAATTTTCTAAAAGTCCTTTAACTAGGCCCACTTCTAACACGGTGGTTAAATCCTTTAACCAGGTCACATTTAACAGTGTGTTGTAGCCTTTAACAGGGTAGGCCTTTCATAGGTTATCACTTCAAAAGAATGAGAATTGAGTAGCATGTTACCGATGGTTTTTTCCAAATTGAGTTTCCATGTAAATCACTTTGTTATGTGTTGATCTTTCATGTGTTATACTTGCATGTTGATTTATAGTAACTTACTAAGTAGGAAAGTTTAGGCTTGGATGCATGAATAGTTTAGTAAGCTCACTTTACTTGATGTAAAAGTTTTAACTAGACATTTGGGCCTTGAATAACTGATTCACCCTCCCTCTTAGTTATTCTAAAGCATTTCTAACAATTTGTATCAAAGCCATCTACTAATTCAGTTTAAAGGTACTAGAAGCGGGAAGATCATGATGTCCAAGAGAGAAGTTCCCAAGCTCAATAGAGATAACTTTGCTAGATGGAAAAGCCTAATGAAACTACACCTTGGATCAATAGGTGATTATGCAAAAACCTCAATTGAAGTGGAACATGTATATCCAATTGGATTCCTTACTGTAGATGTTTAAACAAAAGGAAGGAGCATAATTACAAAATGCTAGAGATTGCCTCTACACTCTACTATGTTGAATTTGATGACATCAAAGGATGTGATTCTACATTAAAGATGTGGAAAGCCCTATCAACTATCTATGGAGGAGATTAGAATGTTCAAAAAGCAAAGAGAGAAAGCCTCAGAGGAAAGTTTGATGACATGAAAATGGATGAAGGTGAGAATGTTGCTCAATACGCCTCTAGAATGAAAAAAGTGGTAAGTGCAATAAGAAGTTTGGGTGGTCATTTGGAAGATGATATTGTTAATAGAAAATACTTAAGAACCTTGTTCCCCATATATACTATTAGAGTTTCAGCCATTCAAGAGCTAAGATGTGTCCCAAGAAATCAACTAACTTTTGAAGGAACAGTAGGGAGACTCACTGCATTTGAATTGTAAAAACTTTGATAACTACATACTTGAGAATATTCAATCTGCTTTCAAAGCTAAGTTGTCACTGAAAGACACTAAAGAGGTGATATCAAAGAAGAAGAGTAGAAAAGGAAAACATGCATCTAGTGATAGCGGCATAAATGAGGAAGATGTGGAATAACTGGAAGCATTATTGGCTAGGATATTTCATAGAGGCAAATGTAAATTCAAATGTAAGTTGCCTATCATTTGTTTTAATTGCAATGAAGTAGGACATATTGCTACAAGGTGTACATAGAAGAAGAACTACAAAAAAAGAAATAAGTACGAGAACAAAGGAGAGGATGATAGCAGAGATTACAAGGACAAAGGAAAAAGATGCTACATTGTTGAAGAAGATTCTCATGAGAATGATAATGAGTTAGTCTATGTAGCCATGAAGGATGAGTTAGATGAAGATGAGGCAACAACACTGGTAACCTTTATGAACAAGAATGAAAAATGGATAATAGATAGTGGATGCTCTCATCACATGACAAGAAATGAAAGTAAGTTTATTACCTTTACCCAGTATGATGAAAATAGTGTTAGATTTAGAAATGATGCTCCATGTCAAATCAAAGGAAAAGTTTCTATTAAACTTACAAAGAAAATTTCATGTGATAATGCATACTATGTTGAAGGATTGAACTACAACTTGTTGAGTGTATCACAGTTAGGCAATGTAGGTTGCAAAATAGAATTTGGAAACAAAACTACCAAAATCTATGATACTAGTGGAAATCTAATAGAAAAAGGTGAACAAACTAGGAGTAGTCTATTTTACCTATATATGGAAGATGCAACTTGTCTTATTGTTAGACTTGATGATGTATGGTTATGGCATAAAAGGTTATGTCATGTTAACTTTGACAATCTGATTAGCATCAGAAAAAAGAGGAAAGTTGGAGGTTTTCCTAAGCTGAAGAAGCCTAAAAATACAATGTGCAAACAATGTCAACTAGGAAAGATGACCAAGTCAAGTTTAAAAAGAAAAGTCTACACTTCCAAAGAAGTACTAGAGTTAGTGCATACTGACTTATGTGGCCCAATAGAAGTACAAAACTATCAAGGAGATAGATACATGATGCTATTTGTGGATGACTATTCTAGGATGATGACTGCCATGTTTTTAAAGAAAAAATTTGATGTATTTCAAATATTTAAGTGGTATTTGGCCAGGGTTGAGAAAGAAAAAGGAAAGAGTTTGAAGTGCCTAAGATCAGATAGAGGAGAAGAGTTTACATCAAAAGAATTTGAGATATTTTGTAATGACAAAGGAATCAAGAAACAAACATCAGCACCAAGAACTTCCCCATAGAATGGCATTGCAAAAAGGAGGAATAGATCAGTAATAGACTATACCAAAACCTTGATGATGTAGAAAAATGTGCTCTAGAGTACTAGAGAGAAGTTGTAAGTACTATTTTTTACACCCTGAATCGAGTACAAGTCAATAAAGGTACAAATGCAACACCTTTTGAACTATGGTATGGTCACTCACCTAATGTAAAACATTTCAAAGTATTTGGTTGAAAATTCTATATTCTTAAACATACTAGAAATGGCAAGTTTGATGCAAAGAGTGATGAAGGCATAATCCTTGGATACTCTACTAGAAGTAAAGCATATAAGTGTTTGAATACTAACATTAACAAGATTGTGGAGAGTGAAAATGTAAATTTTGATGAGCATGCAGAAGTCCAAGTTGTTGAATCCAAGAAGCCAGAAGATTATAGATCTTTTGTATACTTCTATGAAGGAATGCCAACTGAAGATGATGCTACCAATCAAGTTGGGAATCAGTAATAAATTTTAGTATCAGTCAAGTCACAACTATTAGAGTAAATAATTATTTATTAATTATTTATTTTATTTACTTAAGTTTACTTAGGTTAATGCATGTAGTTAATAGTTGTAGTGATGAGTTGTTGACAACACAAGAGTTTGTTCCCTTCTAGCATGTTCCACCTTTTTTGTGAAAGTACGTGCTTAATTGTCAACCTTATCTTCTACCACTTTCTAGCTTGTTCTACAAGCTTCCATGAGGCCTTTATATTCAGGCTCTCCCATTATATTTTCTCAACTCATTTTCAACTCATTGTAAATATATTTTTCTTGTTTTGCAATATTTTTTCTCTCAAGTCTATTTAGGGTTTTTCCAAGCTCTACCTCATCCTTCTTGGTTTCCCTTCGACAGGTTATTTGCAAGCAGGTGATCTTGGCAAGCTGTGAAGTTGGATTTTATCAAGTCCTACATGGTATCAAACCCTTCCTGGTACTTCTTAGGTGAAGGATTTTTGAAACCATGATTTGAAGACACAAACCCTAGTTTCTTTATGATTTTTTCTTCAATCTGGGGGAAGAGTATTTTTTTAGAACACTTTGGGCCTAAATGGATGCTGCTATTGAGTTCAAAAGGCCTATTACAGTCAAAATCCATATAAATTTTGCCAATTTTGGTGCCAAGAGCTTCAGGAGGCAAAAGAAATTTATCTGGGAGGTCGTACAGACCTATACAGACAAATTTTGGACAAAAAAAAATTTAAAAATTAAATTTTTGGATGGCCACCACAGAGCCACTAGCATGTAGCCTATGTGCCACCACCATTGGTAGCATAGCCGTAGGGTAGCCATTACGCGACTACCACTCTACAACTATCGCCACCCAACTGGCTTGCCACCCTTCTTGATAGTGCCTCCAAACTACTTCACTTAGTTTTGTGCTCTACTAGCATCTAGAGCCTCTTGTCCACCCACGTGTGGCCACTGCCACTTATACCTATAGTAGCCTAGTCAATGCCATTTGATGAGTTCTATGGGTGACACGTGGAATGGGTTCCACATTGGCACTTGCCACATGGACCTTACCACATCACCCGCCCCATTAGCAACCTACCATGTGGCATCCACGTGGCATCTTCTTTTGCTACGATAGCTTGGAGGCCATCAAATTTTTGTCATAGTTTGCTAACATCAACATGATGTCATCCTATATCAGCACCCCTGTGAGGCTCTACAGGGTCCTTTTTGACCTACTTGCAATTTTTTGGCCATAACTTAAGCATATTGAGATATTTTTCCAATCTAAAAGAAGTGTTGAAAAGCTAGTTCTGAGATGGAGATATTAGTGCAGGTATTTTCAGGTTTTGATGCAGTTTTGTTGCTCATTTTTATAGTTAAAATTTAAAGTTCTATTTTTTCACTCCGGCAAGCATATCTTTTGCATCCCATCTCCATTTTTTAAAAATGTTATATTTTTTAAAAGCTGGTTTAGTCATATTTTTAGAAATGTTTTCATTTCCTTTAGATTCTAACCCATGCTCTTTCTATCATGTTTTTGGCATTTTTTCTCTATGGTGGATATCTTTGGTGTTCCAAGTTCGAGGATCATTTTCATGGCATGGGATCTTTTGTTTTAAGCTATACTATCTTTTGTGTTAGCTTTTTTTCTTTTCTAATCATTTGTAAGCATCTTTATGTACACGCATTGAGATAAAGTACCACTCTTGCACTTCAGGTTCATGAACGTTGTTTTGAGATAGTTGTACTAGCACTATTTTATAAAGCACCATGGGGGGATAGGTGTTGTTGTTTTTGTGCCCTCTTCCTTTGTCAAGTGAGTGTTCCTTCCATGACATTAGCTCCATGTAGTGTTGGTGTGATCGTGCCTTTATAGGTGTTTTTATCTCTTCTTGGTTCTTTCTACAGAAGATATTGGCCCGCCTTCTCAGGTGCATGTCATCCCACCCCATCTACATTAAGGGGGGTTATTCTAGTATTCTAATGCTTCCCTAGTTCGATGGTTTGATAGTGTGAGCTATGTATTTAGTACTTGATCCTATATACTAGGCAATTTTAGGGGCTAGCTACCTATACAATTTGGTGAGATGGATCATCCACCATATAGACACGCTTGGTTCATGCTTTCTTCTTCCATGGAAGTTTTTTAGATCAGTAATTTCTTTTTGATGATAGAATTTGTAGCTTCTTCATGCTTTAGTAATGCTCTTCATGATCACTCTTTGTTCCTATTTTATGGGGCATTCCTCTAGTTGGAGGCTTCTTCAGTCCTTCTCTAGGTTACCTCTTTTTAGGGGAGGGTTTTTCCCATGTGGTTTTCTCTCTTTCCCCATTTTCAAAGGTTGCATTTCTTTCCATTATACATGGATACCTAACATGGCCTCATTGTTAGGACCCATTCTGCATTTCATTTTAGTTATGTGAGCTTAAGGAATTCCCCTAAGTTGTGCTTAAGGGGGGGTGTTAGAGTAAATAATTATTTATTAATTATTTATTCTATTTACTTAAGTTTACTTAGGTTAATGCATGTAGTTAATAGTTGTAGTGATGAGTTGTTAACAACACAAGAGTTTGTTCCCTTCTAGCATATTCCACCTTTTCTGTGGAAGTGTGCTTAGTTGTCAACCTTATCTTCTACCACTTTCTAGCTTGTTCTACAAGCTTCCATGAGGCCTTTATATTCGAGATTTCTCATTATATTTTCAACTCATTTTAAATACATTTTTTTTGTTTTGCAATATTTTCTCTCTCAAGTCTATTTAGGATTTTTCCAAACTCCAACTCTTCCTTCTTGGTTTCCCTCCGACAAGTTATTTGCATGTTAGTGATCTTGGCAAGCTATGGAGTTGGATTTTATCAACTCCTACAATAGCCAGTGAATGTCGAGCTGCATTCAGAAACCAAGTTGTAGAATGAAGAAAATGCACATTCTGACTTTGAAATTAGTAAACATGAAAGAGATAATGAAATACCAGATGGTGATGTGCAAAGTGACTTTGAAGCTAAAGGACCAAATATGGAAAGAAGGATAGAATGAAGACTATCTAGGTATATGAGAAGACATCACCCTATAGAAAAAATCATTGGAGACAAGGAAGCTAGACTAATGACTAATGGCAAGGAATAGACTAAAGGATGAATCATGTCTGCTGAGCAAGATTGATCCCAAAATAGTGAAAGATGCACTAGAAGATGATAATTGGCATAAAGCTATGGAAGAGGAGATAGATCAAATTATGAAGAACAAAATCTAGACCCTAGTTCCTAGACCAACTGATAAAAATGTAATTGGTACCAAATGGGTCTGTAGGAACAAACTTGATGAGAATGGTAAAATAACAAGAAATAAGGCTAGACTAGTCTGCAAAGGCTATGCACAAAAAGGACTAGACTATGGGAAAACATTTGCCCCAATTGCAAGAATTGAAGGAGTAAGAACACTACTTGCATATGCTTCCTATAAAGGTTTCAAAGTCTACCAAATGGATGTAAAGTCTGCTTTTCTGAATGGTATACTAGAAGAGGAAGTCTACATAGAACAACTAGAGGGATCTTTTGATGATAGCAACAAGGATATGGTTTGCAAATTTCATAAAGCACTCTATGGTTTGAAACAAACACCTAGAGCATGGTATGGGAAACTACATAAATACCTTGTAAAGATAGGATTTGAGAGAACATATGACAATAACAATCTATACATCAAGGCGGAAAAAGGTAAAGATATTTTGATATCTGAAATCTTTGTTGATGATATAATATTTGGAGGAAAAGATGTCCTATACAAAGATTTTGTTGATCAAATGAAACATGAGTTTGAGATGTGAATGTTTGAAGAAATAAAATTCTTTGTTGGATTGCAAGTACATCAATTGAAGCATGGCATATTTGTGACCCAATCAAAATACATCAAGGAGATACTCAAGACATTTGGATTAGAAGACTCAAAACCAATCAATACACTAATGGTAATAGGACATAAGTTATCTGAGAATGATGAGTCAGCTGAAGTGAATCAAACAATGTATAGATCAATGATTGGAAAGTTGAAGTATATTGTGCATAGTAGACTAGACATTGCATTAGCTATTGGAATAGTGGCAAGATTTTTTGCTAACCTAAGAAAAAATTATCAGATGGCAATAAAAAGAATACTGAGGTACCTAAAATAAACCGATCACTTTGGTTTATACTACAAGAGGAGTGAAAAGTTTTAGTTGAAATCCCACACTGATGCAGATTGGGGAGCTGATATTGATGATAGAAAAAGCACCAATGGAGGAGCACTTTTCTTAGGTAAAAAATTGATTACTTGGACTAGAAAAAAGAAAAGTTGCACCTCATAGTCCATAGTAGAAGTTGAATATTTTTTTGTTGCTATCAACTAAACTAATATTGTATGGATCAAACATCTATTGCAAGATACTCTATTGTGATAACACAAGTGACATCAACAGCCAATAGTGGCATGTTGTGATGGTTAATTTGTTGTGTTGTTATCCTTGCCATCAAGGTTCAAATCTCATTGGAATGAGGTCCCCCGTTTGTGGCCTCACTGGTTCATAGCTCCAGGTCAAAGTGTTTACCCCTCAAAAAAAAAAAAACACAAGTGCCATCAACATATCAAAGAATCATATGATGCATGCCAAAACAAAGCATATTGAAATTAAGTATCACTATGTAAAAGGTTTGGTGGAGGATAAGCAAGAATGGAATATGTCAGTTCAAAGGAAAAAATTGTTGACATCTTTATAAAAGCACTACTTAAAGATTCTTTTGAGTATCTTAGAGGTAAATTAGAGGTGATACCCCTAGCCAAGGCTACTTGAGTGAAAAGCTTCCCTGCATCAAATGAGTTAATTGTTGACATATTACAAATTAATGCAGAGAATATTTACTTTAGGATCATGCCTAAAGTAATCAACATACTGAAGTTCCAAATCAGTCACAAGCAAGGTAAAAAAGGGAGAAATTGGAGTACCTACAAATGCTACACTTTCATGTTAAGATGTTGGGATAATGTGTCTTTAGCATTGTTGTCAAAGAGGGAAAAGTAACAAGAAACTAATCAACAACATTCTATTGGATAGAAGGAGAAGTAGCAAGAAATTGATAATGGATAGAGGGAGAAGTAGCAAGAAATTGATATTGGATAGAGGGAGAAGTAGTTGATACCAGAATACTAGAACATGATCAATGCATATAGAAGGAAAAATAATGTAAGAGGGAGTCAATGAACATTGGTAATTAGATACATAAAAAGGATGTTTAGATATGCAAAAGGAAATCACAACTCAGAGGGAGAAAACAATGAAGGCAAGAATCAATCAGAGGAATGGCAGAACAAAGAGGGAGAAGATAGATTATCAGCAAAAGAATTTAGAGGGAGTCATAAGCTAGTTTATGTTGCTGATAGAATGAATAGCTTTGAATAAAGCTTTCATTTTGGCATTTGATTTACTATTTTAACCTAGTTAGCATTCTGATAACTTGGCTGATCAGTTTGGTTTGCCATCAATGCCAAAGAGGGAGATTGTTGGAAATCTAATTGAAAATGAATACTATCAAAGAGGGAGATTGTTTCAAAGAAGGAAGATGGTTGATAAAGAATGTTTTCAATCATTGTTTTGTCATTGATGTCAAACCTACTATCTGCTAGAATGACAATTGCTTATAAGATCCAAGTACTATCACTTTGTTGATTGATGAAGAAGATTTAATCAACAAGATGTAACAAGAATACCAAAGGGAAAGGTTGAGTTATGGTTTTGTAATGAAGTATAAAGGATCAGTTAAGACAATAGTAAAATGATGTATTGATAATATATTTAAAGATATAGAGGTTGGCCACACTTAGAAACATTGGAAGAATAAGTTGCAACAAGGTTGACAAAGCTTAACTAAGTTCATTAGTGAGTGTCGAGCAAGCTAGTTTGAGCTAAGTAGATTTAAAGTTAGTGTCAAGAAAATGCAAAATCTAGTGTGTGTTGAGTAATATAGAAGGAGCCAAGTGTGGTCAGGTGTTGAGCAAAGTAATAGGTGTTGAGCATCAGTAAAACTTAGTGGATGCCAAGTGAATCCACAGTAGGTGTCAAGCATCAATAAAACATAGTTGATGTCAAGTAACATGGTATGTACTGAGCACCAAAGTTTCAATAGTGCACTATTGTTGCATTATTGGAAAATTCAAAGATTCACCAGATCTGAGCCAATAAATTTGTTGGCTTGAATTTTGTGAACTAGATGGAGGATAAGGATGATGAGTTGGTGGCACAAAATTTTAGGTAAACCATTTTTGGGAAAATTCAAGAGGATTCTTCATGATGTTTCTAGAAGGAGAAAGATATGGGTTAGATTCAATGAATCCTATGTAATCTATTCAAACTAAAATAAAAGGAGGAAAGAATCAAGTGGGAAAAGCAATTCTAGACTTCTATTTAAGGAGTCACAGACCAAGAAGCACGAGTAGCTAGTGGTGCCACAATACGAAATTGCTAAAGGATGTCAAGGAGAAGGTGAAGGAAGAACAAAGCATAGAGACTCTACTTCGATAAGTGGTCATTAAAAAGATTGCACTAGTACATCAAGCATGAAGACTCAAGGAGATGAAGCTTGAAAGGAGAACAAGCTATTAGAGCTATAGAGACTAAAAGCCAAACAAATTATGAAGAGTTGAATAGAGATCTGAAATCTACAATTTAAGTTGTGAGTTGTGTCAGGTCAAAAGTCCTTGTTGTTACTCTCTAACAATTGTGCAAGCTAGGGTAAAAATCCTATGGACTTAGGTTAGTTTAATAGCCATTTTTAAATCCTTTAATAGGGTGGCATTCCAAGTGAATGTTCTAAAATTCTTCTAACTAGGCCCACTTCTAACAAGATGGTTTAATCTTTTAACCAAGACACATTTAACTATGTGTTGTAGCCTTTAACAGGGTAGGCCTTTCATAGGGCATCACTTCATAAGAGTGAGAATTGAGTAGCATGTTACTGGTGGTTTTTCCCAAATTGGGTTTTCATATAAATCACTGTGTTATGTGTTGATCTTTCATGTGTTATACTTGCATGTTGATTTATAGTAACTTGCTAAGTAGGAAAGTTTAAGCTTGGATGCATGAACAGTTTAGTAGGCTCACTTTACTTGATGAAAAAGTGTTAACTAGACATTTGAACCTTGAATAATTGATTTGGCAACTAGTTCAGCTACAAAGGAGATTGAGGAGATATTGGACAATCATGTTGGAAAAAGTACTAGGAATAGCACATATGAGGAATATATGGTCAAATGGAAAGAGAGGCCAGTAGAGGATTCATCATGGCTAGCAAGGGAGGAGGTTAACCATCTTGGTTTTCCTTTGAACACCTAAGACATGATGTAGTTACTTCAAAAATTACCCCAAGTGTCTGATGCAGGAGAATCTTGGGTGTAAGAGCAATCCTACATTACCCAAAAATATTTTATTTTCAGTCTTTTCTATTTTAATAAGGACTAGTAGATAGGGTGGTTATTGTTTATGGGAACTTGCTATTTTTATTAAGTATTTCATATGAGCTTGGAATGTTCTCATTTTCTATAGGAAGGTTCATTTTAGAGTTGTAAGCCTACCATACAAATCTTATTTCTCAAGCATAAGTATCAAAGAAGTTATTGCAGATTTTTGATGGAAAAATTTGCAGAAAAATCTTTAGGCTTGCCATTGGAGACCTTAGAGTGCCTAAATGAGGTCCAAAAACTCGATGGAAGGGCACTAGTGTATTTTTGATCCTATAGATTAGGAGCTAGCATTTCTAAAAAGTGGTTATAGTAGCCAATCATAGCAACGATTCATGAGTTATGACCTTTCAAAGTATTGCTAGGGTCTGTCAACCCTAGGTATTAAGTTTCAATGTCTAGAACCTTATTAGGCAGCATTAAATTGCCTATTTAAGAAAGGCTCAAATATTTTCTAGGACAACTCTAGGTGATAGTTGATTGCTTGTCTTGCAAATTATTGTAATGAAGGCACCCATGTGGGTTAGCATATTGTACTTGTGAATTCTATAATTTTGCATTTGCAGCACAAATAAGAAGTCCATATTTTGGTTCTCATATTTGTTGTTATTTTGTTTTTTTGTGTTATGGTTTATTGTATTAAAGGGATCACCCTTCATCATAGTGGAAATTACAAAATTGTTGAATGAGTACAAAGAAATTGTTGCAGAGGATATAATTGATGGTTTACCACTAGTATGAAGTATAAGTCATTGCATGGAACTGATTCCTAGATCTAGTTTTAAAAATAAAGCATCATATAGATTGAGACCTATTAAAAATGAAGAGCTTAACCAACAAGTGCATGAGTTGTTATAGAAAATTTTGATAAGAGAAAGTTTGAGTCCATGTGTTGTACCTGTTGTATTGGCATCTAAGAAGAATGGAGAATGGAGCATATGTATTGATTCTAGAGCTATTAATAAGATCATGGTGAAATATAGGTTTCCTAGGCCAAGGATGGATGACATAGTGGATTGTTTGAGTAGAGTAAAGTATTTTACCAAGATTGATTTAAAGAGTGGCTATCATCATATCAAAATTAGAGAAGGTGATGAATGGAAGACTTCCTTAAAGGAAAAAGATGGTTTGTATGAATGGTTAGTAATGCACTTTGGTTTGACTAATGCACTTAGTACTTTCATAAGGTTGATGAATGAAGTTCTCAAATGATTCTTGGGTAAGTTTGTGATTATTTATTTGGATGATATTCTAATATTTAGTAAGACTAAGGAAGAACATCTTAACCATGTTAAACAAGTATTACTTAAAGAAGTTGATGATTAATCTAAAAAAGTGTTCTTTTATGAAAGAGGAGATTGTGTATTTGAGATTTGTGATTTTAGTTGATGGTTTGAAAATGGATCCTAAGAAGGTTTTAAAAAAATTGGAATGGCCTATACTTGAGAATGTCGGTGAGGTAATATCATTTCATGGTTTAGCTAGTTTCTATAGGAAGTTTATAAAGAATTTTTGTTCTATTTGTAATGCTATGACTAAGACAATGAGAAGAGATAAAAAGGAACTGAAGTGCACACATGGAGCTAATAAAAATTTTGAGACTTTGAAACAAAAGGTTATTGAGTTACCTATATTGGCTTTGCCTGATTTCAATAAGGTATTACAAGTTGAATGTGATGCAAGTAGTAGTGCAATAGGAGTTGTATTGAGTCAAGAAGGTAAACATGTTTATTTCTTTAGTGAGAATTTGAATGATGCTAAAAGGAAGTATTTTTTGTATTATCAAGAGTTTTATGCTATTATTCAAGCATTAAAGAAGTGGAGACATTATTTGATTCCTAAGGATTTTGTGTTGTATATTGATCATAAAGCTTTACACTACTTGGGAAGTCAACATAAGTTGAATTAGAGACATATGAAGTAGGTTGATTATTTGTAGAGTTTCACATTTTTTACTAAACATAAGCATGGAGTCACTAACTGAGTTGCTAATGCATTGAGTAGAAGACACATTCTTTGATGACTGAGATGAAAGTTGAATTTTTTGATTTTGATGAGATGAAAGAGTTAGATTATATTGATCCTAATTTTTTACAAATGTGGAGAGAGTGCAAAGAACCTAGTTTGATAGAACAGCAAAGTTAGTTTGATGAATATTTTATTCAAGAAGGTATGTTGTTCAAGAATATTCAACTGTGTATTCCTAAGAGTTCTACAAGATTTAATTTGATTAAGGAAAAGCATAGTGGTGGATTGGTTGGAAATTTTGGAATTGATAAGACATTAAGTTTATTAAAGGAGAAGTATTATTGGCCTCAAATGTACAAGGATGTTCAGAAGTTTGTAGGGAGTTGTGGAGTTTGTCAAGTTACAAAAGGGGTACGTTAGAATACTAGTTTGTATGCACCTATTTTTGTTCATGAGAAACCTTGGATGATATCAGTATGGATTTTGTTCTTAGATTTCCTAAGATAGTGAAGGGGTATGATTATATATTTGTTGTTGTGGATAGATTTTTTAAGATGGCTCAATTCATACCAAGTAAGAAGACATCAGATCATGTTGAGCATGTTACTAAAAATTTCTTCAAAGAGATTGTTAGATTGCATGGATTACAAAGAAATATTATTTATAATAGAGATAATAAGTTTGTTGGTTTAAATTTGGAAGACTTTGTGGAAGAAGATGGGTACTGTGTTGAATTTTAGTTCTAATTTCCATCCAAAAATAGATGGACAAACAAAGGTTGTGAATAGAAGCTTAGGTAATTTGCTAAGATGCTTAGTTGGAGATGAACCACATAATTGGCAGATGGTATTGGCACAAATTGAGTTTGTATATGATAATTCTATGAATAGGAGTACAAGGAAAACACCTTTTGAGATTGTTACAAGAATATAGCCTAGAGGAATATCAGATTTGAGGGATGTTGCTAGTGAGGAAAAGAGAAGTTTTGTAGGGAAAGAACTTGTTGATTTTATAGAGTCTTTGCATAAGTAAGTAAAAATGAAATTGGAACAAAGTAATCAAAAGTACAAGGAGAATGCTAATAATTCTAGAAGACATCAAGTTTTTAAAGTTGGTGATGAGGTGATGGTTCATTTGAAGAAAGGAAGTTTTTGTGTTGGAACATACAGTAAGCTAAAGATGAAGAATTTTGGACCTTGTAAGATCTTGAGGAAGTTTGACTTTGGAAATGCCTATGAAGTTGAGTTACCTGATAATATGGATATATCTCTTATATTTAATGTTGTTGATTTGTATAAGTATCATGAGTTAGATGATGAAGTTGCTATATCAGATAATTATCCTAAGAAGCATATTGAAGAGGTTGAAAAGATATTGGATCAAAGAGTTAGTAAGAGCACAAGTGGTAAAGATTAGTATGAATATTTGGTAAAATAGAAGAATAGACCAGTTGAAGATGCTACATGGATTTCCCAATCTGAGTTGAATTTAACTCAAGTTCTAATATCTCAATGATTTAGGAGAATCATTTATTTCAACCCTAGTTGTCTAATGCAGGAGCATCCTAAGTTGCCTTGTAATCCTGCACTTTTTCTTTATTCTGCCAATTATTGTCAAGTGCCAGTTACTGTCAAGTGCCAGTTGTTGTTGAGTTCTAGTTATTGTTGAGCTCTAGTCATTTCCTCGTTCTAATTTCTATCAAGAGTTATTACTGAGCTCTAGTTTTTGTTGAGTTCCAATTATTGTCAAGTTATCTAGTGTTTTTCAAGTGTTCCTCCATGTGTCGAGTGAACATGTTATTTGTTGATATTTGGTTCCTTCTTTAGCGAAGTTATTTCTCTTTTAGTTCTTAGGAGGATCCAACTATCATATTTAATTTGGATCATTAATTTAATAATGTATCTTTTTAAGGGATGAGTGTTTGATGCAAGAGTATCCTGGGTTGCACTTCTATCCTGCATGTTTTTAGTTTATATTCTGTTGCTAAAATTGGGTTATGTTGAAACTCCATTTTTTGGTTTTTGGGTGCCTACTTTAGATTGTGTAACTATTTTTCCAAAATGCATGAAGAGGGTTGCACTTCAAGGATTCAAGAGCGCCTAGATTAATATCTATGTTAGAGTGCAATTCCTAACTCCTTATAGTTTGGGAGATATGGCAATTCTCCTAGAACATCAATTTCCAGCAGTTCTGCACAATAGTTTTATGTGCCTAACTTTCAGAATGGATGCACACTTTTCCTTGATGAATTATCCCTTGCACACTCAAGGGGTTGTAGAGAACCTATATATCTACCATTATTTCAAAGAACAAGTTCTAACTCAATTAGAGAGTGGAGATATCAGGATTTTGCTTGGACATTGATTTCAAGATAGTTAATTGTTGAGCAGGCTGATTGCGTATTTAATTTTGGTTTATCTTCATTTATTATTTTTTGTGAGCTGACTTGTGGCTTCTCCATGTTCTATAATTATTTGTAAGCCATTTTGGCTAGTATAAATAGAGTGTTTAGGTTTAGAACTAGGCAGATTAGGCAAGTGGGAGAAAGGATTACAGAGCAAAACTGGAAACTGTGAATTTGTTGTTGGATCTTTGAATGTGAATGTGTTTGTATTTGGCCATAACCCAGAAGGCCTTACAGCTAGGTATGTATGAAGATATTTTTATGAATCAATAAAAGTATTTCACTCTTCTTCCTCCTTTGGTTGTTATTCTTTGTGTTTGCTTTCATTTTGTTAACTTTTGTAGGGTGGTTAAGAGAGTTGGGTGTGCCATTGGCCCTAGTTTTCCCTGTCCTTCCTTGCATCAATGTTGACCATTCTGGGGTCATCCTTTCTTTTATGTAATCAAATCTTTTGTAAGTCATTTTTGAAAGTATAAATAGAGTGCTTAAGATTAGGTTAAGGAAGAACTTAGAGGGTTTCAAAAGTAGGAGGCATGTGTGTTTAGAAGTCTAAATTTGAAGGTGGATCATGGATCTTAAATGTATTTTGTATCTGGTCATAACCTAGAAATAATTTTGTTAGGATTAATCTTATACAAGCCTTTTTATACAAGCTTTTTACCACTTACAAAATTAGGGCTAGAATAAGTCATCTAATGGAAAAACAGTAGCTAACACCTTTTACAATAGAAGGTCATTTTTTGCTTCGAGGGTGCTACCTCTGAAAACCCCCATGGAGGCATTGCCTCTCGACCCCACCCTATACTATGACAGGGAGCAAACCTAGGGCACTACCCTAGGATCCTGTAGGGGCACTTCCCCTTGACCCTGTCTTGGGGGCACTAGCCCCAAACCCTTGTAGAAATAATATGGGGAGAAAATCACATTGATTAAACCTACAAGTATGATTATGCTCCACATCACAATAATCTCCCACTTGGAGACTAATCAGACTCTACAAAAATAACCTCTCACTTGGAGATTGATCATAGTGCTACTAAATCTATAGCTCCCACTAGACAATTAAACCACCCTAGACTCTTGTTCTTTTATTTTGTTTAGTCTGAAAGACCAACTAAAGCTAAAGAGGGGTTCATCTTCTCCCTTGTTACTACCATGGTAAAAATATCTAATGGCTTATCATTTTTATGTATGTTCTCTAGCTTTAATTTTCTATCATCCAAAACTAATTGAATGAAATGGCACCACAACTATATGTATTTTTTCTTTGAATGCAAAGCTGAATTATTTACAAGATGAATGGAGCTCTGGCTATTTGTGAATAAATAATTATCCTTATGTGGGTGTTCCAACTCTTCCATGAAGAAATAAAACCATATCATCTCCTTAGTTGCCTTTGTAGAAGCAACATACTAAGCCTTTGTAGTGGATAAAGCATTAACCTTTTATAATCAAGAAACCTAGCTCATTGCTACCCAACCAATAGTAAATATGTGACCTATAGTACTCCACTTGGTATCAATATCCTCTACCAAATTTGAGTCAACATATTCCTATAAATTATTAGTCGAGCCCCAAAAATGTAGACATTTACTAGATGTTCCTCTCAAATATCTAAGAATCCATTTAGCTGCATTCCAAAGCTCAGTTCCCAGATCACTCATATACCTACTAACAACTCCAACTATATGTGCAATATCTAGCCTTGTACATACCATAGCATACATGAAGCTTCCTATAGCTGAAGCATAAGGTACTGTGGACATCGTATCCTCCTCTTCTTGTGTCTTTGGACACATCTCCTTAGTCAACTTCAAATGACTAGGTAAAGGTGTGTTGACAGCTTTAGCATTCTCCATAGAGAAACATTGCAACACCTTCAAAATATAATCAACCTATGATAAATTTGGTATCTTATTCTTCCTATCTCTGCAAATCTTCAGACCAAGGATTTTTTTCTACCCCCAAATCTTTCATAGAAAATGAATGTGCTAACTGTTCCTTTAACCCCTTAGTGTGATCCATGTTTGACCCAGCTACAAGTATATCATCAACATATAAACATAAAATAATGTATTTTTCATCATCCAACCTCTTAAATTAAACACAATGATCTGAGTGACACCTGCTATATCCATGCTCATGCATAAAACTATCAAATTTTAGATACCATTGCTGAGGTACCTTCTTCAAGCCATATAAACTTTTCTTCAAACTGCACACTAAGCTCTTATTATTTTTGAGCTCAAATCTGTATGGTTGTGCCATATATATCTCTTTGTCAAAATCACCATGAAAAATGGTTGTTTTAATATCAAGCTACTCCAAATGTAAATCTTTAGTGGCCACAATACTTTAAACAATACGAATAGAAGTCATTTTAACAAGAGAAAATATCTCATCAAAATCAATTCCAATTTTCTATGCAAATCCTTTTGACACTAACTTAGTTTTATTTATCATTTCTTACGTCCATCCTCTTTTTTTAACCTAAAAACTCATTTATTCTATAAAGCCTTTTTAACTACAAGCAACTTGCATAAATCTCATGTCTTATTTTTAAGCAAAGAGTCCAATTAATGTAGAAATTCTTATGATTGCTAAAATTATCATTTAATTTTTCAATGTCAATTGGTAATAGCATAGGTCCTCCCAAGTCAAAATTTTAACAATGAATCTTTATTTGTCCAATGTACAGAGTATACTTTTGTCCTTTTTGTGAAATGCCTTGCTAACTAGATTATATGATTTTATCAATGTCTTAACTAGATCAACATCTAGAAAAATTCTAGGCATGATTAATTTTCCCAAGTTCTTGGTCCAAGGGTTTATATATTGGAACTTTTGCTATCCCATTCTTGTAGAAGTACTAGAAGAGCTCACTTCCATTGATGTCAGGTACCTCTACATCTCCATAAAAATAGTAAGGATCTTTGAATGCATGATCATTAGCTGATTGGAGATTAGATGACCCTAGTAAAAGTTATAACCACTCATCTATGAAAGGGCTAGGACATTTTCCTTTGATGTAGATTCCTTAATATTTTCATGTACTATCAATTCTCCTTCTTTTTGTGCCATAGCTGCAAAGTATTACAACAATTCTAAATTTTGTAAGCTGAAATTTGTTCTATAACTCAAAATTCACTCTAACACTTCAAACACTATGTAACTAATAATGAAAATCTTTGTTCTTCTTAGAATTTATCTATTCCTACAAATGGGAGCATGGCATTAATCGGCATGCTTGAAATCCTTTCAATCCTTCAAAATTTGTATTGTCTTCACCTTTTACATTATTTGTCCCTATAACTCATCATCCCTTTTTCTAGCTTGGACATGTAGGTTTTAGCCTTGTTTTATGCCTTTAATGTTGAGAGTAACGAAGTGGAAACCCCTTCTTTATCTCTACTTCTTAGTGGACTTTTCATTTTCCTTTTTTCTAGACATGATCATGCAAAAACTATTATTTTTACTATTTTGTAGCTTCTTTACCTAATTCTTTAGCTGTTAGTTTCACTATGCACTGCCGCACTTCAAGTTATCTCTACTTCGCACCTCTATTTTCTCATTTACAATGTGGGCCTATGAAACAATGAACTCCTCATTCAAACCTTTATCACAACCTCACAACTATTTATTGCTCCATCCCACTAACCATGGAGATGTAGTGATAGTTGCATTTCTAAGCCTATTTTTGTCTTCACAACATTAAAAAAAAACTATTTACAATCATCCTGTGAAGTGGAAAAATGCATTGCTTTGACCATTTCATGACTTCTCAACCATTTAATCCGCTATTCCATTAACCATGGTGACCAAGAGAAAGTAATACATGGTTTATTTTTGTACCATCTCTTCCTTGAAACCTAACTACAACTTAACCCTAGCGATGGCATGAAACTACTTATCTCCACTTTGTTGTTTATATTCTTAACTGTCACTTTGAACTTGTGAAGTGGCAAAAAAATTCAAACTGACTTCCTTCCAACTTCTCCACAGTTTATGGTTTAATTCTTTTATCACTTGTGATGTTGCAATGACCCAAACTTTGACCTTGTTGCCTCTTCTCAATTGCTATACATATAGCACTCCTAAGTTGTGTGATGGTGCAATAGCTATTTTGATTGAATGCTACTTTGTTTCATGGCTTTGGAACCTTAGATCTTAACCCATGATCAAATCTTGTGATGGTTTGATGACTTAATATCTCTACTTTTCTATCTTAACCATGGATCATCTTTAACTGTAGGCAATGAAAGAATAACTAAAAACTCTACTACTATAGTTACCTTCTGCACCTTCGCAACCTTAAAACAGTTCAGTGAACTATAAGCCATGATGCCATGATTTTTATCTTATCTCTACTTCACAAGTTAAAAACTATTATATAATTTGTTGCCTATGATGTTGTGAAAACCCTTTGGAGTTAATTGTTACCTTCTTCATGGGTTTTCATCTCAAATCTTTAACTTACTTGTTAACCCCTTGATGGTACAATTATAAGCCATCTGCTCTTCGTTATTTTTATCCTAGGTTAACTTTAACTTCTCACAAAGTAGCAATAGCTTATACTTTGACTGCCACGGTTACCCTTCACATCATTGTAACTTAAAATGTCTTAAGCCATAAACAAGATGTGACCTTGCAATTTTAATGAATCTCCTCTTTGTAGCCTTAACTTGGAAGTTTTCATTGACGTCTATGATGTCACGGTGAGCTTTAGCCTACTTGCTTCACAATCCCCAAAATAGTTAGAAAGGAAAATAAAGAGATGAAGAGATTAACAAGATTTCGTGACATCATGATTTAAAATCCATCTAGGGACGTGGTTTATAAAATATGAAAATGATCAATGGACTTAGGGATATAAAAATCAACATATAACCAAAAAAAATTGATGTTTCCCTATTTTATACTTGCATGTCAATTTATGATTAATTCATAAAAAAACATAAGACAACTATTTTCTAGGGTTTTTTCATGAGGATGACAACATTTTTAGAAATCCTAAGAAACAAAAACATACTCTCTTCCTAATTTTCATAAGGTATCATAAAATGTTTTGGATGGGTGAAAATTCAAGTCATTAGTAGCTCTGTCTAGGGATGATGGATAACTTGTATCCATGCAAGAATATATATAATTTCTAGTTTAAGAAGACCACATACATAACAACACTGGAGAGAAAAGCCTAACAAAATAAGGCAAAACAACAAGACAAACATGATAAACTAGACTGTACAGAGATTTACATAATGTACAAACCCTAAACTAATGTTCATGGAAACTAAGTATTTCAATAGAAATGCCTCTCCAAGGATTGTCCATGAACTAGGAATTCTAGAATATCACATGATAACTCCCTTATAAAATAAGAATCTTCTCCCTAATTTTCATGAACTAAGTATGGGCCTAACCAAATAGGATCAAACTTTCCATGGTTTCCCTTGTCTTCTAACCTAACATTCCATAACAATACCATATCTTTAGGTCAAAACTTTATTGATAATGTCCTCTTTTCATATAAGTGCTTAACTTGGACTTTTAATTTTTCATTTTTGGTAGAAGCATCTCTTCTTGTTTCATCCAACTGCATAATGTCATCCATTCTAATATACATTTCATCAATGAGATCATCATCATAATGCAGGGAAAATTTGTACATACCCCTTAAACTATTCTGAGCCAACCTAGCTTGTATCCCATATACCAGATCAAAAGGTGCACATCCTATGGTTGTCTTCATTGTTACTCGGTCAGCCCAGAGTGCTAATCACAATTTGGAATCCCATGCCTTTTTGTTTTCTCCTAGGACCCTCTTGATGATCTTCAACAAACTCTTGTTGCTTAATTCTACCTACCCATTTCCTTGGGGATGGTATGGGGAAGATGTTGATCTTGTAATACCATACTTATCACAAAATTTTATAAATTCTTCAAACCTAAAGCACAAGGTATTTTTAGTTGCAATCTTTTCAAGACATCCATATCTGGTTATAATGTTATTCAATAGAAAGTTATTTACCACTTTACTAGTAGTATTCCTAGTAGGAATGGATTCTACCCACTTTGTAAAATAATCAGTTGCCACTAGTATCCATGAATAACTAGTACTAGATTTGGTTTAAATTTCAGCTATGAAATCCATTCCCCATTTTTGGAAAGGTGCTTATACTTCTACTAATTTTAATGGCAGATTTCTAGAGAACTTTAACTTTCCACTAAACATTTGAAAAGCATCACACCTCTTTACAAGTTCATGTGCATCTTTAAAAAAGGTGGGCCACCAAAGTCTTGCTCTGATTATTTTGTGAACTATTACTTTAGCCATATAATGCCCCCCACATACTCCACTATGCATTTCATTCAAGACTATGACTGAATGATCTTTATCAACACATTTGAGTAATACACCTTCCATACTTGTCCACCACAATTGTCCACTCATAATGACATACTTTATAGCCTATAACTTTAAGGCCCTCCTCTAATTATCGCTTAAGCCTAGTGGACCTTTCATGTATTGCAAGTAAAGTATTATATCTTTATACCAATCATAGGTATCCACATTACATATCCATTTATGCCATCTTCATCAAGTTGATTTATCTAATTTGCTTCAAGGTTTGCCTCTTCCATCAACTTGGGAATTCCTTTCCCTTGCACCAACTTGGTAATATGGATGTATATATTGAATTCTTAGATCCTATTGATCCATCGGCATCTTCTTCTTGAAACTTCCTATTGTAATAAGATGTCCTTCACTACATCACTTGGAATAAATGCAATCACAATAGCTCCCATTAGATCACACCTAAATGCCTTCACTAATTTGACCAGCATACATCTGATTTTCATTTATGTCATATTTTAATTCTACAACCTACAATGATTTACTAAAAAATGTTATTGATTATTCATACCCATCCTCATTCTTCTATAATAAAATTGTTGCAACAGTGTGTAATGATGTAAAAGAGAATATGCATTGGCTTGGAATAGTTAGGGGCCCTTAATAAGAGCATCTTTTGTTGCTTGTTTTATCTTTTGAAAAGATATGCTTGGTTCATCATCCCATCTAATTTCAAAGCCCTTCTATAAAATCTTAGAGATAGGTCTACTTATTTCTGCAAAATTTGTAACAAACCTTCTGAGGAAATTGATTTTCCCAAAGAAAGATTGAATGCCTTTCACATTTTAGGGCTTCTAAACCTTATCTATAGATTTCACCCTCTTTGGGCCTATTCTAACTCCTTTACCAACCAAGTGGCCTAATAATTTACCTTCAATAATGGCAAAGGCACACTTCCTAGGATTCAAAGAAATGCCATATTTAAGAGCTCTGATCAATACTTTTTCTAGGTGCATACAATGATAATTTTTATCCTTTGAGTATGTTGTCAAATCATCTTGATAGACCACTAAAAATTTATTATTTATGTCTACAAAGGCCACATCCATGGCTCTTTTAAAGGTGACACCAGCATTAGTTAGGCCAAAAGGCATTCTGATATAGAGATATGTTCCCCAAGGTGTTGTAAATGTAGTCATGTATTGCTCTTATTCATTTTCAACCACTTGATTGTATCCATAGAATCCATCCATCATAGATATCAACTCTGATCCAATGACTCTTTGTAGCATGGCATCCATGTTAGGCAAACCATAAGTATCCTTCAATGAAGAAACGTTTAGTTTTCAAAAATCAACATGTTGTCTTATGTCACCATTCTTCTTCCTAACAATGACTAAATTTGATACCTAAGAGGAATGTCTGATTGGTTTGATGATTCTTGCATCCCTCAACTTTATCAACTCTTCTTGTATCTTTGGTTCTAGAGTTGAATTAATAGGCCTCTGTTTCTATTTGAAAGACTTAGCTCCTTTTAATGGGACTTCATGCTAGAAAATATCCTCTCTATAGGCCTTTAAATCATCATATGATCAAGAAAATACATGTCTATATTTTCTCAAAAAATTAATCAAACTCTCCCTAATTTTAGGAAACAATTTCTTCACTATATACACTTTCTTAGGTGCTTCTTTGGTCCCAAGATTAATCTCCTCTAAGTCCTTTGCGTCACGTTCATTTTTAGTTGTCTTGAATCTATCATGGTTATCAAAAATAGTTTCTAATACAACTATTCCTTTAGGAATCTTATTTATTTTTAATTGGACGACTTCCTCACCAAAAATAGTTTCCTTACCATCTATTGTTTCCACAAGTGTTGCATGTAATCAATCTCCTATCCCCAAAACTGATCTTCATAATTCATGAAAATTATAATATCTTTGTCCTCTTCAAAGACTTGCCAATTTTGTATATTATCAGGGACTAAGGGTCTAGTTTGTACTTCTACTTTTGATAAGCCAACAAAGGTTATATCATCAGGCTTTATAGCAATATTTTCCAATGAGTCAGCCATCTTATTATCAATCCTATCTTTCCATGTAATCCCAAAGACATCAAAATTTTATATCATATCCCAAACAGTATTTCTATATTGGTTTAGCCTTTTATTCTTAGATACATACACTTTTCTTACTTGGGAAACAATCAACTTAGAATCACCTATGACATGTAAACACTTTATACCATGTTTATTAGCCAATCTCAATCCTAACATTAAAGCCTCATATTTTTCTATGTTATTTGTACATGGAAAGTTCAAAGTAAATGAGAACTTGTAACCATCAAGAGAAATCAAAAGAATACCTTCCCTAATCCTTCCTTGCAGCATGTTCCATCAAAATACATTCTTCATAGATCACCTTTTTCTTATTTTGACTCATCTTCTACTACAATGGGTGACTTGATATTTTCTTTCTTTAATACCAACACTTCATCCCTAAATGCATTAACATCAATGTCTACAAAACATGTCATATCATCTTCAATTTCTTTCTCAATCATGTAGACAATCTTAGGCTCTCTATTTAATTTTACCAACTTATCATCAATCTAAAAAGTTTCATATGATAGATCACATTGAATACTTCCCCCCATTGTTGCACTCTATTTCCTCGATAACAACATGCCATATTGGGGTGGGATATCTATAACTAATACACTCATGTTTTTCTCTTTATTAAGATAAGTAGATAACTTATAAGGCATTGCATTCATTGTTCCTATGATAATAACTTCTCTTTTATCCATAGCACAACATCTACCCTGAGGAATGTCCACTTTTAATCCTAATTATTTCATTATCTTGAAAGGCATAACTTTTTTTGACACTCTAAAATCAATAATACAATTCTTCAATGTTTTTCCATTGATAATAATGCTTAGGAAAAAGGGGTCAAGACTTCCCAAACACTAATTTACTAAATCATCTAAGTACATGGGTGGGATTTGAGATACAACAACTTGAGTTTCTATTTCTTTCTCAGACTCATCAGGGATCTAATTGGAATTATGGTCATGACTAACCTTATCGCCTACGTCCTTAACCCATTCTATGGCTTTACTCTTATGTTCATGGATTCTTAAAAATTCTAACAAATGAACTTTTACTATTATTTGTGACATTACTAACAACATATCAATTTGAGAAATACTAAGATTATCAATAGAAATACCTTTCACTTCCTTCTTCTTGTCAAATGAACTTGGAATTTTTTGGTTCTTCTGCTTTTCATTCATAGTAGTGACCATCAATGATTTTTCTTCTTTTTTACTATCATTAGTCTAAACTTTAGGATCTTTTATAGTATCCCCTTTCTTTTCTTCCCACTTTTTATTCATAGTATTAACCTTGATATTACTTTTACCCTTAGGCTCATTGACTTCTACTTTCTTTAGATCAATCTTCTTGATAAAGACACCAGACACTTTGTTTCCTTCAATCTTTTGCAACATGCCTCTAGTCTATACTTGGGCAACCATATTGGCAGTGATCTGATCAATTTATTCTTTATTAGGGATCCTTAGAGCCACCTCATTTTTTTATGACACCATATTACAAGTTGTGTCCTTCTCATCATCTTCATCTAAGAAGATTTGTTGATGTATTGTATTATGGAAATATCTTCTTTCATGAACATCATTGTCATTATCATCGGATTTAGAAGAATTATCATAATATGACTCAAACATATTACATCGAACATCTTCAATGTCATTCTCATGATCGTATTGTTCTTTATTTCTATCTTGATCAACAACAAAAGACAATACAATAGCACAATATTTTGGTGCATGACATAACTAACAAACTAAGCACCACTAAGGATCATCAACCACATTGACAGATTCTTTCTGTAAGGGATCAGGTGTACTCGTTTCACCTATATTTTTAGTAGGAGGAATAATAGGTTTCCCATTTTTCCATTTGGTGGAATAGGGAAATTTTGCATCCTATTCTATCTTCTAAAATTGTCGAGCTATGATTTATCAGTAGTATTTTCTTTTTGAGCATTTCCAACTTGAGGATTCATGTTCTTCAATAAGGTCAGTATCTGATCTACATTATCTTTCTCAGGCTTCTTTTTTGAATTAGGAGGCTTATCAACTTCCTTCTTTTTATTGCTATGAGGATTGAAAAGCTTAGGGTCATCTCTTCTTCCTAATTTTCCAGGTGTCTTCCTATTATTTTCATTATTTTTAGCCATTCTAAGGGCATCTCTTAATGTTCTAGGATCCTTATCCCTCAAAATGTATGTCATCTTACTGTCAAAGGTATTAAAATATGTTGTAAGGAAAACATTTTCCTCTAACCTCATTACTTGGAACAACTTGTACATCCCCTTTTGAAATCTAACATTGAAGTTGAAAATAGACTCATTGTAACTTTTCTTTATATTGTTGAACTCATTAAATATAAACCTAGAATTAGTGTTATCTTCATATTGTTCTTTGAAACACTTTTCAAAATCTTCCCAAGAGCTGACACTATTATCAAGAAGTCTTCTATACCAATCCCTAACATCTTCTATGAGGGAATGAACAAACAACTTCATGACTATATCGTCATGTTCAACTTCATAGTCATTCAACATATCCTTAAACTTCATGGGGTGTTCTTCACCAATAACAACATTATTTCCAAAAACATTTGTATCATTATCTCTCAGATCATTTGGAATGGGATCTAGATGACTAGGGATGCTTAAGAAAGATATTTGCTTATATATCTCCATATACATAGGTCTTTTTGCAAAACCTATTGGACTAGCAAAACTAGATGCAGCAACTTGGGTCTAAATACTTGTTTTCCTAACTAAAAATCAGTATGTTGTGTCACTATGGTAGAGGAGGAGGAAGGGCCAAGATGGGAAGTAGTAACATTACTATGGGTCCACAAGCTATAGAAGGAGGCACTCCTAATAAGGACTAACATTGGTTTACATTTAAACCAAAAGTAGATGTCAAAAATTGGATTTTCTTTCTCATTTATGGTGCTTTGGCTTCATTTTATACCTTCTCAAGCTCCTTGGATACCTCTTCTTGCTCCTTCTTAGCCTTCTCCAACTCTATATATATATTAGACATTGTAGGAATATTTTAGAAGTAATGGTGGGTTCATTTATTTTAACACCAATTACCTTATGCTTACCTTTATCAATGGCCTTAGTGGTAAGATCAACCACATGTATCTCACTTTCTTTTCTGAGAGGTTCATATGGTTGGATCTATACAACCACCAGATCTTCTTTCTCTTGCATAGTCCACTCATACTTACAAAATTTTGATTTCATATTCTTAACATCTCCAAATAGATCTAAATGTAATGCAGTAGACTTATCTTCTAACTTTGTATTATGTTCCTAGAAGATAGTCATTCTCTTAAGCAAGTTATCTCTCTCAATGAGAGCATTCATGGGGATCTGTTCTTTCTCCTTTTCCAAATGGATGTGTTTGACATATTCTTCAACAATTATCTTCCTAAGTTCTTCTACTTTGGTTAATAGGTTATCAGGATTGGTAATGGTAGTCTCTGATTCTGTAGGGTCACTTAGATCAATCAAGTTTCTATCAATAAAAGGGACATATCTAGGGTGAGATATACTTAACTGAATGCTTCTAGGTCTCAAATGTTGGTTTATTCCTCCTAAACCACTTGGTCTGAAAAAAAATCTCCCATGGATGATACCATCTTATCTTGGTAAAGATGATCTTCTTGAAAAGGAGTTGTAGAAAGTTCAACTAGAAGCCTAGTACTTTTAGATTCAGAACTATTGGATAAGACCTCCTTCTCAACTATGGGTTGGTACTGTGGATTATCTCTAGGCTTCCATGTATGACTAGATTCGCCTTGCTTTTTTGGCCAAACTTTCTTACTAGCCTTTGGCTTTTCTATATCCAAAGGTATTTCTAGATTCTACCTTACATATGCTCTTGTGTTTTTGCTCCTATCAATAATTTCTCACTTATAATATTAGCACTAGTTAACAAAACCTTGACTGAGTCGCCACCCACTAGGGGAAAAGAAATTTATTATGGCTAAAGGACAAGAAATTTTCATGGGAAAATACTTGTAAAAAGAGATCTAATAGAAGGGCTCAAACCCAAAAATACTTTTATATTGTATACTTTGGAAAATGCAAACTCAATTTGGTGATAAGGCACTTGTAAGCACATCACACGTCACATAGCTCTTGTGGTATTGGGATTTTTGTAAATTCTCAAAGTTTTTCACTCATAAGGAGCCAATACCAAACACAGGCACAAAAACCAAAGGACATATGTCTGTAAATGTATGATATATATCAAAGATTCCAACACTTTAGATATGATTTCTTTTTATAGGCTCCCTAGCAGAGTCATCATTTTAGTTGGTATTTTAAAACTATAGATTTCTGTAACTAGTACCAGGATACAGAATGAAAATAGATTCCTAGGGGTTAGCTATTTCCCCTATTTAGCATGAACTCACTCAAATCTGGACCAACTTCAGCAAGGCACACAAGGGCTTTCTACTCTTTAGGCTCTACAGGGCCAAGGTGGGTGCACCTAGGGACTAGATTGCTCATTCTTTCATTCTCCCCTTTAGTACTTACTCATTAATATTCTTCATCATATGTTTATCCCTTATAGCAGAAAAATGGCCAACAATCTTCTTGGATTTGTAATTAACTCCTTGATTTATAGCATCCAACTATAACTCAAAGGAAAGCTATTACAACTAAGTGAATGACCCAGAATGTAGCTCTTTGTTACAAAAATTAAACAATTGATTTTGATTTTTAAAATATGTGTATTATGAAACCAAATGATAGTATCAATTTGCATCTGAATTAATGACTAGTGCCTTATCCATTGGTACATAGAGTCAAACTGGTAATCTATGACCTATTTTAATTGACTCGCAATTAAACTTGTCAGTTGTTAATCCTAAATTAAATTCTTATGATATCCTTACGATATACTTAGAAACCCTATCATTTCATCAAAGTATTTACTTAATTCCTAGAATTAAAAACAATAATAGACTGACATACAGCCTATCCTAGTAGCTCATTAAATTGAAAGAACTTTTCTCATTCAATCTCAAAGTAATAAGCACATAATAATGGAGATAGAAATTAGAGACACAGATATGCAGAACTTTCCCTTTGTATTAATCTTCTTGAAAATTAATTCAATATTGATGTGAAACTCAAGACATAACTTAGAATATGAAAAACTTTGTCATTCAATATTCACTGTATTCTCAGACTTACAAATTTGAATCATACAATTGACACAAAAATTTGAATTGACTATAATAGCATAAACAAAAAAAAATTTATAGGACTCAGACCATCACTCCACATCTTGGAAATCCTTTCATAGATAAGGATTGTAACAAGCTTCAAATGAGAGGACACGTGTCAAAAAAAAAATTGAAAGCAAATAAAAAGACATTTCTTACATTCCTACTTTATAAAACATTCTTTGTATTCGAAAAACTTGGGGAAGCAATTGCAAAATTGGTAGGTGGCACTTTCTCTAGGTATCTCTAGCATGAATCTATTTGTAATTTAACAACATGTCACTTTCATTGCCTTTTTTTCACTTTGTCTCTTTTTCCTTTAACTCTGGCTTTAACTATTTAGTCACTATCCCTAGATGGCAAGGCATTTATTCCTTCTATAACCTCCCAATTGGCTATGTTAGTTTCCACATCTATCCATGTGGCATCTCTAATTATATTTAATTCTTTGAGGTATTTTGTCCATTTATCATATATTATAGCTTTGACCTCTATAATTACTTTAACCATCTCTGACTCTAGTTTTTTTAGTATATCAATTAAATCATAGACAACTACAATGTATGCCTCACCATTACAATATGACATAAACCTCGAGTGATTTAAAATGTCATCAAAAGAGGATGACCATTCCTACCATTCCCTAATTCCTCCATTACTATCTAATATGTTGGGTACAAAATTTGGTGTTCCTATAGTAATTAACTTCATCTTATTTTGAATTAACTATAATTTTCGTACAAAGAAACCATTTAACTCATTTACCCTATGAATCAATTTTCTAACAAAAATAATTAACCCTTGTGGTAATCTTTCTTTTGTGTAATCATGGGTACAAGGCTTTGCAAAAGTTTGGTATAAGAACCCCATATGGTGAATAAGGGAGATAAAAAAGAAATTGCCTCAGAACATTGATACTCTACCCCTTGTAGAACAAGATAGTTACTATGCACATTATATGAGACAAATTTTAAGGAATTTATCTTGTGAATTAGCAAATTCTTGATGGTTTTGATTTCTATCTCTTTGTTAGACTTCAATTCCTCTTCAACAATATCCATGGTTTGTCCCATCACATATTTGATTTCATGTGCATAGCCCTCTATTTGTACACCCCTATCTTTAATCTTAGTGGTAGATCTGGTAGTATTCTTCAAAACCACTATCTCATTTTTCAGTTGGAGATTCTTTCATTCCAAGACATAGGTTTTCTTTATTTCCTCCTCATAGTGCCTCTTAGTTTTGATGTACCTCTCATAGGCTCCTTCCAATTGCTCTTCCAAAACATCAATTTTGTTCTTACCTAATAGTGATCCTGAAGTTAACAACCCATATATTTGGCTTCTTGATGTAGAATGAACATTCCAAAATATCACATTTTCTTTAGGGGATTCCTTGATCTCCATGAGGGTTGGCTTTTGGTTTTGTAGAGCTAAACTCCATATTACCATACTTTATGCATCAATGTTGTATCCAAATCCTCTCAATTGCCCCTGCTAATTCTTATCTTCAAAAGAGATAGTTCTTTCATGCCTCCTCATTTGATCTAATAAGAATGAGGAACTCATATAGCATCTTGGGAATACAATCATGCCACTCCTTCGTATAATCTCACATGCATCTTCTACAATGAGAGTCTCACTTGTAGGATCATACTCTTGTAGTTTCTATACTATCTTAGCTACTATCTCATCAGAGTCACCTAGCTTCATCTACAATGAAAATTCATTATGTTTCAACTTAAACAAAAAAAAAATTGATTTCTTTTATTTTATGAAATTTTCTTCATTCATGAACTCATTTTCTTCAATGATTTTGTCATGAATCATCTGAGCTTGAAACTCTAATTTCTTAGCTTTTTTCTTGTCTTTAGTTGCTTGAGCTATCAAGTAGCTCCTCCTTACATTATTAAAATACTAACTACTCCTTGGTAGTATCTACAAGGCTTTTTCTTTGGCCTTCTATGGAATCTTGACCATTTTTTGCTTTTTTCTCTTCTGATGAGACCAATCTAATCTTTATGGCTAGTCCTCATCATCACTAACTTCAACAATAATATTTTGATCAATAGATTCAGGGTCAATTTTCTTTTTGATGTCCTCAGGGACTTGAGATGAAATCTCATGAAAATTTTCTATGCATTTACAGAATCTAGACCAGTAATCCACCTCATGGTAGAATTCCTTGAAGGATGGATTTGGCTTTTTCATCTCTTGTTCAAAACTCATTACATCTTTGAATTTCATCATTCTTTCTCTACACACATTATCATCTAAAAAATCAGAAATTACATCCTTCTCCCATAAACCCTTGGTTGCATGCAGATTGTATCCCCTCATTTGTTTCAATGCAGCCCTAACCATACCATAAGGATCATATGTTCTAGTAGGGGTAGTTAGAAATCTATAATCTCTTAAGAAGGTATCAATCTCCTCAATTTCCTTTTTGCTAATGTCAAAATCTCCATCTTTGGAGCATCTACACAAAAAGGTGTCTTTCTTAACATTTCAACCTAAATATTATGTATGCAAAGGAATTAACTGCAAAAAAACTTCGCAATCCCTAATCTTTCTAGAACATATTTAGGGAGAAGATGGGGTGGTTGGGGGCATCCATAAACACTATTTAGTATATAATAATCAAAAATAAATACACTTCCCTAATAATGCCCTAATTTTTTTCTCTCATCATAACACAAATTAGGCTTAACCAATTTCCTAACACTCCTAGGTATTCTTTTTACTATAGCCTCTAACATGTTCATAATAGGATATGCAAAATCATTGTAGGAAGAAATAGTGTGAGAATAAGGTTAGGATATTTTCCATACCCTTGTCCACCACTTCATAGGAAGTCTATCTCCCCATTCCTCTGTGCTCTCAAAGAAACTTTGATCAATGAATTGTATTTTTTTTTCATAATCAAGTGCATGAGGACCGAGGAGTTATGAAACTTGAAATTTTACATCCTTCCTTCCTATGCAGCAACAATCGCATTGTGAATTCTACTAGCTATGTATGTAACATAATCATACCCTACAATAGTGTATAGGTCCTAAATCTTTAATACCATGATGTAGTGTGCACCAGTAGCATTAATGGTTCCATCTAAACCTAGGGCTTTGTTTAATCCAAACACCATCTTTTGAAGATATCTCTAAAAATTCTCAAGAAGCATAAAGGCTCACACCTCCTTCTTCTTTGGTATCTCTCCTTTCTCCTTCTTTGACATTGGGATGTGTCTGGTCATGACTCTTCCCATGTAGAAATTCTTATGATTGATAAAATTCTCATTTAATTTGTCAACTTCAATTGGTAATGACATAGGTCCTCCCATGTCAAAAGTTGGACAATGAATGTTTCTTTGTCTAGTACATAGAGTATACTTTTGTCCTTTCTATAAATGCCTTGTTGACTAGATTATATGATTTTATCAATGCCTTAACTAGATCAACATCTACAAAAAATTTAGGCATGATTAACTTTCCCAAGTTCCTAGTCCAAGGGTTTGACATTGGAACCTTCTCTATCTTGTTCTTGTAGAAGTACCAAAAGAGCTCACTTCTATTTCTATCAAGTACCTCTGCATCTCTAAAAAATAGTAGGGATCTCTAAATGCATGATCATTAGTTGACTGGAGATTAGATGACCCTAGTAAAATCTATAACCACTCATCTAGAAAAGGGCTAGGACATTTTTCCTTTGACATAGATTCCTTAATCTATGTCTATGTTATCAATTCTCCTTCTTTTTGTGTCATAGCTCCAAAGTATTAAAACAATTCTGAATTTTGTAAGCTAAAATTTTCTCTACAACTCAAAATTCACTCTGACACTTCAAACACCATGCAACTGATAACAAAAAGCTTTGTTCTTCTCAAAATTTCTTCATTTCTACAAATGGGAGCATGGTATTAATGGCATTAAACTGGCATGCTTTGAATCCTCTAAGTCCTTGAAAATCTACATTATCTTCATCTTTTGCACTATTCATACCTCCAGTTCATCATCCCTTTTTCTAGCTTGAACATGCATTTTTTAGCTTTGTCTTATGCCTTTAGTGCTAAGAGTTGTGAAGTGGTGAACCCTTCTTTATCTCTACTTCTTAGTAGCCTTTTTCTTCTTATTTATGGCAATGATTATGCAAAACTATTATTTTGACTATTTCACAACTTCTCTACCTAGTTCTTTAACAACTAGTTTGACTATATGATGTCGTGCTTCAAGCTTTCTCTACTTTGCAACTCTTTTTTCTTATTTACCATATGGGCCTATGAAATAGCAAACTCCTCATTCAAATATTGATTGCAACCTCACAACTATTTATTGCTCCATTCCACTAACTATGGAGATTTAGTGATAGCTACATTACTAAGCATGTTTGCGTCTTCACAACATTTTTAAAAACTATTTACAATCATCCTGCAAACAATAAAAATGCATTGCTTTGACTATTTCATGACTTCTCAACCACTTAATCCTTTATTTCATTAACCATGACAATAAAGAGAAACTGTTATGTGTTTTCATTTCACATCATCTCTTCCTTGAAATCTAACTACAACTTAACCCTAGCGAGAGCATGAAACTGCTTATCTCCACTTTGTTGTTTATTTTCTTAATTGTCACTTTGAACTTGCAAAGTGGTGAAAACTTTCTGATTAACTACCTCACAACTTCTCCACAGTTTATGGTTTAATGCTTTTATCACCTATGATGTTGTGATGACCCAAACTTTGACCTTTGTGTCTCTTCACAACTACCAGAGATATAACACTCCTAATCTATGTGATGGTGCAATAGCTATTTTGATTGACTGCTACTTTGTTTCACAACTTCACAACCTTAGATCTTAACCCATGATCAAATCTTTTAATGGTATGATGACTTAACATCTCTTCTTCACTACCTTAACCATGGATCATCTTCAACTATAGGCAATGAAGTGATAACTACAAACTCTACTACTCTTATTACCTTTTGCACCTTCACAGCCTTAAAATAATTAAGTAAAGTATAAGTCATGATGTCATGATTGATATCTTATCTACACTTTGCAACTTAAAACCTATTATATTTTTTTCCCATGATGTTGCAAAAACCCTTTGGAGTTAATTATTACCTTGTTCATGGCTCCATAACTTAAATCTTTAACTCGCCTATTAACCCCATGATTGTGTGATTATAAGCCATCTCCTCTTCATTTTTGCAGTTCTAGGTTAACTTTAACTACTTGCAAAGTAGTGATAATATAGACTTTGACTACCATGGTTACCCTTCGCATCATCGCAACTTAAAATATCTTAAGTCAAAAACAAGTTGCAACCTTGTGATTTCAATGAATCTCCTCTTTGCAACCTTAACTTGGAAGTTGTCATTGGTGTCTGTGATGTTGCAATGACCTTTAGCTTGACTGCTTCAGAACCCTAAAAAAAATTAGAAAGGAAAGCAGAGAGATGAAGAGATTAACAAGATTTTGTGACATCACAACTTAAAATCCATCTATGACATGACTTATAATATATGAAAATGATCAATGGATTTAGCGATATAAAAATCAACATATAACCAAAGTTTTTTGATGTATCGCTATCTTATACTTGCATGTCAATTTATGAATAACTCATCAAAACATAAGACATAACTATTTTCTAGGGTGTTTTCATTAGGACGACAAAAGTTTTAGAAACTATAAGCAACAAAAACATACTCTCTTCTTGATTTTCACATGGTATCACAAAATATTTTGGCTAGGTGAAAATCCTAGCCATTAGTATGCAAGGTTGGACATGTATTTGAAAAAGTTTGGATTTGCTAAAGGTATGGAAGATACTAATTTGTATTTGAAAGAAATTGAGAATGGATTGTTGATTATTGTAATATATGTGAATGAAATAATTTTTGGAGGTAGTGATGAAGCAAGTGAGAAATTTGCTAATGAAATGAAGAATGAATTTGAGACGAGTATGATTGATGAGATGAAATATTTCTTAGGTCTATAGATTTTAGAGAATAGTGATGGTATCTTCCTATCACAAGGTAATTATTTAAAGACTTGTTTAAAACATTTGGATTGGAAAGTTGTAAGCATGTTGGTAGACCCATGATAACTAGTCATAAGTTATCTAGCAAAGATGAGACACCTATAGTTGAGAAAAAGAAGTATAGTTCTATGATTGGAGGTTTGTAATATCATACTTACACTAGAATAGATATAAAAAATCCAGTTGGGATAGTAGAAATATTTCAAGTTAATCCTAAGGAATTGCATTATGCATTAGTAAAGAGAATATTCAAATATTTGAAGGGTATGCATGATTTTAGATTATGGTATGACAGATCAAGTGATTTTACACTGTGTACATATACTAATGCGGATTGGGTAGATATTATGGATAATACAAAGAGAATGAACAATGGAGCATTTTTCCTTAGAGGAAGATTGGTTTCTTGGCTAAGAAATAAATAGTATTGTATCTCACAAAGTATAGTAGAAGCTGAGTATGTAGCAGCTACAAACGATTGCAAACAGATCATGTGGATGAAGTAGATGTTGAAGGATATTGGGATAGAATTCTTAGAACTTGTTATCATACATTAGAATAACACAAGTATAGTAAGTATGTCTAAGAATCGTGTGTTACATTCTAAGACTAAGCATATATCTAATAAGTATCATAATTTGAGAGAAAAAATTGTAGAGAAAGACATTTAATTAGAGTATGTGAGTACATAAGAGAATATTGAAGATTTATTTATGAAACCCTTGCCTAAAGATACATTTGAGTATTTATGAGGTATGCTTGGGATTATGCCCCTACCTACTTTTGAGTGAATGATGTAGAGAATGCATCAATCCAATGGCATAGAGCACTATTATTTATCTAGAATGAGTGTTGATGCTTCCTATGTGGAGTATCTATGATGATAAGAGTCATGAAGGACTCTTGGTAGTTGGTATTGAACAATGCCTTTGGACATTTGAGCTAGTTTAAGACTTTGAGAAGATGATTGACATGATGGAGCATTTTTCATTGATGTAAAAGGAGGAGATATTGCATGAAAAGCATCTCCTATGTATAGGGGATAAATGTTGTAGATACATAATATACCCTCTTGAACATAATGGGGGAGACGGACTATAATAGTGGGGGAAAATACTATTAAAAGTAATTGATGTTAATGGGGAGAAACATTGAGTTACTTCAATGGGGAGAAGTATGAAAACTGATGATCATCCATGTAAGATAGATAAGAATGAGATTTGTTCCTATGAGCTAGAGCATGAACAACCGATGTCAATCCTAAGAATGACAAAGCATAGATAGATAAATGTTCTAGTGAGTTTTAGATTTGATTGATGAAGAGGATCTAAAAAGAAAAGAACAACAACAAAAATAGTAGAGTTTTATTTGGTATTCTTGGAACTTTATTTTTTTTCATCTATTTTTCCATCAATGCCAAAGGGGGATATTGTTTGCATGAATTCTAATGGTATTCCTTTGGGGAAGTATCCTAAGCACTCAATAAATGGATAGCATGATTGACATGTTGCATTCATGATTATGTTTGTCATTGATGTTAACATAACATTGTTTCTATAAAGACTAGCAAACTAGTAGATAGAGAACAAGATTGTACAGACTATGTATTGATAATCAAATTGAGCACATTTTAGGATGTATTCTAAAAATTTTCCTAGTTCTATGGAAAAGTTCACATATAGAGAATTAAATAAATGTAGAAGTTATTCAAGATCAACAGAAGATAGTAAGAAGACAGAGTACCTAATAAGTGGTTTCTGATGATTTATTTGTATCTATTAATGAAGAAAGAATCCTAATGAGAATAATTAGATAGTGATAAGAGATGGCCTAATGATGACATCAGTAAGTATGCAAGGTCAGTAGTCACACATGTGAAAAATTGTAAAGACTGTGAGCTAACTGTGGTGTGCAATTATTGTAATGAGGTCCTATTATAATTAACTATGAAAGCCTCAAGGTTGATTCAAGGAATTATTTTGAGGATATGGTATAAAGGAAGGTTATTTTTCCTTATGATGAAGTATGTAAATGATGAGATGTGAGTAAAGTGTGAATTCAAGAGTGATAGGAAAAGTATTTGGTAAATGTGAGTAAGAGATCCAAGGGATTATTGGATGCAAAGTTGGTTATCTGATATTAAGAACAGAAGAGGTTTGGTCCAGTCAAGAGGATAGATAAGGAGCTAAGATTATTTCATTTCCATTATTCTACAAAGAATTTTAAAGAGGCTAGATGGATAGTGATTTTAGTGGTCTTTCCCCAGAAGATCTTTCGACAGTGGGTTCATCTGCCTTCTACAACTCATAACAGGGTTGGCACAACTCCTAACAAGGTTGGGATCTCCTAATAGGGATTCAAAGTCTCCTACTAGGGATTGATACATACTGAGTGTATGTCATTGGCTCCTAAAAAAAAAATTCCTCTTATAAGGAACTTTTATATTAGTACATTGTTTTGTGGCTATCATCCCCACCAAGGTTTTCCCTCTGATCAAGGGTTTCCCTAGTTAACATATCTAGTGTTATTATGTATGAGTATCTTCTTATGGTTTTTTATTGTATTTCTCATATGGTTAAGGATTAATAAGGTTGATAAATATTTTAACAATAACATTTTCCGTCACCTTTCCTTTTGAACTGAGACCACAATCTAAGAATTTTCTCCTTATTTTCTTATGGGTTCATATTGTCAATCATGGTCTTTCTTGGCACTAGAAGAGTAAGAGTAAAGAGTCAAAGTTGTCTTGGCACTAGAAGTGTTAGCACTAAAGTAACAAAAGGAGCTCAATAGACCCTAAAAATGCATTAAGAAATTGAATTTTTGAAAGGAAAAAAAGTACACATTTTTTATTTAGTGAGGAATTAACTTCATGGTTAACTTTATAGATATATATTAGTGCTAAATTAAGCATTGAATAGTCTAGATAGTGAAATAAACATGGATAAGTAAATTTCAATAGACATACTTAATATTTTTTATTCTTATAAGGTCCAAATTTGTTTATAAGGTTTAAAATACAAAATGCATGTACAAGAACCTAATAGTTTGATACTTTGGGCATGGAATGAATTTTAAAATATATGAATTAGTTTCTAGAGTATACCTACAAGGAACTCTCATGTTAAGGATCGATGACATCCTATAGTTCAATAAGAAAGAGACCACCCATGATATAAGATAAAGGTTCCAAGCCACAAAGATGGCCTACACAGTTGTAGGTTTGTAAGAATTAGTGAAACAAATGCTTGTTTTACAAACATTTGGACAAGTACATAATGAGTGCCACTATCATAAATAAGGGTATGTTATAATTTGTGAAATGCATATTGGAGGAGAGATATAAATGTTGGAGCCTATAGACTTGTTTTACAAATCTGCAAAACATGGTAAAGCAATAATGGCTTCAAATAAGGTTTATGACCTTGGAGATTTTTTGTACTTCCATTCAAGATTTTTCACAATCTCTAAGGGGACAAATCTAGAAAAATCATTCAATTTGGGGATCCAAAATAGGGAAAATATGAATTTCAAGATCAAGTATGAGCTAGTCATGTTGCATTAAATCATAAGAGACCTACAATAAGAAATGTGTTTGTGATAGTGTTCAAAGTGAATAGTTTGAAAATGTATTAAGATACTTGGAACAAGTTTGTATGTGTGATTGTAAAAAGTTGTACTTGCAACATGACTCAGTCATTGAGACTAAATAGTAGTAGATTAAATAAACAAATCAAGATCTTCAAAAGAAAAAGGTACACTGATAAGAAAAAATGTAATAATCATGATAAAATAGATGACACAAAAAAAGACACTAAGTTGTAGCAGTACTTATATGGATTAGAATAAATACATTAGTCAATATAGAATACAAGTAACCAGTCCAAAGATGGGGTGAAGACTAAAAGTGTCATGGAATGACTAGAGGTAATTCAATGAAAGTCTCAAGACAATATTAAAGAGGATGCCCCTGGGCACATGAGCAACTATAAAGCACAACTATAGATCTAGCATAGAAAGAAATTCGAGGAAAAGTTGAAGTTTCATAATGACGACACAATCAAGAGAGAGAAGCTCCAAAGTCAATTTGTTTTATATGGACAAGTATGATGTTAATTAAATTGAATGAAAAGAAAGAAAAGGCCCTTTTATTATTAGAATTACATAAAGCCTCTATAAAAGTGATGAAAGTAGGCTATGGTAGTGCTAAGATCAATTTTAGAATGTGTATACATAAGCAAGAATGGACAAAATTGTTGGAAATATAAGAGTAACTAAGAGGGGAGGGGTAAATCAGTTACTACTAAAACAATTATGAATCCCTTAGATGTCAATACAAACTTCTTATTAACTCAAATCCTTTCAGAACTCAATTAGAACTAGATATTCATTGTAACTCAATTAACAAAGCAATCTTGATATATTAATGTGTATTAACATCTAGTAACTTAGTTGTAGGAAGATAAAGCAGCAAGAAAATAGCATGAATAAATAAGATACCAAGATTTAATGTGGAAAGTCAATTTGGGAAAACTACCAATGCAACTAGTTACAACTTTTCACTCTTTTGAAGTGAGCCCTATTGGGAGCCAACCCTATTAAAACACATTGTTAGGTGTGATCTTGTAAAAGGATTTGAATCGCCCTATTAGATGTGGCCTTGTTAGACATCTTAGGATAATTCAATCTAGAAATGCCACCTTGTTAGAGGATTTTTAAAAATGACTGTTAAGTCAACTCGGTTAAGAGATTTCTTCACTACTACAATTGTTAGAGAGTAACAATGATTGGCCTGATTGTTGAAGTAACTGATTAACATATACAAACCATTTTTTTGGCTTATCCTCTAGGTCCTTCCTGATCATAATATTCTTTGCATCTCCTTGGAGGTCTTTCCCTTAATCAGATATCCTTCTTTATTTGCATCTTATCTTCTTCCTCAACTTCATATTTCAATCCATAGCTTGACCCTTCATATATATGAAACACAATTTCAATTTGGCTTGAATACCCTTACAAATAAACAATTAACATCTACTAAGTTGGCTTGCATAAACAAAATTATTCTGTTGCAAGTCAACTAACACTAAAACTAGGTCACTTGATTACCACTAAGTACCTTAGTAACCAACCTGACTCAATTTACACTAAACCCTTTTGGTAGCCAACCTAAATCACTTTACATGGGAATCCTTCAATGACCAACCTAACTTGGTTAACACTTAAATTAAACTTTTCTTATTTTGAACTTCTACTCGGCTAATACTAGAGTCTTCTGAGCTCGGTTACTACTAGTAGTGCTCTATTAGAATGTAACATCAATGACAATATACAATTGAATAATTTTTTTCAAAAAATCCCTCTTTGGCATTGATGGAAACACAACATGTCATAAGCAAAGGAAACTTAGAGAAATTAGAATTATTTATAAGATTTTATAATATCCTTAGTTTCATTATGATTCTTCATCCATGAGAACTCCCTCTAAGACTCTCCCTCTAACATCTTATCTCCATACTCCATTTGATCATGTTCTCCCTCTTGCTTATATTGTTGGAATATTCAAATGGGAAGAGTACTTCTGATAGGGGGGGTGAATCAGAAGTACCACACCTTTTTACCTTTTAAAAAAAATAACTAAAAGTAAACTGTATGCATGTAAACATATTAAATGAACATAAAATAAACACGTGCATCAACACACATAACACCAGATTTGGTAATCTAGAAACCCTCTAGGAATAAGAAGGTAAAACTAGGGTGGGGATGATACTCACAAAATCACTGCAGCAATAATTGTTTGACCACTTCTAATGGTTTGCCTTGTGAAAGGCCTACCCTATTAAAGGCTTTACACTATATCAATAGTGACCTGGTTAAAGGATTTACAAACACTTTTCATGAAGTTTCACCCTATTGAAGGATTTAGTCACCTCTTCAAAGGATCTACAAAATAGTTGTTAAGCCAACTTATCATCATAGGATTTTCACTATCTAATACAATGGCTAGAAAGTATTAGAAATATTTGACCTAATTGCTTACAATATTCAATTGCTGATTTTAGGCACTTGATCTACTTATTCTAGTGTGATCCTTACTTGATCTGATATCTATTCATATCCCTTTTACTATTCTAATTAACTGGATGTGTAATTCCTACTCAATTCACTAAGTCTATGATACCCCTACTATTTGCCCTATTCTATAATTTTTTCTTATTTTCTTAGCAACTTCCTTAACTTCTCTTCAATAACTTCAAATAGTTGGGTCTCAACCTTCTTATAAATACTTTGTAGACTTAGGGTTAGGTATGGATCTATGATCCATATTGAATCTTGAATTCCCACTCATTCCTTGTATTTTTTTCATTAGTTGTATGCCTTCTCCATTTTCCTGATTGGTTGCATGCTAATTGCATGGGAAATATAAAAGATTCATTCTTATCCTTATTATCCTTTGAAATCCTCCTATGTCAGCTCAAAAAATGGTTTACATTTGAGTTTGTGAAGGTACAAACTCATATGTTGATTCTGTGTTACTCGGCACATATTGAACTACTGGTACTTGGCACATATACTATCTTTCTTTGCTCGGCACCTATTGTATTTTGTCTTTCTTGGCACATGTATGACTCTAGCTCACTTGGCATATAAAACATTCTAACTTTCTTGGCATCAACTGTGACTCGACATCTATATAATGCTCATCGTACATAGTGTACTCGACTCTTATATGAAAAGTGGTTAAGTGTGTTGACACTCAATTGTCAAAACCAAACTAAGACCAACAATCTCCCCCTTTGACTTGAGTGTCAAAAACACTTAACTAGACATTATCTTCTATCTTTATGAGTACCCTATCCAATCCGATCTGCATATGTACAAAATTCCAAAAATTGTTCAAAACAACTTAAAATTCTTATAACTCCCCCTAAGCTGATTGTGTCATTTCATTCTTTGCAACCAAAATTCTATGTTGAATGTGCCTAATACTCTTTGTATTTTCCCTATTTATGTAGTCTATACCTATGTACTAATTTCTTTCTTTTCTATCTTTTATTCATAACTCCCCCAAAATATTATTTCTCCTGCATACTATTTACACATTATGACTTATCTCCCCCTATCTCCTTTATTATTTCTCCCCCTTTTTGACACTTATGTCAGAGGCTCCTAAGGAATAATACCATATTTGGCCAAAAATGTGTTAATTTACCTCCATTATCATTTTTAGAGCTACATCCCAATTCTCCAAAGAAATGTCTAGTGACTTATGTTGGATGGAAGTCTCTGCAGCAAGATGTACAATCTCATCTAATGTAGAAAGATTAGGATCTTTCTTTAAGATATTTTCAACATAGACTTTCTCTTTGTGGAGGACCTCCAAATTTGGGGTTATGGAGGGTTGAATCGGCATCAATTTGGCTTTTATATTGGCCTCTTCACTTGTAAGTGCAACTAACTCTCTTTAAGTGTGAAGCAATTGGGAAAAATGCTTCTCATTTTGAGCTAAATCCCTTGGCAATTGCATGCTAGAAATATTCAAATTTCTCTCCAAGCTCATTATCCTCTGACCTATCTCTTGTGTGAAGTTGGAAAAATTACACAGCTTTTTGTATAGTGAGAAAATATTCTCAAGTATAGTTTTGACCTTGTCTATTTTCTTGGCCAATTCTGCCTGTTCAAGTTCTATACCATCGGATATTTTCTCATTTACCTTCCCTTGAAACTTCCTTTCAGAGCATTCCATAAGTTTAAGGTGTGTATCCTAGTCTTCACTAGTCACCTGGTCAACTATATCAGATAATTATTCCATTATGGGCTTTGACTCATCTAGTAACTACAAGCTAAAGGCATCCATAAAGATGTACTTAATTTTATGTAGTGTTTTCTTGTGTTTATACTCTTTTTTGAGTATTTCTTGCCTCTTTCTCCTATTTAATGCATTTCGCATTTTTGTAATCTACTCCATTATGATAGTCTTTGAGTCATAACAAAGAATTATTATCTCTTCATCTAACTTAGGGTCTCCATAGTGAAGTACCCTAGACACCTTGGTTGAGCTTGAGCAAGGTGTGGAGATTTGCAAAGGTATGGCTTCAGTTCTTGGCTTTTGAAGAGTCTTTTTAGGAGTGCCTATTTTTGGTAGTTCTACCAATGTTTGAATAGTGGTCTGCTCCTCTTCCTTTGATGTTTCCTCCTTCTCATTAGACTTCCCTTCTTTTGTACTCAGCTTCTGAATGGTATCACCTATTGCTTTTGGTGGTGGGAGCATTAAAATTTTAGTTCTAGTAGTTGTATAGGTAAAAGGTGTTTCTTGTGGTTTCACCTTGTCTCTTTTTGGTTTTTCTACTATCTTCTATAGCTCATCTACACTCACCAATATAGGGTTTGTGCATGACAGTGCATGTAGAGTGGATTGGTGAAGGATCTTGGAGAGATCATCTGCATTTAGGGGATTGATGTTCTAAGCTGAATTATCAAGAACATCCTTGATAGTTATTATATCTGCAGGTGTGATGGTTACATGAGGAGGGCTACAGGGTGGCATTTTTGTTTCTTGCATACTCTGTTCCTCTTGTTGCTATTGTTCAATTGTTGCCATGTCTCCTCCCTTTTGTGTTTCCTCCTCCTCGCCTTTTTGTTTATCTCCCTCTTCTTCCTTTTCTTCTTCTCCTTTCTCTTCCTCCTTCTTCTCTTCTTCTTGCTTCTCATCCACTTTCTTTTCCTCTATCTTCTCCTTGGCACTAGCCTCTACCTTATTTTCCTCTTCATCCTTGTCATCAGTTATCTGGTAGATTTTCTTCTGCAGTTGTGTGGAATTATTTACTACATCCTCAATTTTATTTTGTAGGATGCTGAAGGTTCTATATTTAGGTGTAAATTTGCCACCATGTTTCTTATTAGCTTTTTTTATTTGACCTCTTGTCAGGTCATGCATCACTTGTGCTAAGGTAGATTCTCTAATCTCCTTTTCCATTTTCAGACAATAATGCCATTTATTTTTAATTATCTCATATAGCTCTCTAGGCATGGCATTTTCTAGCTCTAGAGGTGTATTTTTTAATTTAACAATCATCACGTATATAGATTCCTCTATTTTAATTTGTTCTTCTCTACTTAGCTTATTGAAATCAAGACTTTTCAAATCATATAAATCTGCATTCTTAATATTTTCACAAATCTTATCTATGGAAAATTTGGGAGGATGGCTTACCACTCTGAATTGGCTGATATCCTCTGACTCTATTCTGTCCTCATCATCAGTGTTTGGTTGTGCCACATGCTTTCTTATTTTCTTTGGAACTTCATCACATTGTTCAGTAACTTTCTTCTTCTCTTTTATTGCCTCTTTGGCCTTTTGTGTGGATGCCCTTGTGCTAGCTCTTGTTGCTAGTGCTGGCTTGGCTTGTACAGGCTTGGTCACCTTCTTGGGTTTGGGCTGAGCTGGAGACTAAGTTTTAGCCTTTCTCTTCTTTGACTCAACTTCTTCTTCCTCTGCACCTTCCTCCTTGTCTTCTCCTAACCCTTGGGTCAACTCCATTTGACCTTTCCCTTGTTCTTCTTCTTCACACTCACCTTCTTCTTCTTCTTCCTCTTCAACACCTGCTTCTCCTTCAATATCTGCACCAAATTTCTTCTTTATCTTCTTCACTAATTTATCTTTCCTCTTAATTACAGAGGTTGTCTTCAATTTTATTTCAACTTTGGATTTGACAACATCATTTGTGCCAAAATGAGGAACCTCCTTATCAATCTCTTCTACAAGCAATGTTGTGATTGCTACTGAGGCTTCATCTGCATCAAGTTCATAACCTAATGCCCTTAGCCATCGTACCCTTGGAATTTCTACCTAGATATAGGTATAGTCAATGTTAACCAAAAAGCATATGTCATTGATGTGTTTTTCCACTAGGGAAACTGGTATTCTTACCCTTTGCTTCATGGATTTATTAAAATCCTCAAAGTAGCTTGTCATTTGGGCCTCAAAATTATCACCCATCTGATCAATGAACTCATTGATTTGTGTGATTGCAATTTTGTTTGGGTTCCAATTCACCTTTCCAATAGAAGAAAAATCTTCCATGACATAAAAGAATATGCACATAAGAACTGGACCAAACTTGCATTGAGCACCTTTTGATCTCCTTATTTCTCCTAGGTTCTCATTTATTTGCTACAACATTATTTCTCATAGATCATATGTTTTATCTTTCTTTACAAACTTATAAGCTACATCCACAGCAATGCATGGTACACTATTTAATCTATTGGATTGGTAGAACTTCTAAGAAATGATTCTTGCAAAAAAGTCTAGAAGGGGATTTGTGATTGTGTCAATTGACATGCCTCTTTTATTCCATTTAGGCCCTGTGTTCTTTTCAATTGCCTCTTTTGAGTCACTTCTCAGGATTTTATGCCAATCTAGGGTTGGGAAACCTATAACCCTATGTACTATCCTCTTGGTAATCTTAACTGGTCATGTTTCCAACCACAAACATCCATTGTGAATCCTACTTAAAACAATCCTTATTCATTCTATTTTAAAACTCGTAGGGTAAACTAGGGCATTTGTTATACCCTTCTTCTCAACTATCTAAAATCTATCCTTCAGAATTTTATTTTCACATAGTTTTTCATAGGCTTGGAATATCTCAAGATCACCTACTACTCCTTTCTTGTAGTTATAACACTTTCTAACATCTTGCACCATAACAACCTTTGGTGGAATAATGGACAACGTGCCAGCAGGGTCGTTTCTGTAGGAAACTTTAGGGATTCGCCTAAACTCAAATTGTTTTACTTCATTACTGACTAGCTAGACCTCATGACTTTCCTTTCCTTTGGGGTTCTTAGAACTAGAGGCCATTATACCGAACTAGGGTTTTAATATATTAAAAACTTCAATATTGGGTAGCTTAGCACTTGATAAATAGCTTAAATCATCGAAATGTATATTGAATCGTTGTTGAAATTATTGCAAGTGGCTTCAAGGTTGCTCTATGATCACTTATGCACTCTTCTCATCTTTGCTCTACGTTCAAATGGCATAAAAATGATCAAAATTTGACCTTATACCTTTCAAAACCTAGCATTAAATGCTTAGTACATACAGTTGTACACTTGGCACATGAAGGTTTCAACATGACTCAATTTCCACTAGATTTCCACTTCACTCGACATCAACTATCAACTCGGTCACTATTAGCAACTTGGCATCCATTGGAGCTTTACTCAACATCTAAGGACAACTCGACAGTATTTGCAAAAACTTCAAATTTCATCTTGGCATCTTTGCTCATGCTAATTTCATCTTTGTAGCACTTATTTGTCTTGGGACTGATGTATGATATAACTTTGTATACCAATCCCATATGCCTATTCTTTCTTAGTTGGATGAGATGTGATCACTTGACCTCTTGGGTGAAGTGATCCCTCCACTTGATGTGTTGTACTCATCTTTCTTCTTCCAAGTCTTGTTCATTTGCCCTCTGATTTTTTCAACATCAACCTTCTCTTTTCCTTTGTTGACTACTGACTTGGGTGCCTTAGACCTTGTTGGGCAATGCCTACTGATGTGACTAGTCTTCAAACAAATGAAACATGTGGTTTGGCTTAACCACCTATTGTAATTTCCTCTAAAATGTGTCCTTATGCAATTTTCAAGGATCTGTCCATATTCTTGATACTAGTGATAGCTTTGCCTAGTATTGTAATCCCAATTGTAGTGATGACCATGGTTATTTCTCTTTATAGGTTGATTTGGTGTCCACATAGGCTTTGATCTGCATTCAAAATCTCTATGTCCATACTTCTTGCAGTTGTAGTAGTGACCATCAAATCTTGGTGTTCTAATGGTCTTGGTTCTACATTCATGTGCTTGATGTCCTTACTTTTTGCACTTGTGACAAAAGCTTGCATTTTTAGGCTTATCATGTTGATGACCATTCTTGCTCCTGCATACATTAGAGGTATGTCCCTTTTTACCATAGAAATGACAAGTAGGTTTAGTGTTCTTACCTTTGTTACTCCTTTCTTCTATAGTCTTGGATGATTCTCTTTGTTTAGTGCTTGTGTAACCAAGTCCTAAAGTGTCATTACTAGCCCTTGGTGATTTTAATAATTGCTCAAAGTACTTGATAGCCTCACTGGGTTTGTTGAAGCTTTAAGCTATCTCCTTCTCTCTTTTTAGGTCATTTTGCAGTTGATCATTTTGTATCTTCAATGTAATGATCTCAATGTCCTTCATATTTAGCTCATGATGAGCATTCATCATCTGGCTTAAGGTGTCAAGCTACATGTTTGAGATTCTTTCAAACTCAATTATCTTCTCCTCCAATCTATTGGTAAGATTTCTCTTGCCATCTTCTATCATGGCCTTTTCTTCAATGGCTCTCTTCTTTTGTTTAGTCACTTCACAAAGCATTTTGGTTTGTGACTCTTGTTCAAGTTTGAGTATTCTGACTTCTTCAGCTTGTGCTCTATTTTTCTCCATCAATTCAGCTATTGCTACATCAAATTCTTTGAAATCTCCATTGGAAAACACTTGTGTGATATCAATATCCTTGTAGTGTATGTCATTTTCAGCTATGGCTATATCCTTCCTTCTTTTCAAGGACTTTCTCAATTCCTCTCTAGCTTCCTCCAATTTGTGTAGAGCGAGATGCACATCAATCACCTAATTGTCTATGATCTTCCCAAATTTGAAGACTTCCATCTTCAGATCTTTTCTCTAAGTTGATAGACTTCTCCTTGTAAGAACCTTTGCTTTGATTCCAATTGTTGGAATATTCAAATGGGAAGAGTACTTTTGAGAGGGGGGGTGAATCAGAAGTACCACACCTTTTTACCTTTTTTAAAAAAAAAATTAAAAGTAAACTGCATGCATGTAAACATATTAAATGAACATAAAATAAACACATGCATCAACACACATAACACCAGATTTGGTAACCCAAAAACCCTCCAGGAATAAGAAGGTAAAACTGGGGTGGGGATGATACCCACAAAATCACTACAATAATAATTGTTTGACCACTTTTGATGGTCTACCCTGTTAAAGGCTTTACACTATATCAATAGTGACCTGGTTAAAGGATTTACAAACACTTCACCAAATTTGGTAACCTAGAAACCCTCCAAGAATAAGAAGGTAAAACTAGGGTGGGGATGATACCTACAAAATCACTGCAGCAATAATTGTTTGACCACTTCTGATGGTCTGCCCTATGAAAGGCTTGCCCTATTAAAGGCTTTACATTGTATCAATAGTGGCCTAGTTAAAGGATTTAAAAACATTTTACATGAAGTGTCACCCTGTTAAAGGATTTATTCACCTCTTCAAATGATTTACAAAATAGTTGTTAAGCTAACCTATTATCATAGGATTTTCACTATCTAATACAATTTCTAGAAAGTATTAGAAATCTTTGACCTAATTGATTACAATCTTCAATTGTTGATTTCAAGCACTTGATCTGCTCATTATGAAGTGATCCTTGCTTGATCTAATATTTGTTCGTATCCCTTGTACTATTTTGATTAAATGGATGTGTAATTGATGCTCAATTCACTAAGTCTATGATAACCCTATTGTTTTCCCTGTTCTGCAATTTTTGCATATCTGCTTAGCAACTTCCTCAACTTCTCTTTAGCAACTTCAAATCATGGGGTCTCAGCCTTCTTATAAAGATTTCATAGACTTAGGGTTAGGTATGGATCTATGATCCATATTGAATCTTGAATTCTCGCTCATTCCTTGCATTTTTTTCATTGGTTGCATGTCTTCTCCATTTTCCTGATTGGTTACATGCTAATTGCATGGGAAATATAAAAGATTTGTTCTTATCCTTATTATCCTTCAAAATCCTCCTATGTCAGCTCAAAAAATTGTTTACATCTAAGTTTGTGAAGGCACAAACTCAAATGTTGATTCTATGTTACTCGGCACATATTGGACTACTGGTGCTTGGTACATATACTATCCTACTTTGCTCGGTACCTATTTCATTTTGTCTTGCTTGGCACATATATAACTCTAGCTCACTCGGCATATGAAACATTTTGACTTGCTCGGCATCAACTGTGACTCGGCACCTATATAATGCTCAGCATACATAGTGTACTCGGCTCTTATATGAAAAGTGGTTAAGTGTGTTGACACTCAATTGTCAAAACCAAACTGAGGCCAACATATATATAAGTTTGTTCCTCTGATTCATGAAATCAATCTCCCTCAATTCTTTTGATATGAACATGACATATTCAATCTCTCCCTCTTTAACATCAAATACCAAAGACTTTATACAATGAATTTATAGTGTACCTAATGTATTGATTCATATGTAATGAGATCTAACTTCTTTGCATCAACTTGATAGATCTTCAATGTAGTTAGGTTGATGCATCAATAATATGTGCTCTAGTGAGCATCAAATAGGGGAATGACCCCAAGATTTTCTCTAAGATACAAAAATGCATCCTTAGGTAATGGTTTGGTAAATATGTCAACAACCTCCTCCTTTGTGTTCACATATTCCAAATTAGCCTCTTTATCTTGAACTAATTTTCTCAAAAATGATACTTGATTGCAATGTGTTTTGACTTACAGTGCATCACTAGATTTTTGGATATGTTGATTGCACTTTTGTTATCATAGTAGATAACCATTGGGTCATTGATTTCTTCCTTTATTCCTGACAATAGTTGCTTGATCGAGACTATGTTGGAACAATTAACTACTACAACAATATATTCTACCTCTGATGTATCCTAAAAGATGTAATTCTTCTTCTTACTAGTCCATGACAGTAGTCTCTTTCCAAGAAAGAGTGCTCCTCCACTAGTGCTTTTTCTATCATCAACACTTCCAACCCAATCTGCATCAATAAAGACTATCAACTCAAGGTTTCCTCCTTTCTTGTACCATAGACCATATTCATGTGTTCCTTTTAGATATCTCATGATTATTTTGACTACTATCATATGATTTTCTCTATGATTTACAAAATACCTTGCAACTATACCAAATGCTAATGCAATGTAAGGCCTTGTGTCAACCACATATTGAAGTTTCCCAATCATGGATCTATAGGTAGTCTAATTCACCTCCTTTGAATCATCATTCTTGGCTAGTTTTTTTCTAGTAGATATAGGTTGTCCAACTGGTTTGGAATATTCCATTCCAAAATTCTTCAATATCTCCTCTAACTAAGACTTAGTTTGAACTATCTCCATCATGTGTTGTAGTGGTTACAACTCAGTTTACACTATCTATAACTTGAGTTGAACTGATTGCAACTCAAGTTCCTTTGTTTGAGATATCAAGCATTTAGTTTTAGTGAAGTCTAGGTAAAAATTTACCTTTTGTTAGATTGCCAGTTCCAACTAGGTTTCCTTTACCATCTAGTAGCATGGTCTTCCCATTCATGAATTCTTCCTTGTATCTAATATTATTCAGTTGTGCCACACTTAGAAGATTGTGTCTCAATCCTTCAACCCAATAAGCATTGTTACATTTGAGTTCATTAGTCAATGCAATGCATCCCTTTCCCTTCACATAACATGGTTCATTGTTTCCAAATTTAACACTTTCACCATCATAGTGCTCCAAGTGTTCAAACTTATTTTTATCATCAGTCGTGTGATGAGAATAGCCACTATCTATTATCCATGTGTCATTTTTGCTAACATCAGAAATAAGTGTCATCTTTTCAATATCCTCATCATCTAACTCATCTTTAATAGAAATATATATCATTTCCTCTTCATTGTCACTGTCATAATCTTTAGCAATATAACAAGATTCCTTACCTTTATCTTTGTAGTCTTTGTAGCTTTTTAAATCTTTCTTTCCATTGAACTTGTTGAATTTTCTAACATCTTTTTTTCCCTTATTTGGACACCTTGCAACAATATGACCAACTTCTTCATGAGAGAAACAAATTAATGGAATGTTGCCCTTATATTTACCTTTTCCTTTTGGTAACCTTCTTGCAAGAAGAGCTTCAATAGCTTCAAGGTCATCATCTGATTCTTCTTCTTCTTCTTCATTGTAAGATTGTTTGCCTTTTGAGTTTCCTCCCTTTTTACCAAGAGTTGTTTTTGCTTCGAATGTTGATTATATGTTGGAAGATCCAAGAAGATAGTTATCAAAGTTATCTAACTCAAAAGTTGTTAACCTTCCCACTAGTGCATCCAAAGTTAGTGCATCCAATATGCATTTTTAATCTATCTTTTAGATCAGGAAGAAATAGAAACCAATCAACATACAAACCATTTTTTGACTACCTAAAGGATTAAAAAATTTAATTTTCTATTGAAGGTTATCTATCATTCTCTAACCCTAATTTTTGGGGCTTTGATTTATAAATCTAGGTGGGATTTGACGTATAATAGTTGGGATTTGATGGATTTGATGAGATAGGTGTGATTTTATAAGAAATGCCCCAACTAGTTTTCAAATACATTCATTCATTTAGGATTTAGGAGTGAATATATACTTTGTCTCGTATTTTTCCCTTGTCATCTATGTCTCTATAGTGATCTATTTTATTATATATCTAGCACTATGAATCCTTTTAAAACTAAGACTAAGAATTTTTGATGCATTGTAGTTAAGGGGTCAATAGAATAACCCCATTAACCTAGTAGCTTGAAACTCACAAAGCAAATCTAATGCCTAATAGATCTCTTACATTTAATAATAATGACTACATCAAAGTAAATCTTGGAAGTTCAAATAATTTACAAAATAAAAGACTGGGGTTGTATGCTAATTTAAGAGAAAGCATTGGGTTGATGTTTGTATCTAGTTACTCTCCTTGGAATTATGATTCTTTATAGTTCCATGAATTAGCATTAGTTCTTGGAAGCATTTACTTATTAAAAAAATGTCTTGAATTATAGGCCTAATCTATATGAGGTGTAGCTATCAATAAGTGTTATCAATATCAAGCTCAAAGATACAAGACTAATTTCAAGCTTCATAAGCCCTATTCAGTAAAATCCACCTGAATAGATTTTAAAGCCAGATTACAAACTTTTTCAAGTTTTCCTAAGCCCAATTCATGTATCTTAGATGATACATTTTAAGTTCCATAATCCATATTTAGTAAAAGTCAGAAGACAGATTTTAAGTTTTCTATTTTTTTTAAGATTCGATTGTGTGATTTTTTTTTAGTATCAAACTTTCAAATCTTATTACATGATCCATCATCATCATTATACAAGAGATTCAAGAAGAATTCAAAAAGCTTTGATAGATTTTAATTATTTTTTAGCCCAACTCATATAACATATAACAGATTTTAAGCTTCTCAAAACCCTAATCGATTAAAGCCAAATGATAGATTTTAATTTTCTTTGAGCCCAATTCAAATAATTTAGATGAAAGATTTTAAACTACCCTAAGTATGACTATTCAGTTAAAACCAAATGACATATTTTAAACTTCCCTAAGTATTATTCAGTTAATGCCAAATGACACATTTTGGACTTCTTAAATTCCAATTAAGTTTGAAGTTCATATAAAAAAAATTAAATCTCTCTGAGCTCGGTTCATTAACACTAGATGACAGATTTTAAGTAATCCTAATTCCTATTCAATTTAAATTCAAATCATTTATAATATAGGAAAAAATGCTCACTATAAAAAAAGGTTTGCACAAACCCACTAAATAATAGATCACTCAGATCAATTTCTTTACCTTGGTTTTTGAAAGCATGCTTAGAAGAAAAATAAAAAGAAAATAAGTCCTCCTTAGGTAGAGTTAACTAAGAAAATAAGTTAGGTTATTGTTGTTATTGTAGAACTCTTTGTGAGAATCCCTTTAATATAGTATTTCAGACATTTGACAATGAAGTGTCCCAATGAATGAAAAATATCTTAGTAGCAAGCAATCCAAATAATCCTTAATCAATCTTAACTATGTTGGTCACATCCCTATGAGCCCTAGTTTTTCATTCACTTACTATCTACCATTAGTAACAACACACATTTCCCTTTGTCATCTAGTTCAAAATGGGAGCGGGAGCACAAGTTCAAAATTCAAATGTGGAGTCAGGCGGGAATTCACAGGGAGGCAGACCTCGATCACCAGGCACGCATGAGGGGATCCAAGTAGGCATCAGGGAGGAGTCAGGAGATGGGGACCCACGTGAGGACATACCAAGGAATCTCCCAAAGCATTGTGCCTCAGTCTTTGGAGTCAAGCCATCAGGTAAATCCTCTTTCCCTCCGGTTAAGGTTGTGTCAGGTCTGGAAAAGGGATCTTGCACAATTGCTATTCCAGACAAGATTTTTGATCATAGCATTGCCTTCGTGTCCTCAATGCTCGTCAGAAAGTTTATTGGCCCAAGACCAAACATTGATGTGATCTGGGCCTATACTTTGAAAAAATGGAGCTTGATAGGTTAGGTCAGTGTCACAGCAATGGCTAAGGGTTTTCTCTCTTTTGAGTTCACCTGTCAAGAGGACATGGCTGACATCCTATGTGAAAGTCCCTGGAGCTTTGGTAGGGCCACCCTCATGCTTCAGATATGGTCATCCCAATTGGACTTAAACAAATCTTTCCTCCAGCAAGGTCTGGTATGGGTCAGACTCCCAGAGCTATCTTTGGAGTTCTAGAATGAGGATGTCTTCAAGGGAGTGGCCAGCTCTCTCAGAGAGCTTCTCTCCATTCGAAGAGTAGGTTAACTTATGCAAGGATTTGCATTGGAGTGAGGGTAGTGGAGGATATGCCCGAAGTGGTTTGTTTTCAGTCCAAACTTGGCACCCATATCTAGCAGCTGGACTTTGAAAGTGTTCCTTTTGGGTGCTTTCACTGTCTAAAAATCGATCACAAGGCATTTCAATGCCCAAAATCTAAGATGACTAGAAAGAAGAACCCCTCTTCTTCTTCTCAACTAAGGATGAAGAAAATTTGGAAAAAGAAGACCTCTGCAAAAGGCTAGAAGGACCTATCTTTGGAGACCTAGTATGCAGTAGAATCCCCAAAGAGGACAAACCTAGAACTTCAGGGAAAGACAAGTAAAGAAAGAGAACTACTCAAGTCTGGACCCAGTTCCTCTCTACCTTTAACCAAACCCCAACTGTTAGGGGATGATCTATTCAAGGAAAGGACCCTCAAGCCTGGAGAAGAGGAAGTTAAGGATGTCTTACAAAAAGGTCTTCAGGAGGCTAGTTTGGACCATCTCCCCACTGAGGAATAGACGGTTCTGGGCTCCATGAAAGAGATCAAGGAAAGAGAAAATAACAAAATTATCGTCTTTCAGGACCCAAAGGAAAACTTGGTCTCCACTAGAGATGTAGCGACCAGAACAAGAAATAAGGAGGACTTGGTGAAAGATCAGGACCAAAGGGTTGATCTTCACAGCACCCCAAGGAATGCTAATAAGGCTTCTAGATCCTTGAAGTTCAAAAAGAAGGGAGAGATACTTAGGAAGAACCAAATTAGAGATCCGTCCAAGGCTTCTCCGGAAACAACCAGGAGTAGTTGCAAACCAAATGTGGGCTCTACAACCAAAGTAGGCAGGCAATCAGAAAGGGAGTCCAGAGAAGAGGAGACCATAAGGTGTTTGGTGAATGGGTGCCAAAGCACCCTGAAGGACTTTTCCAAGAGTAAAAAATGAAGATCATCTCATGGAATATTAAGGGCCTAAATGGTGCCCATAAATAGGAAATCATTAGGAATTTGATTAGAGACCAGAGACTAGATATTTTGATGATCCAAGAAACTAAAATGAAAAAGGATTCTTTAAGAAACATAAAGTTCAGTAACATGATGAGCAGTGAGGCTTTGGACTCTGATGGAGCCTTTGGGGGCCTACTAACTTTATACAAGTCAAATCTTTTTAGGGTGGAATCAGTTTCCAAAGCAGGTAACTTTTTATTTTGTAAAGTGTTCAATATTCATTCCAATGAATTTTGGTTCTTGCTCAACATTTATGCCCCCAATAACAAGAGAGAAAGAAAATCCTACTAGTCTAGAACTGAAGGGTTGGTTTAGAATAGTAACCTAAAAAAAGGCATCATTATGGGAGACTTCAATACCCCTCTTCTAGATAAGGAAAAGAAGGGTGGTGTGCCTCAGGACTAGGATAGCAAGCATGATCTTTCTAACTTCATCAATGATTTGGCTTTTCTGGATCTGGACCTTATGGGTGGTGACTTTACTTGGTCCAATAAACACTTAGGCAAGGAGTGTATTCAAGTTAGACTGGATAGAGCCCTCATTTCTCTTGATTGGTTGTAGTGCTCTTCTTGCAAATTAGCTCTTTTGCCTAGAATTGGGTCTCCCCCATCTCCCTCTCGATTGTTCCTTTTGACCCCTATAGACCTCCTCCCTTCCATTTCAAGAAAATGTGGACCTCCCACCCTAACCTTCTTGAGAGAATTAAGGGTTGGTGGAGTATAGATGTGGAAGGCACTGCTATGTTCAAGGTAGCTAGAAAACTAAGCAATGTTAAAAGGATGATAAAAGCTTGGAATAAGTTGGATTTTGGTCATTTATTCTCTATGAAAGAGGATCTTTCTTCTAATCTTGCTTCCATCCAAGACTCCATTCAGGCAAATGGGTATGATGCCTCAAGAAGAGATGAAGAACTGTTCATCCTATCTGATTTACATGACATCATTAGTAAGGAGGAAAAGTTTTGGAGGCAAAGATCTAGAATCAATTGGCTCAAGGAAGGAGACCAGAACACAAAGTTCTTCCATTTATCCACTCTTAAACATAGAGCTAACAATAGGATTTCTAGCCTGAAGAAAGATTAGGGTGTGCTAACTAAGGAAGATGATATTTCACTTGAAGCTATCTCTTTCCTCTCCTCCCTTCTTTCTTGGGATCCTCTTCTCTCTAAGGTGGACTAGGAAGACATTGTCTCTTGTATCCCTCAGATCCTCCAACCGCACCATAATAATCTGATCTGGGCCATTCCTTCTGATTCTGAAGTGAGAGAAGCTCTTTTTTCTCTTTTGGCAGATCAATTGCCTAGACCTGATGGTTTTCCTACCTTCTTTTTCCAAATGTACTGGTCTATCATCATGAAGGATGTTGTTAAGGTGGTTCAGGAGTTCTTTGGAGCCAGAAGCATTCTGAAGGAAATCAGCTCCACATTCTTAGTTCTTATTCCCAAAGTGCCAGGGGCTGACACTCTCGATAAGTTCAGACCCATCAACTTATGCAACTCATTTTATAAGATCATCTCGAAGGTGCTCACTTTGAGGCTACTTAAGCTTCTCCCCTAGATTATCTCTCAACAACAATCAAGCTTTGTCTCGGGCAGACAAATTTTAGATCATGCATTCACTCTATGTAAGCTGGTAAGAGAGAAGGGATGTTACTCAAACTTGACATGTCTAAAGCTTACGATCGGGTGGATTGGTCCTTTTTGGAGTTGGTGTTGAAGACTTTTGGCTTTGATGTTAAATCCTGCAAGCTAATGTCCCAGCTAGTCACCACCCCCTCGCTAGTTGTCTTAGTGAATGGATCCCCCTTTGATTTCTTCAAACCTACTAGAGGGCTTCATCAGGGGGATCCTCTATCACTGATTCTCTTCATCATCTTGGCAGAATGTATTGGCATACTCATGGAGAAGAAAAAGAAAGAAGGAAGGATCAAAGGCTTTAAACCTTCTTCCAAATGCACCCCGTCAGACATCAACAATTCGTTGATGATACCATTATGGGAGGAGAGGCTTCGGTCAGGGAGGCCAAGGCTTTGAAAGACACTTTGAACACTTATTCCAGAGGATCGAGGAAACTCATCAATTGGGACAAAAGCTCTGTTTTCTTTATCAACACTCCGGAGGGAAGACGGTAGAGAATCTCCAGAATCTTGGGATGTTAGGTGGGGAAGCTTTCGTCTACCTACCTGGGTCTCCCCTTGGGCACGTCGCCCTCTGAATCCTTCTGGAATGGCATCTTGGATAGGTTTAGTAAGGAGCTGGCTAGCTAGAAAGGAGCCTCTCTCAGCCAAGCGGTAAAATGTCAACTAGTTAAATCCATCATTCAAAACATGCCAATATATGCCCTGAGCCTTTTTACCATACCCAGTAAATACGTCGAGAGGATGGAGAAAATTGAAAAGGATTTTTTATGGACGGGATCTGAAAGGATTAAAAGGTACCCCCTTGTTTCTTGGGAAAAATTTTGTCTCCCTAAAAAGAATGGTGCTCTGGGAATTAGGAAACTCACTCATATCAACAAGGCCCTCCTAGCAAAGCAAATCTGGCGCATCTTTAGTAGCACAGGGGAATGGAGAGACACTGTGGTGAACAAGTATATAAAAAGGCCCTCTTTTTAGTGAGGATATCCCCAAAGGTTCAGTTGTTTGGAATGGCTTCTTAAAAGCCAAGAATTTGGCTAATTCTAAGGTCTCTTGGAAGCTAGGAAATGGGGAGAACATTCTTTTCTAGATGGACTGTTGGCTTCCTCAGGGCCCCCTCATTAATAACCCTAGCTATGGTGTTTGGGCTAATAATTGCATCAACCTTTTTGGGCACAAAGTCAGCAACTACAAGATTGAATAGGGATGGAAGGACCTCTCTATTATCTCAGAGGACCTTAAACCAATTATGATCATGCTTAATTCCTTATCCCTCAGTACCAACAAGGATGAACTAGTTTGGAGGGATAATGCCAATGGGTTCTATTCGGTCGCCTCTGGGTACTCTGCTTTATGAAGCACTGAAGAGTCCCCCCCTTGGTCGAGGGCTTGGCTCCCAGGCCTAATGCCAAAAGTCAACATGTTTTTTTTGGTTGCACTTTAGGACAAAAATGTCACCTAGGAAAATCTCATTAAAAGAGGTCATATCATGCCCAACAGATGTGTTTTATGCAAAGATGAGTCAAAGACTGGCAATCACTTATTCATTCATTGCTCTTACTCCAGGATAGTCTGGGACTTCCTCACCCAGGACCTTGACCACTGCTAGTGCTTTCCTTCCAACCTCCTAGACTTTTTCTACCAATGGCATGGTATGTTCAATGGGTATGCCTTGAAGGAAATCAGCTCCTGGCTCCTGCCCCATTCTTGTTGGAGCATATGGAAGGAGAGAAACAACCAAATTTTCAGAGATAGGGAGGATTCGGCTTTGGTAGTTGGAAGGAAGATCTTCAGTAACATAAAGGAAAAAAATTTCGTGAGGAAGGGGGAAGATTTTGAGACAGGAGGCAGGAATAAGGAGAAGGTAAAAGACAAAATGAGAAAAAGGCAAGAAGCCAAGTGGCTCCTCCCCCTTGAAGGCTAGCACAAAGCCAACTTTGATGGAGCCTCCAAGGGCAACCCTGGATCCTCGGGTAGTGGAGGTGTGGTTAGAAATGAAAATGGAGATAGTATTGTGGCTTTTTCTCTCCCGTTGGGTTTCCAAACAAATCATTTTGCAAAGCAAACGCCGCATGCAATTTTGTTAAACTGGCTTTTGAAATTGGGGTCACCAATTTATGGCTAGAAGGGGACTCGAATAACATTATTAAGTGCATCAATGGTAATTTGTTTCCATCTTGGACGATTGCAAATCTTATCAATGAGACTAGAGAGACCCTTTCCAAATTCAAAAAATTCCACGTCACCCATACTTTTCGAGAAGCAAACTTGATTACTAACAGGTTGGCAAATATAGGGGTTGGCACAAACCAAAAATTGACTTGGCTTCCTAGAACTTCTTTGCCGGCAGACGTCAAGTGTCAGATCGACTTGGATAAAATCCAAGGAAGTATGGAGGATATCAAGTTGTAATTATGAATATGAAAGGGTTAAGATATATGGGTACTTTTCATAATAGAAGAGTGGGAATTCGTAAATGCAGATATCCTTCATTGATTATTTGCCACGCTTTGTGGGTTTTTTATTGCATTCATTTCAGGGGCAACAAAAGAGTTATCTTTCTCTACTCTTTGCTTAATCTCGGTGGTCCATTCCAATCTCATAGTGAAGAGCTTATGAGTAAAGCGGGTGTGCAATTGCGGAGATGGTGGGTGAGAGATGTAGAAAGGAGCTGGTGGGGGACTTTGAGAAATGGAGAAGTAGGCTAAAATTTTGGGAAAAGTTGGATGAGGGTGGGGTAACCAAGTATCTCATGAAGCTGCATGATTTTGATCAGGAGGTGACCAACAGTATGGTGGGGTCCTAGAAAGATGGTAGGGTTAAGGTGAATGGCATGAATTTTTGGATTATAGAGGAGGTGATTGTGGTTGTCACCGAGATCCCTATCAAGGGTTTCAAATTCTTCAAGGATAAGAAGCTCTCAGCCAATGCGGTTAAGGATTTTGTGGAGAGTGAGAAGGAATTGAAGGCGTTGAAAAAAATTGACACCTACTATGTCCTCGACTCCATGAAGAAGGGGTGGAGGTATGTTCTGAAAGTTGTTATTGAGTATATCACTCTAGACCCAAGGTTTGATAGAGCTTGAACCCACCACTTTATTATTTTAAATCATTTTTGAAAGAAAGCTAGAATTTCTTTCCATTTTTATCTGTTAACCTCTATGAGTAAGGCGATGAACAGCTTCAAAAAGAAGCCCATTGCTAACCCGGCTCTGCATGAGGGACTGCTGCTACTTATCCATGAGCACTTCAAAGCTCAGACTATTAGCAATGCCCCCCCTCAGACAGAGATAGTGGAGTCTGGAAGTTTCAGTTACTCCTCTGACTCGAATGACATTAAGAGCCTCAGTTCTGAGAAAGGCGAGATTTCCTCTTCAAGGAAAGCAGCGACTTATCATGTCAAAAAATCTCCCCCCCCAATACCCCAAGCAGAAAAATCCCTAGGGATCTAGGGCAAAAGCAGGCTGAGAAGGCTCAGGAGGGAAGTAGCAAAGAAGAGGAGGATCCAGAGTCTGAGGAGGTCATGCAGGAGACACAGGAGGAAACAAAGGAGGACACTGGAAGGAAGAAGTGCAAGAGGGAGATTTTGGAGGATGTGCACTCTCAATATGAGGAGGCATCTGTGCCGCCCCTTTCTCCTATCCATCTCAACCCTGAGGAGCAAAAAGAGGAGAAAGATGGGTATGCAGAAGGGGAAGTGCAGACCAATAATAGGAGGAAAGCGTGGATAAACTTCAATGTGAAAATAGCCAAAATGGGAATCTTTAGGGAGGCCATGAATCCCCAAATCCTTGTGGATAATCAAGAAGAGCAGCAGCTAGAAGAATTAATTGATCCGGCAATTGTGGCTATTTAGGACAGAGCCAGGGAGACAGGGATGAACCTTTTAAATAATGCTCGCAATAGCATGATTGATAATTTTAGATGAATCAAATGGATTTTCCACGAGCTTGAGGAGGTTAAAGACCAAGTGAAACACATTGAGGCAACAAGGAAAGGAATGGATGCCAACAGGAAGACGGATGCGGTTGATAGGATCACTCTGGCGGAACAGAGGATACACAATTTGGAAAACTACAATCACAACCTTGCGAACCAAATGTTTTCCTTATTAAGTTCCATCAATAACAACATCATCTCTCTCATGGGCTGGATCAAAGATAGAGAAATGCATAATGATGAGGATGGAAATGACAGGGATGAGGCCAGAACAGAGGACGACCCTAAAAAGGACAACTCCACTCCTGCTTAGGACCAGGTGAATCAAAGGGTGCAACAGATGGAAGCGGAGGAGAATCAACAGGCCTTTGAGGCTACTCAGGTGATGCATGATCTAGAGCAAAAGAACAAGGAATAACTCTTGCCTGTTCTTTTGTTTATCGTTGTCTTTTGGCTTTTTGTTCTGGCTTTTGGTCGTGGCTTTGTTTATTTCCTTTTCCTAGTCTTTTCTTAGTACTCTTTCCTTTGGCTGGGCTTAATGCTTATTATCAACCTTTGAACTTTTTCTTTTTTGGCTAGGCTATCATGCTTATTATCAGCCTTCTTATGTACTAACTTTCAGGTTCCAAGTTCCCTGTAAAACTTGTTTATCTAATCAAAAACAACACACATTTCCTTCAAAACATTACGCATTGTTTTTTTTTAATTTACTAGTAGTATTTTGGCAATGTGCATAGCTCAATCTCTTCCTCCCTCCTACCTAAAACAAAATGAAGTGAGTTTCATGCTTTTGTGTAGGATTTGAGAAAATATGCAAATCAAATCCATGAAGCCCAAGAATACCTACATGTAGAAAACCTCTCATTGAGAAGAAAAAGACAAGAAGAGGCAAGGGTTTGATCGGAAAAACATGAAAATTGTATATTCAAATGAAGAAGAGATAATAATTACAAAGAGATCAATCCTTATAAAACAAGATCAAAACCCGAAAAGGTAACCTAATAAGTTACAAAGGGTAACCTAAAGGTGAAAGCTATTTAATAAATACAAAATAATTATTAAATAGAGAAAGCTAAAAAATACATAAAGCAAAATCTTAAGAAGGAAAAAAAGGTAATTTAATAAATGAAATTAAATTAGCCTTTTTCTCTAATACCCCCCTTAAGATGAGCAACAATGCAACTACAAACAATGCAAAATGAGCAAGCAAACTACAATGCAATGCTAAAAGAAAACTTGGTTCCCAGCAACAAAGCTTGATGAGGTACCCAATCACAAAAAAAATCTCCATGAAATGGAGAAGTAGAGAAAACCCCGTGGGAAAAACTCTACTCCAAAAAGAGATGGTTGAAAACCTAGTGAAGGACTGTAGAAGCCTCCAACTAGAGGAATGTTTCAACAAATAAGAATAAAGAGTGATCATGAAGGAAACCACTGAAGCATGAAGAAGCTGCAAACACTGTCAAAAAGAAACTATTGATCTATAGAACCTCCTCTAAAATAGAACCAAGGAAGGCTACAACCAAAGTAGGAATGAAATGAAGAGTTCCTATATGGTAGATGATCAATCTCACCAAAATGCCTAGGTATCTAGCCACTGCAATCACCTAGTGCATAGGATCAAATACTAAATACATAGCTCACTCCATTAAAAAAAGGAAGCATTATAAACAACAAAAGAACCCCCCTCCCCCCTTAATGTAGACAAGGGTGAGGTGACAAGAAACTAAGGAAGTGGGCCAAACATTTCCTGCAAAATAGAAAGAACCAAGAACATCAAGAGTGAGGAAGAGATACAGATACCTATAAAGGCACATGTCACTAACACATCATGGGGCTAATGTCATGGAAGGTACACTCACTTGACAAAGGAAGAGGGCACTAAAAAGCAAACAACTATCCACCCATGGCACTTTATAATATAGTGCAAGTACAATAAATCACAATGATGAAAAAGATCTTGAAAATTAAGGAGTGGCACTTTATCTCAATCCGTTTGCATTGAAAATGCTAACAAATGATATCAACAATGATTAGAAAGGACAAAGAGTTGATAAAACAGATAGTATAGCCTAAAAGAAAAGATCCCATGCCAAGAAAATGATCCCCTAAAATACCCAAGATATCTACCATAGTGTAAAAAAGAAAAAAAACATGATAGAAAGTGCATGGAGTAGAATCTAGAAGAAATTAAAACATTTCTAAAAACTAGAAAGAACCAACTTTCTAAAAATATAACATTTTCAAAAAATAGAGATGGGATGCTCAAGATATGCCCTTCGGAGTGAAAAACAAAATATCCAACTTTGACTACCAAAATAGGTAACCAAACTACATCAAAACCAAAAAACACCTACACCAATGTCTCCATCTCAGAACCAACTTTCTAGCACATTTTTTGGATATAAAAATATATCCGTATGCTCAAGTTACGAAGAAGAAACCAATAGGGCCCCTAGAAATGCACAAAAATTAATTTTTCTAATAAAAACATAGCACTGGTAGAGTGGCAGGTAGGCAGAGGAGTGGTTAGAGAGCCAATCATAGAGCAATGCAATGGCAGAGTCGTGGTGGCGTTGTTGGCGTGCCGCTAAGCTGTAACTAGCAGCGTTGATTGCCAGTAGTTCCACTGTGGTTAGTTAACCACCATGGATTAAAACCCACACAAAAAAATTGGATTTTAAATTTTTTGTTGCCTCAGAGTGCGTGTAGAGGCTGTACTGCCCTACCGAGCAAAAAAATTTTGCCTCCCAAATCAATATTGTCTAAAATGGACAAACTTTATATGGAAACAGAGATTTTTATGCCTTCTGAATCCATCCATGAAGTCCATTTAGCCTCAAACTACTCCAAAAATTAGTGACCCCCTATTGTCTTAGGAAATACCTAAAAAGCTTTGGATCTAATCTATCAAACCCTTGTTCTTTCTTTTTCTCCAAATATCAAACAAGCTACAACAAATCTAGCTCTGATACCATGTAGGATTTGAGCAAATATGCAAGTCAAATCCACGAAGCCCAAGAATAATTGCATGTAGAAAACTTGTGATGAAGAAGAAAAAGACAAGAAGAGGCAAGGGTTTGATCTAAAAAACATACAAATTGCATATTCAAATGAAGAAGAGATAATAATTACAATGAGATCAATCCTTATAAAAGGAGATTGAAACCCGAAAAGGGTAGCCTAAAGGTGAAAGCTATTTAATAATTACAAAATAATTATTAAATAGAGAAATCTAAAAAATGCATAAAGTGAAATCTTAAGAAGGGAGAAAAGGTAATTTAATAAATTAAATTAAATTAGCCTTTTTCTCTAACATTTTTTTTTGGTTTATATCCCAATTTTGTTGATATTTCAACGTTAAATTTAATGAACATCTATATGTTGACAAAAAACTTATGTGACATCAAAATTTTGACCATTTTGAGATCATAATAAAAAAAAGTGAATTTCACAAGCCAATATGGCCTAACATCAAAAATAGAGGCCAAATTTAGTAGTGTGTTGTCATATTTTATTCTATTCATGCAATCATATGTAACCATACTATTTCTTAAAAAAGTGGAAATTTATGTATGTATGTACATATGTAATTATGTATGTATGTATGTATGTATACATACATGTGAATGCATAAATAAGTATGTGTATGTGCATACATATTTGTGTATGCATGTATGTATGTATCTATGGATGGGATAGTACAATTATAACTGTAGTGGGAGTGTAGAGCACATATGTCACAATAAAGGGATGTTGCATAATTAGATTGCATAAATTGTTACATTAAAAATTTCATTGCATAAATAGTCACATTGCACAAATAGTTACATTGTATTATTAATTATCACAAATAATTCATGGCATAAGTAGTTACATTGCATTAATTATTAGCTTGTGTGTCATTTATAAAATAGATGCATTGCATATGTTAGAGCATAAATAGTTACATTGCAAAAATGGTTATATTTGTTTAAGATTCTCATGCAATGGGAGATGTGATGAAATGCTTTTGTTTACGTCTATTGGACTATATTGCCTACATGCATTGTTACGTTGTCAAATGATGCAGTGCAAGTTAGGTGAATCCCCAAAGGAGATGTCCTATCATCAACAAATAACTGCATAATGCAAGAAATAAGATTTGATACCAAACACAACTCTTTATTCATAAAATAACTGATTACATGTAATGTGTCAGCTTGTAAGACCTTCCTAGTTATGGCCAAATACAAATCAAGCTAAAGTTCTACAAGATCCTTAAGATCAAATCCAAACCCTAGCTACTCCAAATCCACACTCTAGTAGAAACCTCCAAGGAAAGTATAAACTTGTGCTCACAAGCCACCAAGCAATCTCCTTACCTCCCAAGCCACAGCTACTAGCTCTTCTCAAACTTCACTCCTCTCAGCTACTCATCTTTTCATTTTTGAATGGTCAATGACTCTAGACTCCAAAAGACCCTCTACTTATACTAAACCAAGCCACAATTTTCCCTAGCATAATAGACATTAAATAAACACTCACATTAAATACACCCTCAAGCCACAAATTATCTTGGCTACAAGCATTAAATACATAACACAAATTAAATACTTAGGACAAGCCCCACATTTATAATGCATAACTAACTCAAGAGACCATATTATAATACACACACTTAGACATAGGTCCATGTGCCATCCAGTGATCCAAATCCAAGAGTGGACACACTAACTCCTACAGATCAAAGCTCACAGACACAATATTCAAAGTGTGTCAGTAAATAGGAAATCATTACTAGCGACCACTAAAATGTCTCTAACTCCAAGATGATGAATCTAAACATCATGCACACTTAAGCAAAGGTTCTTCAATATTCCTCCAATAGATCCCCAACTCTGTGAATCGTAACTCTACAAACTCAAGCATAAAGACCTTACATATAGGATTGTTGACTTTCCTAGGATGCTCCTGCATCAAACACCATAGATGAGAAGAAAACATGTTATCAATACTAGAAGAACATTTTTCATGGTTCAACACATAAACCTCAAATTGGTTCTTCTCATGCATGTCCACCAACTTAACTTGTACACTATTTCCCCTGTTCTTCTTCTACAACTTCTTTTTTACAATAGTTATCTTCTGTTGATGTTTTGTAGCTTCCCTCTGATAAATTGTAATACATATATATATATATATATATATATATATATATATATATATATATATATATATATATATAAAATTATTTATGATATTGTAATTAAGTTAACAAACAGACATGTCCCATGAAGGGACATATATATTATTTACTCACTTTCTTATATATATAAGAGATTGTTGACATTTGGAAAACATATGCCAAAAACATGGCAATGCGAATACATTTGTAACAGCCCTCTAAAAACTAACATGGTATTAGAGTCATGTTCCTTTGAAGAAAGATTTACCACTTAAGGAAGATCCTAAAGACCTGAATAATTTGATAGAGAAACAACTCTTGAAGTAGAGATATGGTTAAAAGGAAGAGTCTTAGAGAAGATTCAATTGAACAATCAATAGATAGAAGAATTAAAATGTCGTCATTGTTAATATGCTTGAACTCTTCCATTAAAGGTGGCGAGTGAATCATATCCTTTCTAATTTGCATCGAAAGGAATACTCCCACATAGATTGGGTGGTAGGAGGAAGGTGGGGAGATGGAAGAACCAAATCATTGTGTGTGGTGAGTGATTTATTGGGTGAGGTGTTTTGTGGGATTACACACAAGTTGAACTTGTCAATGGTAAATATTCCTTCATTCAATGTGGCAGATGGCTTCCTCACTTCTTCCTTGTCAAAACATAGCTTGTCCCTTCTCTTCAAGACTTTGGATATGGAGAACACTACCATTCAAACATGTGTCATTGCCTGCAACAACAACGCTTTTAGTAAGAAAACAATATTTTAAAAAAATTCAAAACATATATATGCATCTGCATGCTTCCAAATAAGGGACAACAAACCATTGACATGAAGGAGGTCAAATGAATTAAACTATTTGTAGAGTACCATGCATGGAGAGAGAAAAGATCAATAAAATATGGCACATCTCATAGCCAATTGTCAACACTTATTACATCCTTCAATAACCTACATGGAAGGAGTGGTGAAAATTGAAGACCCATTATGAATATCACCTAATGATCCTCCTATTCCCGTAGTGCATGCATACCTAGGTGGCACTCATGCAAAATCAAACACCACTTAGAATGAAGTTGTATAAACAGAATTCATGTCGACGGTTTGTTAGAATACAAAGAAGGAATAAAGAGGTATATCTATCCTACCAATGCATTGTAGGTATATTCTAATGCCTTTATATATATTTGTTATTTGTAAGTGATATAACAAATAATAATTTGGTATGTAAACTAACAAATTTTAATCACTGGTGGGTATTGAATATATGTTCATATCCTAATTATGTATTTTGCATAAATAAAATAATAATGTTATTTTGAAAATAGAGATATCATTATTTATTAATGTAAATATCATTGTCGTTATTGTGAAAATTATTCATTAATAATGGATAATAGAATTTATTATTCATATTTTTATTATTTTTGTGGTCAACTTCTTAATTGGAATTTTGTATGTATTAGAAGAGTTATTTTCCTTGATCTTTTCTTCTGAGAATGTTATTTCAGGAAAAAGAGGGAGATTGAGAGGGAGACTGATATTTCAGGCAACCTTGAAAGAGAGGGAGCAGATTTAGATGATGTGATTCATTCAACCTTCAATAATCTCGATCATATTGATTAAGAGAGAGTAAATCATGTTGTGATGATTCTCCATGATCAATAAATTCTAGCAAACAAGAGGACAATGATTCATGAATATGCCCCTTGACTATGTGATTTTAATGGGCCTGCCCCCTATGTATATCATGAGGAAGTGACGAATTCCAAATGATGTCATTTGTATTTGTAGAAGTTATTGTAAGGCAACGATCTTACAATAGCTTGTATTATGAGATCAAATAAATTGAGTAAATGGTGGATTTCTTGCATCTCAACATTTTAGGAGACCATTACTCAGACTATTTGGTGAATATCTTTGATATTTTGGGAGGCCAATACTCTTGATATCATATGTGATATCAAACCTTATTTTGAGTAATTATTGAATATCGTATGATATTTTGGGAGACCAATACTCGTGATGTCAAATGTGATATCACACCTTATTTGAGTACTTGGTGAATATCGAATGGCAATATTCTAGGAGGCCAATACTCTTGATATTAGATGTGGTATCAAAAATTTTTGAGTACTTGGTGAATATCATTGATATTTTGGGAGGCCAATACTCGTAATATCAATTGTGATATCAAAATGATAGATATCATCTGATCAAAGAATTATTTTATTCCATACTTAATGGTGTAATACATGTCCTGTGTTTATCCTCCCTAGCTAAGAGGGAGTGTTGATATTTTGTAGCTTCCCTTGGATAAATTGTAGTGTATACACACACACACACACACACACACATATACATATATATGATATTGTAATTAAGTTAACAAATAGACGTGCCCCATGAAGGGATATGTCTATTCTTTACTCACTTTCTTATATATATATATATATATATATATATATATATATATATATATATATATATATATATATAAATGGTCGTTGCCATTTGGAAAATATATACCAAAAACATGGATATATATATATATATATATATATATATATATATGATATTGTAATTAAGTTAACAAATAGACATGTCCCATGAAGGGACATGTTTATTCTTTACTCACTTTCTTATATATATAAGTGGTCATTGCCATTTGGAAAATATATACCAAGAACATGGAAATGTGAATACATTTGTAGCAGACCTCTAGAAACTAACATCTTCACATCTATCTTTGGTGCACAAAAGACAATGTATAATGGATCTATCTATGTCCACCCCCTCCGTTGTTCTAATGGCAAATTCCTTGTGGCAGTGTTTAAATCTAAGCCACCATGATTTGTTGAGCATTCCATTTGTGGAAGGATTAACCATCCCTAATTTTATTTTGGAAATAATTTGTTGCAAGTTTGCAACCTGCACATTCATGTCCACTTGAGACATTTATTTGCACTAGTGAACAACATCAAATTCCTCTTCCTCAGTCAACACTATTTTGGTCTTCCTCAACTTTGTTAGAGTGGCATCATATATTCATGCCCTTAAACTAAAAGGAGGTATTCCCCACTTCTTTGCAGCATCTCAAGTTGAGCTCTTTCTATTCTCAACACTGGCAATAACAACTTTCATATCCTCCTCAGTCCATATTTTTTTGGTTCCTATAGAAGCAGTTCCAATTACTACTTAATTTATGCACTATCATCCTCTACTCCATTGTCAGTAGTACAAGATTTTGCCACAGGTGTTGGGGTAGCATTAGACAATACTTTTGTACCTATAGCATTACCTTGAATGGGTTCTTTATCTATCAAACTTACACGAGGAGACAATCTGATAATTCCATGAGATCCCCTTGACATCCTTAAGTGTTAATGTTTAATTCTAGCACCTGATGTAGTTTTATCCTTTCCTAAACTTGTCTACATTTTGTGTGACCTAATTTTCACTATCCTGATGACAATAATGCTTGACATTGTATAGAGATTCAGTGGCATGTCATGAGAATGCAAGCAGTATAAGGAAAGAATTTTAGCTCAGTAATGGAAAGTAGCATATTGAAAACCAGAGGAATGTGTAGAATGCTTGTGAGTTGAATAATGGATGTAGTCTTCTACACATGCATGTGACTTGAAGCATGGATAAATCCTTACACATATGCATACAGTGGATTTTAAAGGAAATTTTCACACTCATTCGGGAATGGTAACTCGATGAATGTATCTAGTCAACGTCAACTCTATCGATCATACAAGTCATGTTAATTACTTTACAAGGCATATAGTCAATACGAACTTAAGAATTCAAACTATCAATGTGAACTTAACAATGCACACAATCAATGTCAACTAAATAATACATAGATTGATGACAACCTAAAAATGAATGTAGTTACTTGAATGAGGCAGTGTAGTCGAATAGATGTATGCAAATGAGTATATTAAAGCTAGCCAACAAATGAATGACAATAGAAGAAAGGTTGTAGGAAATGTAATTATTCCAAATGAGGCTAGTGGGAAGCATGAGTGGGTCTTGAACTTTACAGAATAACAATACAACGAAAACAATGATGAACACAAGCAATTCCCAATACTGAATATGAAGAGTGGTAGAAACTATGGAGATACATTAACAGTACAATAGTGAATAATGATATAATTGACAATGTACAATATTATTAGCTGCTAAAAAATATTAGTTAATTATTCAAAATGATTAGAGCAATGATTCTGGAAAATACGTCGAAGAAAACTATAAACTTAGAGCAAACCCCAATATTATGTAGAAACCTACAATGTAATTCAAATATTCAAAAGGAACACAACAACAAGAAATGATTTTATTGACATTGTACACTACTTATTTCTTGATTAGAAACCCTTTCAAATAGAATAAAAAAAATTGAAACCCTTAATAGAAAATCATTTCATATTTCAAAGATTCCCTTTTAAATTACATCTATATAATTCGAAACCATTTGAAACCCATATTTATCATTTCCCTTATCCTCTAAAAGTTTCCCACATTGTCATTAAAGGTCAAAGGAAACCCTTAAAAAACTTGTCATTTCAACAACAATATACAATTATATCAGTAAACCCTTTGAAGAACCCTTGAAAAGCTTGAAAAATCACAAATTACACAACATGAATCAATAATTCAAAACCCTCCAAGCAATTAGTGAATAAAAACTACAATTTGTGTGTGTGTGTGTGTGTGTGTGTGTGTGTGTGTGTGTGTGTGTGTGTGTGTGCGCGCATGCGTGTGCGCCTAAAGATGCATCTACACAAACACTTACAAACACATTTACACAAATTTATTTTCATTATACAACTTGAATTCATTGTATGCATTACAAAGTTGACATTGACAAAATGGCATTCAAAAAATAGGAGTAAAGCATTATAAAGTTGCAACTTTACATAACTATAAAAGTTTTCATTACATAAAAATGAATTGAAGTTTAGTTGTTGTACATACAACTGAAATAGAAAACAATAAGTAATGCAAAGGTAAAGACCACTAAAGAAAACACTTCAATCATTGAATTAAAACACTTCAATCATGACAAACCCTTATCATTATAAACACATGTGGAAGACCCCATCTTTGACTCAAAACCTACAAGATACTTCTAATTATTACTAGACATTGCACACTTTTCCTTTACCATTTTCTTAAATTACTACTTCCTTTCACATTGCAAACAATAATTTAAAACTAAAAACCTAACGACATAAAATGGAGATTATAGGATAATCATGGAAACACTAAGGGAATGATAAATAATAGCAAGAGTATGTTGGGAGGTCAGTGCCTCCATCCCATCTAGGTTGGTTCCTCTATCCAGCATAGACTAACAGATTTGTGACATGTGCTTAATCACCTCCTGTGGATCCTTGTCTCTGGCTCTTGTAATGTTCATTGATAGCTTGAGCTTTTGGTGTTATGATAGTATTGATTCCAACAAGTGGTATCAGAGTGTTGGGTTATGGGTTCAAATCCCTTGGGTCATGTTGAGGAGGGGATTGTTGGGAGATTGGTGCCTTTGTCTGACATAGACGGATGGATTTGTGACATGTTCTTAACCACCTCTCATAGATCCTTGTGTCTGGATTTTGTAACGTTCATTGATAGCTCAAGATTTTAGTGTAACAGTAGCATTGATTCCAACAAGTGGTATCAGAGTGTTGGATTATGGGTTCAAATCCCTCGAGTCATGCTGAGGGGGGGATTTTTGGGAGGTCGATGCCTCCATCCCCTCTAGGTTGGTGCTTATGTCCAACATAGACTTACAAATTTGTGACATGTTCTTAACCACATCCTGTGGATCCTTATTTTTTGTTGTTGTAACAATCATTAACAACTTGAGCTTTTGGTGTAACAATAGCAGTTATTCCAATAGAGTAAACTCGTAGAAAACTCCATATTGCTTCTAAAACCTACAAGTTAGTACAATCATTTGTAACAAATAAAAAGAAGAAGATATGATTATATCGACATTTTACAAGTTATATCTTTACCATATTCTCATATAATTACTCTCTCACAATACATAAAATTATTTCACAATGAAACCCCAAGACATACAATTAAAACTATAGGATAATTATGGAAACACTAAGTGAATGATAAAGAGAACTGAGATATTTTTACTGTGTAAGTTGTCACCTAAAATGAAAAAGAAAAATAAGGTTGAAAAAAATGGTAGAGTAAGAAGATGGGGGAAGGATTGGTGGGAGCTCTACAAGTGACTTCTAGACAATGAAAATGAATTGATTTAGGGTTATATTGCCTTAGTAAATGTGTTAACTATAGGTGGTAATGTGGTATTTGTTGAATGGTAATGCATGTCACTGTGTAAGGTAATATGGTCAGTCGTGGTTAAGTTAGGGCCATGGTGGGGTGTAATAACATGTGGTTTTGATTTTTGATAGGGGCAATGTGTTTTAATTAAAATGACCCCATCGCCACCTTTTCTACCTAGTGGGTGGGATCACAGTATAAAGTGAACATTCATTGACACAAAAGCAATTGTTAATTAGACATATTTAGTTTTTTTATCTAGCATTATGTTTTGATGAATACATTGGATACCTATCATAGCAGTTGGTTGAATTGGTTTTGTAATGTATATGTGTAAAACATTACAAATTCAATTGAGGAAATTGGTATGATAGATGTATAATGTATTCATTGACAGCATTGTACAAATATATAAGGGATTTTTGGGTATTCATTGAGAACATGACAACGGGAAGATGGTGAGGAAAAAAGTATGATAGATTTGTAATGTATTCATTTATAACATCTTACAAATGAAGAGGGAATTGTTCGGTATGCATTGAGAACATGAGAGAAGCAAGACAACAACTAGTAAACCATAACAAAACACCAATACTTAAGATTATAAACTTGAAATTTAGTAAACTCTAAGTAGTCATTGAGAACAATAGTTTTCAAATGTAGTTAATGGCATATTAGTAACCAAAAGTAAGGTGTTCATAGGGATTGTGAAGAATGAATGCAATGCATTGAAAACAAAAGTGAAATACTCAACCAAATATAGGAGAATGATGACATCAATATCAACAAATACTTCATTAAAAAAACTTTCAATTAGCATACACTTAAAGGAAATTAGGAGGGCAGATAAATAGGGTCACATGTGTTTTTAAAAAGTGGTAAAATAGGGGAAAATTCATTATTTACAAGCAGTAAGAGAAATAAAACTATATAGAATATTTTATTTACACTTAGAGGCAAACCATAAAATATAGATATAAAACTTGATTTAGGTGTAGCTATTATTGGTTAAAACTAGGCATGAAAATTCATTATTTACAAGCAATAAGAACAAAAAAACTATACATATATATATATATATATATATATATATATATATATATATATATATATATATATATATATATATATATATATATATATATATATATATATATATATATATATATATATAGTTAGTTAGTTAGTTAAAGGCAAACCATAAAATATAGATATAAAACTTGATTTAGGAGAAGTTGTTATTGGTTGAAAATGGGAATAACAACTGGTAAAATTAGGAATGTAATGTGCATTTGAACCAATAAAATAGGAAGACATAAGGTGTAATTGAACTAGTAAAATAGATAACACAAGTGGGGGAAAATGTTTTTTTAAACCACTAAAATTGGAAAAAAAATGTGACTTTATAAAGCACAAAGACCTGGAAAAGAATGTGCATTCAAACCACTACAATAGGAAATTAAACTTGGAAAACCATGTGCATTCAAAACACTCAGATAGGAAATACAACTGGTAATTAGAGTGCATTCAAACCACTAAATAGCAGTATGTTACCAACCTGAACAAGCACAAATAATTCGTAGACTTCAAAGAATAAATCAAGAGCCTTCAGAAATGGAATTTTCAAAGATATAAATGTGGCATTATATTGTTCTTATAGGAATTTTGTCATAGAAGGAATGATTTTTCGATTTGAGTTTTGAATTGTGGTGGGATATGATCAATCATTTCATAGAACAAATTGTATTTAATGTTAGCTTCATGCAATGGCTTCTTGGATTAAAATTTATATTATTTGTGCCTTCTTTTTTTTGCATCCGTCTGTTTGATTAATTTCATTTGTTGCGCTTGCATCTATTTAATTTAATTCAATCAGTGGGTCTTACACCATAGTTGTGCATGCAAGTACCAATTGAAGTTGGGTTAAATGCAATAAGCTTCCACATTTTTTTTTGGTCCATGTAGAGAAGGGAATGTCAAAGAACTAGTTATGCACCAATAGTTGTGCATTTTTGTATGTAAAATAATTTGTAATCCACCTATAACTGTGCATGTGTTGACTTGAATGTAATCCAAAGTGAAAATAAATACAATCACTTTGTATTTTGAAACCAGACATGTAAATATGCATTTATGTACAATACTATGTTATTTATTAATACAAATGAGATCTTTTTTGTGCAATGATATGCCAATTTTAAACATGTTTATATCAATAACTGCCCATGTTTAGTGAGTATGAATTAGTGTAAAAGGTAACTAGTATTGGTGTTCATGTTGATTTCTTTTGGCATGTTTGTGTGCAGGTATCGTGGGTTTTTGAGGGTAGTCAATGGGGGTTAAAGGTAGTGGTTAACATGGTAGTTATGCATACATGGGCAGCAATTGGCTTGTTTTCCCTAATACAAATAAAGAAGCATACAAATGTAGAACAAAAATGATGTCCATTTACAAAATGTATTTGTGAATTCTTAACATTTGATTAAATAAATAATTAAGAATGTGATTGGTTCTAAAATTGAGATTAGCATTTATTCAAAATAATAATAGTAAAGTAATCTTGATTTTTAAGTCTACAATAGCAATAAAAGTTGTTTTAAATTTTAAATTTAAATTTGTTGTAGGCAAGATAGAAACATATTATTCATTACAATCAAGTCTAATTTCACAATTTACATACCTAAAGTGGCTAATTTCATAATTTACATACTCTATAAACTTTTAAACAATCCCAGTTGAAATAGTAGGTTATCATTGGTTGCTTGAGTGTAATTCACACCCACATAGTAAGTTTGATCACTAGATCCACCTATAGTCATTTCCCACCATTTTTATCTCCCTTTGTTTGAAATGGGACACTCAAAAAATGCCACAATATAATTCAAAATACTGATTAAAAAATCTTGCATAATCAAAATGTAAAAGTCAATCAAATCAGCAATACATGGATTGCAAAAATCTGATATGTAGATAACTTGGGAAGCTAAACTTGAAATATATATTTGCTATGAAAATTTGATAGGCAGATATAATTTGAGAAGTTGAAAAATATATGTGTTGTGAAGAGCATTGGGATTACCCTAGCCATTATTGTTTCATGCTTGAAAATCCCACAAATCATAGTAAAAATATATTGAGCCCTTTCATGCTCTATACAATTTTAGACAATGATTTTTAAGAATCGTAGTCTCTTCCTCATGTAGACTGACAATATTTTCTTTAAAGTGAATGGCGGTGTCCCATGATTATAACTAATGCAAATTTTTACCCTCAACTCCCAATTGCTTCTTTCAATGCATCATGTTTATATTTTCAACAAATATTTTCTTTTTGTATCTTCTCACTAGATATAACAATCAAAACTTTTCCATACTAATGTTACATTCCTTAATGTTAAAATATAACAAATTTTACAATCATAAATATTATGTTCCTTACTATTGAACGTTAACAAATTGTCATTAGAAATTTTAGGTATTTTAATGTTATCTTTAAGAAAGATAAATCTATCTAGGAGGGAAAGATATTATTCACATGGTATCTATACTAAATTGATAACTGGGAGATATAATCCATAAAATAATCTATCGACTTATCCCTTGAACCTATTATAAGTACAAGTGCTAGTATATAGCTAAAATGGGGGCTAAATGTACCATCTTAAATTGGGTGCACTTCAATTTATGACCTTTTGGCTCCTCTTTAATGTGGTTGCATTGTACAATTACACTTTGAGTAGACACTTGCCCCTTTTCTTTCTCTCACTCCTAGGTGAAGTTGAGGTGGGACCTAACACATCCTCCTTAATTTTCCTCTTTCTCACTCATACGTTGAGGTAGGATCTAATTTATATGCATCCTCCTCTTTTTGGTCCCCATTTCTCAAATCTATCTCATTTTATCAATTCTCAATGCACATTAAACCTTGACCCTCTACAGTTCTGAAAGTTTGGGTTACAAATGCAAGACATTGGCCTCCTAGGGAATAGGTTCGCCGAGGTTGATCTTATCTAGAATAGGTCAACCTCTTCCAAAATAGATCCACCCAATCCAACCTATTCCCTGGTAGTCGAGTAGTTTTGGTCTCGGTCCAATTTCAAATTTAAATTAAATCCCACTCACTACAGTTAGCCTCCTAGGGTAAATTTGGAAATTCATTATGAAAATACATCAAATGCCTCATTTTCATAAGATGGAAGAAAGGTAAAAGAACATGTGGACACCCTAATTTGACATAAATAAATTGTAAGGTGGAAGCTAAGAGCCAAGTCTAATTCTTTCATTGCAAAGTGAGGTCTTCATCAACATTTCCTTCAATTCAAGGATTCAAACATTACATGACACCATGGAAAACTTATAGTCAATAAAATAACCTTGTAGATGCAATGGTAATGCCCAAATAACCTTATTATACACCCACAATCAAATCAAACCAAAATTTCTACTCTTGAGAAGGATTTTCACACTTAGAGAGCTCTAATACCATGTTAGTGTTAGCTTGAATGTTGATGGTATTATTATGGGGGAGTATTGTTAGGATAAACCACGACCAAAAATAAAAATTACATACAAATTTAACCAATATCATAAAATAATAAATCGCATAGAAGAGAACATAAGAGAGAAAGATTTAACATGGTTCACCTAATCCTTGGGATAAGTCCACCAACAACAAGTCCACTATTATTATTATCCAACGATTACAATCCACAATCCCTTACAACTCAATACCGCCACAAGAAGCTACATTATCATCATACATTATGAAATCCCTAACCATAAACCATTTTATACAAGCTTTTTGCCTCTTAAAAAATTAGGGATAGAATGTGTCATCCAATAGGAAAATAACAGTTGATGCCTTTTACAATAGTAGAGCCATTTTTGGCTTTGGAAAACCCCCATAGGGGCGTTGCCCCTCGACCACACCCTATACTGCACCCCTTGCAAGTGTTTCTCCCAAACCCCCATAGAAATAATCTAGGGGGGAACTGTGTCGAATAAACCTGAAAGTCTGATTAGGCTCCACATCACAACAAGTATGTTAGCAGTGTTAGAGAGATGTTTCTATTCTTATGTGTTTCATTCATGACAATGTTTGTCAACGATGTCAACATATACACTATTATGTGAAGATTACCAAAGTTGTAGGGGAAGGAATGTTTGGTGTGGTCAATGGTCAATGAGTTGGGTTCAACATGCTTGGGTAACTATTTAGTGATGTGTATTGTAGTTATGAGAGCAAAAATACATATGAAGATATGTCAGAGTTATGTAATATTTTCTAAAGGTAGCTTTTAGAGAGAGTTTTTGGAAAGTGGGTACTGGTAGATGAGCTGTATCTTTTGGCATAAACAAAATTTAGATAAACGAGCTTAGAAGATGGTTAGAGACATGTTCAAGATGTTATGTCCAAGATGGAAAAATTAGATATGAGATGACTTATGAAGTCTGTTCAACATATGTTTCCTAGGAAGCCAACTATTGATAAAATAATTATGGGAAGTGTTCCTTGTAATGTAACATGTAATTGTAACATCTTCATGAGGTACTATATTACTCAATGTAAATTGGGAAAGCCTGAAGGCCAAATCAATTAGTTATTAGGACTTGGTATAGTGTAAAGGTCATTTCCTTGTGGATTAGTATTTAGAGGAGATATTTTTGTAATCATTGAGATCATTGTGTTATGTGAACTTTGGATGCAAATTATGTTTGATCAAAGCCAAGAATGATCTTGAGGATGTACCGTGAGCTTCAAAGGAAATGTATTGGCAAATAAGTTGTCATTCAGTCAGTTCAAAACTTGGATATGATATCCTGAAGATTGTTTAGTGAAGATAGTCTAAGGCTATTTGAAAAATGGTTTTAGTTGTCATCCTTTCAAATCCTAAAAAGGTTGCCACAACTCCTAACAGGGTTTGAATATCCTGTCAAGGATTCAAAGTCTCCTAATATGGACTCCATGCATTGATTGTATTTCATTGGCTCCTAATAGAGTGCATAATTTTACAAGGAACTTTTACATTAGTACATCATCTTGTAGGCATTATTCCCATCGAGGTTTTCCCTCTGATCAAGGGCTTCCCTAGTCAACATATTTTGTGTTATTGTGCATGGTTATATTTGTATGGTTGTTACATATATTATTTACATGTTTGATAATTAATAAAGATATTGAGAGATGTTTTAAATTCATAACTAATTCATTCCCCACACTCTCAGTTATCTTGGTTGACTTTACTTTCTAAGAGTTAGAGTTTAAGGGGACTCTATAGCACCACTACAATAAAATGAAAGACCAAGATAACTTACACAAGAAAATGGAAAGACATTAGTAACAAGATAGAATAATGATATTGTTTAGAGGGGAAATGACACCAATGAGTCTAATGCAAACTAGAAATGGAAAATTTAACACTTTCTCCCTAAGCCATTCAATACAAGAGAAAGAGGGGAATGCAAGTGAACGCAAGTAAAACCAAAGTTATGATCTTCTCATTGAAGAGGAATAGGAGATCTCTAGACAAGTTTATGTTTGAGGGTAACCCTCTTGAGATTGTGAACGAATACAAATACCTGGGAATAGATTTTCAAAACAAACTCGATTGGTATACATGCAAATCAAAAAGGATTCAAGGGGGTTGGAAGGCATTATATTCTCTACAAAATAGGTGTAGGAAGGCATAATTATGGGATTGGAAGACGACGAAAACCCTTTTTGTTATGCTAGTCACCCTGGGGATTTTGTATGGGTGTGAAATTTGGACCGACAATATGTTCGATCAGAAATGGAGATAGGTGGAAATAATTCAAAAACACTTCATTATCAAGAGTCTCAAAACCAAAACTATAGTGCCTTATGATATCTTATTGGTTGAGGTTGGCTCTTTTTTATTGAAAGTCGTTGCTTTGGTTCGGGTGCTAAGTTATTTAAAGAAAACTCAATGTATGGGAAGTCATCAATGGCCTAAGTTAGTCATTGCAAAAAAGCTTGATAGGAGAAAAGGCATGTGGATGAAACAAAATGAAAAGTGGATGGGATGTTAACATTCATACATGCTCAATTAGTAATGAAGAAATAAAGAAGTTTGTTATGAAAAGATTTTGTAATATCATTTGGACAAAGCACAAGGGGCGGAAAAAATCTTATTATATCGAGGAATTTAATCCCACTTCTAGTCATGATGAAAAAGCATATAGAAAAGCATTGATCAAATGGAGAGCAAAAATGCTTATAGCTCAGCTTAGAACAAGCTCTCATCAGTTGAGATGTGAAATAGATGGTGGGTTCCAAAAGAAGATTGAGTAGATAGAACATGCTTATTCTGTGATATGGGGGTTGTGGAGACTGAGCAACACTTTGTCACGGATTGCTCGGTGTACAGTGACATCAAATCTGGGGATGCGAAGATTTTAAAGAAAAGAAACATGAACTACTTATTTGAGGAAAAAAGCTGAGCAGAACAGCAAATGTGATTATCAAAATACACCAATGAAGAGATGAGTTAGCCGATTACAACTGAATTAGGTTTTTCCATCTTTTGAGAGTGGGTGCTACATTCCACTCCCATAAGCTGCCTTGGCCTCATGGACATTATTAAAATATTGCATTCATTCATTCATTCAATTTTCAATTGTAAAATCAAGTACCATTAATTTTAATTTAGTGTCCACATTTATGCTTATTGTGAATGGCAAAAGTATCAAATCCCAAATAATATTGTTTATTAAATTGCCTTGACCTATTACTTGCTGTGATATTGCTATCAAGATTTAACTGTATGATTTTGAGTCAAACTCATTGACCCATATTTCATGAGTAGTGATTCAACATGAATCCATCTCTCATGAGAATAAATGGAATACTTAGCACTCATTGAATCTAGGTGATGCTCACAGGGGTGAAGCATCAGTACTTCCCGAGAAGTCACCCATCCCAATACTACTCCAGCCTGAGCGCGCTTAACTGCAGAGTTTCCTCCATGGTTAAACCCAAAGCTTGCAACCCTATTACTTGCTTTTTTTTTAAGTACTTTCCTTCACAATATACATTTAGGCATTAGTTTGCTGAGACGAATGAAGGAACTTCTAAACTGTAAACCACAAAACAGAAAAAACTATCGACTCTTTGTGCCTGTCCAAAAACGTTTGCCCCACCCAAATAAGCATATAGCACCCACCATACTCATCTTGGGTTATCATTTCATTGAATTTCTGAGCTTTTTGAAAAGATGAAAGACAAATAATTGGACGTAGATGGGAATAACTTATCTCTAACGGAAGTAATGCTCCATGTTCTTATGTCCTCCTGTCAGTAAAATACAAAAGTGTGGACAGAACGTGTGATGTGCAGACAACGCCCCAAGCATCATGTGGGCACAGGCACAAACTTTCCTACCTCTAACAGCTGACATCTTTCATTAAAATTTCTTTGCATCTCTTTACTTGCTTTCAGTGGGCCTTCTCAAAGGACATAAAAAACAGCCTGTTTTGCGGAACACCTTTATGGAAAACAAAAACAAAAGTAAAGGTGAAGTGACTCCAAAGAAGGATCATGTTGGCTACTTGAATATTCTCCTCTGCATGAATGTAGTGGACTGCAGGCTTTTGTGCCCTTTCCCAATAGCCTTCACTTTTAGTGCTAGAGACAAGTACTCTACTAGTATGGTTTATGCATCAAATTTTCTATGATTCTTATCCCCTATGCACTAGCTTGTAGGACTACCGAGTCCCTGTCCCTGCCCCACCCAATGTGAGTCCTTGGCTGTTTTAAGTCTGTACCACAGCAGAAAAATGCTTTTGTCCGGACTGACTGACCCACAGAACTGAGACAACTGCATGTGGGAGGAGCCAAATCGATATTGTAAAGAAATTCACTCTCTGAACATTCAATGATGGCAATATCCACATTCTGACAACCCTGCTCCACTCACCTAAATCAGTAGTCCATATAGATGGGACTTTAGATCCATCAAAAACATTCAGGAAAACTTTTGGGTTTTTCTTTATTGTCATACCCATATTGCAATCTTCATGTTAAAGAGGCCTAAATTAAATATGGATTTAGGTGAAGAGACCTAGAAGCCCACCAGGTTAACTTTGTGCACCTGGGTTCCTAAACTGTAAGTCAAATTATGCCAACTTTTTCAGTGTACCTCCGTAGCTGACTCAAGAGTTTCTAGACTAAGGTTTTGGCATTTGGGCATTTACAGATCTCTTTGTAGAGGCCATGGAGTGTAAAGTGGTCGAAAAGTGTCATTTTAAAACACTCCCCCGATACTCATTATGTTCACCCCCAAATAGTTGCTCACCAAAAACACAAGTACTTGTGGTAAAATGCCCCAGCAGTCATTATGAAATGTCCCAATACTGGTACACACGTAGGTCAATCACCAACTAAAAAAGCAAAAAAATGATGGAATATTAGTACATGTGTGATCAGCTATTGGGACTATCGATGACGTCTACTCTATTACGGTCATTGGACCCCTTAATGGCTAGAGGGGTCTCTTCCCCTAGTGTTACAAGGGCAGATCCAGTACTCGAGCAATTTTGCACTTCTCAAAATTCTAAATTTGCACTTTTCTAAGAAAAAAAAATTTAAATCACATTGCTCCCAATTTTTTACAACATACTCTTGTAACATCATTTTTTAAGGAATAACTGCATATATATAATATTTGATCACTTTCCCTACTTAATCTTGGAATAACTGCATATATAATATTTGGTCACTTCCCCATACTTCATCTTTAATACAGGAAAAAGCTAGGGTCTCATTTTGGGGTTTTGATATAACCCTAGTCAGAATGATCCACTTCCCATTTTGCTGATGCTTATTTTCAATATCTTAGTTTATTCAAACTCCTCTCTGATATAATCCAAATCCGAATTATCCACCTTCCATTTTGCTGATGCTTATTTTCAATATCTTATTTCATTTAGTATGTAGGTAGCGTTTGAAACACCCCTCTCATATCATAATTTAGAGACAAGTATCTGGAAGGTAATTCCCCTTCAGTATTCTACCTCTAATGAACATAAACATTACAATTAAGCAGGTGACTACGCCTTTGACTGAATCTTACACTATTAAAATGTTTGTTTTTTGCCTTTTTGTACCACATTGCAATCAATAGAGCTTAAAAGCATGATAAAAGGAACAATTAAATTCGGATTCTTTTCATTGTGCTATATTGAAATGTCACATAACAATAGTCAGAACTGGCTAATTATATTGAAAGCGGCTGCTGCAGCAGCTCAGATTCAGTCTAGTAAATCTAATTAGTTGTTGCCTTACACGCTCTTATATCCAAAGTACTCTTTTGATAAAAAAAGAAGGTAAGGTTCTGTGTATAGACTCGTATCCAATTTTTGTTTGGAAATACATAAAGCTTACTTATAGAGCTCTTTCTTTTTCATTTGACAATATAATGTATATATATATATATATATAAATCTACATATGGAAAAATGCTGTACTCTGCTTCAAAAAATTATGTAATTCCGGATTCTCCAAACCCACTTGGACTTCTTCTTTATCTATGTTATACCAGTTGATTTATTGTATATGCTGGTTTTGGCCTCCTTTGTCCTTGTAAGGTAGCCCTCCACACAGATGTTGAGAGAATAAAAAGACCCTGTATATTTTACCAGAATTTTATTAAACTGGCTTTCTCTTCACCGGGCAATGATGCTCTGCTGGTGTTCTCTACCGTAAAGGAATTTTGTTATATTTTACTGCCAGTAAATGGTGGTGATTTGGTCCATTGTAATCACCTGAAACCACATGATCAATGTTAATATTTTCTGGCTAAAATTAATGCTAATGAAAACAAAACTTCTGCAACAAGCAATGCATAGTATAACCCTAACCATAATAGGACTACCCCTGAGAGGGGGACCTGTCCTTACAAACTTTAGGAATACAGTTCAACCTTGAGGGTCATATAGCAAAGACTATGCATAAATTCGTAAGTGGCAATGTGTACAAGTCTTGCAGACGTGGTTCAAACATTGTTTTGGTGATATTCCAACACAGGCAATTCCTACAATAATTGAAGATGGTTACAAAATTTAAAATGTGGTCTTCAGAATTTGATAATAAAGCTTATGAGTGATGTGTTAACATATCACTAAAAAGTGGTCCAAACATGACTGACAGTATTCAGACAGAACTAATACTTCAGAATGTGGTCCAAACATAGTTGTGCAATGGCATTCCAATATACAGACACTGGCAGATGTTAAGAACATGGATGGACCAAGCTGATTCTTGCAGCTTTAAACCAAATTTATAACCTAACCCAAGATCTAGTAGGTATAGAGGATGTATATAACAAAGTTATGCTGATACATAACCTTTGAACTACAGTCAATGCAAAACCAGTGTCATGGTAACTTCACCTGCTCCACAGCGGGATCTGCATAAAATAGATAAATGGCAACTTTCAGACAACAAGAAGTGGCCAAATTGCATAACAACAGATAAAAATTTAATAAAAAAACAAGGTCCCAAAACAGAGAACAACTAGTCCTTTCCTGAGTGAAACCAGAGGTGCTTGATTCTTGAGTCGTGTTGTTGAATATAGCGTGAATCTTAGTTTTCTCAGGATGGGGTGGCGTTTTTAGCCCATTGAAAACTGAAAAGGGGCTATCAGGAAGGTTGTGCCCGTTATTGCTGCTTGTTCACATACGAAGAACAATCATGAGTTTACCTATGAGAAAAACATATCAATAAACCGTTCTGCATGTTTATGCTTCAAATGCAAGCATATATAGATACAAATAAGGACATCAATCATTCCTACCATTCATCATCACCCTCAGCTTCACTTTTTGTCTCTACTTCATTATTGTGCTCACTGTCCAGCACATCCAACACATAGCTGAACTGATCAAGCGCTGGATCAAGCCCATTGAGATCTGCATCAAGTGAAGCAAATTGTGAAAAACAAGACCATCCAACTAAAATATAAATAAAGAATAACATGAAGTAGCAGAAGCAATGCTTAATAGTTAAAAACACAAAGCCATGTCATGCAACCACTCTCCTGACATTTGAATTTAAGAATATCTAATCTAGCTTCTCACCTTCTGAAGCTTTTACATCTTGGTCAGCATTGAATAAACCACTAGAAAAACCATTTGAGAAATGATTTTGCTGCACAAGAGGCATACTGATTTGGCTTCCACCTTGATTTCTTTGGGCATCTCCCAGATGCAAATCAGCAAAATGTAGACTCTCTAGCTCCACAGCTTGCTCTTGCTCCTCCATCTGCCTTCTAGACATTTCTGAGCTCTCAACCAGTCTACAACCTGACATTACACAAAGGTCAAACATTTCATAGGCTAGTACCACTTAAATAGATTATCACTTGAGTTATCAAATCAGATCATCACAATAATCTTTTCACATTTATACCATGATAAGCTTGAAAGTTAAAATACTACAAATTTTGTGAAGCTGTCTTGTAAAGATAAGCTGATAAGCAGCACCCTGTTCGTTATTTTAAGGATCCAAAGTCCCAAATAACAAACATCATGCCTGCTGTCCAATTTAATTTAAACATCAATCCTACTTGAGAGATCTAACTGAAAGATGCATACCTAGATGTGAATCGTACTCCTTAAGATCGAGAATGTGAGATGAGAAGTATTTTGAATGTTCTCTATCCATAAATTTCCTGAAACATAACAAGGAGACTAAGTCCCGCCACAAAACGAAATATGCACATTTTAAATAGATACGTATTAAGAACCATAGTTCACAATTCTGCCCTAATTTACCTGTGATTGATGCATGCCATTTGTGCATGGAAATGCCTTAATGCTAAAAAAGTAATAACGCAAATAGACTTAATAGCTCAGACACAAAAGACCAATAAAAATACAGATCTTACAGAATTGGTGAAAAAAAATACAGTTATCTTCTTAGTGCTAGTTTTAGCTAAGGTGATTTCTCCATGCTAATGTGTACAAGAAAATGCACGAATACCAGCAAATTACCAAACTAAAACAGAAATAGGCTAGCAAATGAAGTAAAGATATTTTTCCTCCTATTTCTGATTAATCCAACCTGTCGCCATACTTGCTTTTCTCTTTGTAAGGTTTAACGAGAACCCTGGCACCACAAACATAGTGAGGATTTCCTTTGGCTAAGACCACTTTCACTGTATGAGCATAAACATATGTTACGAATCCAAACATCCGCTTCTGCTGGTAGGGGATCCTCACATCCTGTACAGGTCCATAATTCCTGAGAACCAAAGCTCATTATTAGAATTTAATCACTTAATTTGGTCTTAAACAAGATATTAACATGCACAAACCATTTAAGAATGGTCAAGAATGGGCAGTGGAACTCAAATGAGTAACACAAGGAATAATTGAGCGCATATCAGCTTAAGTGAATTAAAGCAGAATAAGAACAGGAAAATTCGCTGGAGAACTCCATAGCATAAATAGTAAGTAAAAAATGCAGTAGAAAAAAAAGAACCCAAAATTCTAAATGACCAAAAATAGTAAGCAACATGTTAAACGCATGAAAGCCTTAAGCTATCTCCATGGATAAGGGAGTAATGCAGTAGAAAAAAAAGAACCCAAAATTCTAAATGACCAAAAATAGTAAGCAACATGTTAAACGCATGAAAGCCTTAAGCTATCTCCATGGATAAGGGAGTCTGGGAACTCAAAGCTATCTCAAAGAAGAACGAATTGAAAAAGAACTAAACTATACCGAACATACCCAAAATAATTTGAAACATCCTCTTCTGTGAATGTGCTCTCAGCAGGAAAAGTCATGTAAATTTGACGGGATGCAGGATTGATGCTGCCCAAATCCTCTCGCTCACTGTTACTAAAACCACTCCTGTATGCTGTAAATCTGTAAGCATCCTCTGCTAAAACGACAGCATGCTGCCCATGAGGCCTATCAATGAGTGTAACGGTATTCTTTAGCCGAGCTAATAGATTTGTCAAACTGTATCCAGTTTTACCATGCCTCTGACTCTCAGTCAAGTACCCCTCAGCTTGCAGAGTTTTACCGAATCTCTCATAGTATAACTGGGGCAGAGAAGCAATTGAAACAGGGCCCCTCATTCCTCTCAAGAGTTCTTGCATTTCCATCTCTAACTTCTCCAGCGATATGGTTTCAATCAAGGGACATAATAGATTATGTGAAAAACGGCAGTTGGATCCATGCTTGCAGTAACCACGAGCGAAATATAGGCATGGCTTGGATGACAAGGATTCAGAACTTGGAGAAACAGAAACATCAGTCATGGAATAGGCCCGCCTGTGGTGTGATCCTGGCTTGATTCCATTGAAGAAAGTAGGAGAGATGTCTCGATAAAAAGATTGTTCATTAGCTAGACTGAGAGAAGAATCGGTATAAAAAAGTGGTTCTTCTGAAAATTTGAGATCATGGGGCAGGCTCTGATGCCTGCTCAAATTCAGATAGTCACTGGGTTCACCTTGAAAATTGGTCTGAAGCATTAGATCTTGAGCTGCTAATAATGTACTATCTTTTTCATGAGATGATCCCCAGTGAAATCCATTAGAATAATGTGGAGGCAACAAATTCGAGTACTGAAATGGTGGAGAATGGTGATCTGATAGCAGCTGCTGATGAATTGGAGGAGATGCTGACAATCCCAGTTTCTCCTTGGCTTTTGAAATCATGGACTGTAACAGAGCATTGGGACCAAATGCCAGGCGAATCATTTCTTGGTCTCCCAGATCTTGCATGAGCAAATATCCAATAATCTCGGATACATTTTCTGGCTCAAGGCTCCTGATCCTTGTGTAAACAATGCGAACTGCTCCATATGCATCCATTGAAACGTCTAAACACCTGCAACCATTCAAATCTTAAGATTTGTAATTCAAACGCAAGTGTTGAGGAAAGAACACATTTCCTTTTAAGCTGTCTACCCACAATTTCACACATGTAAACACTTTGTTATTGTGTACACTAAATATAAATCAAGCTAATCATACCAAACCTGAAAAATTAGGTCTAAAACTACTCACCAAAACAATCTTCTACCCTAGTAACTATATTCTGAAATTCCTAAAGACAAATTACAGAATTGCATTTACTCACTGAAACCTTAAATCAAGAGAATCACACCAAACTCCCAAATCTTGGTTCAAAAGTTAACACCCACAAACCTAGATACAAAATTTCATTTATACTCATAACCTAGCTGTCATGTAAAACTGCATTTGTCCTGGTAATCTACTACAAAATCCTTAATCCAAACAATCATACAAACTTCGGAAATTCAGTGTGTCCTCATACAAGCAATCTATTAAACAAGATAATGCATTGTGATAGGTACTACTGACCAAACTGGCTCTAAAAGAGACTAGTCATCATTTCATCCCAACCACATTATCTAAAACTGCAATGCCCTCACATTCCTCCTAAATAGATCCCCCAGATGCATAGATTTCATGCTTAATACTTCAACTCTGTCGATCAAACCTAAGACAGAGAAAATCATAACATGCCACTATTCATGTGAATCTGTTTTCATTGGCTACATGATTTTGGTCGGTGGCAAATCAAATCACCACCAACTAATATAGCATTGCTAAGTCTGGAGCCAATCGAGTAATGCACCCACTTAGGACTAGCGCTATCATTGCCAGACTACAAGGTAGTCCACTCACTTGGCGCTCATCAGCACTACTAGAAAAATTTAGTTCCTGGATAAATCTGGCAGCTCCGCTATTTTTAAATGGATTCAGTGTCCTGACAGCTCAGTAGTATACGCAGCTTCATACTGCGAAAACCAAAAACCTAAACAAAAAGATGTCAATTCCAATTCTATACTAACGATTCTCAAACAGACTCAAATCCAGCTGCATCGTTTGACTCATAACCAAAGCTTTCTTTCCTTTTTATTGAGTGATCCATGCTTAAACAAAGCTTAACCCCACGTAATGAGCTAAAAATACATGTTAGATGCTACAACCTGTCAATCTTAAACCACCATAAGACTGAATCCGTGGCTACATGGTAACCATTGATTTACTACAAGTACAAACACCCAATAATATAAACACAGAGAACAAGAGAGAAAAACAACATAAACTCCAAAACAGAACTGATTTGCAGATCTCATTTAAAAAAACAATACCCAACTAAGTATCTCATTGAAAAACTATACTGAGATTTACCTTAAATCATGAGTAAAACAGCACCATGTATTTCCTTGTTTGCCATTGCTTGCATTTCTTCCGTTTTAACGCCCCTGCAATCCAATTTATACCCCCGTAAAACGTTATAAACATAATAAATACATGCAAGATTAGGCTACGCGTAATCCCTAATGTTGGACACTGTGTTCGGGATCCGCACTCCGTTAAAAAAGTACGTGCATTTTTTTGTTTTCTTGCTGTAAAGAGAAACGTAGCAGAGAATAACGCAAGTTCAAATTCCCATTCGATCAAACGGAAAAACATCGTTACCTTGAAATATTAACGTAAATTCAAAAGAAACCCATAATTTGTGGAACGCAAATTTCGCATTCGGGACCCACTCCACTTAAGAATTGAAGATCGAGGTTTTATGTAGGGATCTTACCCATATGAATTTGAACAGCCAACTTTACCCAGTGAGCCTCCGGAGGTGTCTTCCATTATTTGCGGATCGAGTTTGTGAGAGATCAGGATTTTGGATTCAGTTTGAGGATAAGGATTCTTCCTAGATTGGAGGATTGGTTTTTTGGTCTGATTAGAGCGGAAAGGCACTTTTTAGAAGTTTGTAAGAAGGAAGTTTTTATTATTAATATATTTTTATTTCCATTTTATTAGATGAACGAATTTGTTTTGGAGAGGTAAATGTTTTGTATCTCGATAGTTTTTATGGGGGACTTTAAATCTTCTTATAGCAATTTAATCATTACAGTATGTCAATAAGGTATTTCTAAATTAAATAATTTTTAATTTAAATTTTACAAATTTAACAAGGGGTAAATTTACATCTTATTGGAGAATCGTTAGTATAGAATTGGAATTGACATCTTTTTGTTTAGGTTTTTGGTTTTTGCAGTATGAAGCTGCGTATACTACTGAGTTGTTAGGACACTGAATCCATTTAAAAATAGCGGAGCTGCCAGATTTATCCAGGAACTAAATTTTTCTAGTAGTGCTGATGAGCGCCAAGTGAGTGGACTACCTTGTAGTCTGGCAATGATAGCGCTAGTTACGCCGAGAGGCGTTCTATACAATGGCAGCACAAATGTCCAACACAAGAATATGCCAAGATTCTTTGTCAATAAAAAAGAAATGGTAGGAGTTACAAACTTCTAAATTAAATCATAAAATAAAAAATACACCCGAAATAATAGTTGGCCGAAATCATAGGATGTCAAATGGAGGTCGAAATAATAGGCCCGAAAAAATAGGGCCCGAAAAAGTAGGACCCGAAAGAATAGGCCTAAAAAATATGCCCTTAAAAATAGGGCCCGAAAAAATAGGGGCAAACCAATTTCAATATGATTTATTTTTTTGTTAAATATAATATTGCATGCAGATTCATGCTTCTTTTTTGTGCGAAGTGGGGGAATTTGAAATAAATTCGTGGAATGTGAAGAGATGTCTGTTGGGGGAGATGAGGAGTCTCTCACAAGCTATAAAACAAAGGCTCCTCATTTCATTTTCATTTTATGTTTTTGCAGGAAGGAAGAGGTGGAGATTATTGAAGGATTAGATTGGAGTTTTTGAACAGAAATAGATTGAAGTTTTGGAGTAATTTTTTTGCTGGTGAGATTTCTATTTTCTATTTAGATTTAGATGTAGACATGATTCAGATTCAAAATTAGTTATAATATTCTACTTTGATTTAGATTTCAATTTCAATTAGTTCCATTTAGATTTCTAGAATTATATTCGAAATTGTTTATGCTTACATTTAATAGTTTAATCTTGCATGTTTGATTTAGATTTAGATTTGCATTCAAAATCTTTTGAGTTATATATTTTATAATACTTTTCATTTGCATATTTTAAAAGTGCATGTTTCAAATTAGTTTTAGATTTGCATGTTTCATATTAGTTTTAGATTTACATATTTCAAAATAGTTTTATTTTGCATGTTTTAGATTTGAATGTTTCATAATAGTTTTAAATTTGCATGTTTCAAAGTATTTATTTTTTCATGTTTCAAAGTATAATTTTATCATTTATGTGGATGACAATGTCACCATATCAATACAATTTATATTTTATTAAAGATAATGATTTATTTAAAGTACATAAATCATATATTTAGTATATATTTTATCATTATTAGTTTGTAAAATATAGAAAAAATCTCCAAATAATAGCTGGCCAAAATCATATGAAGCCAAATGGATGCTAAAATAATAGGGCTTGATAAAAGGGGCCAAAAATAGGACCCGAAAAAAATAAGGCCAAAAAAATAGGGCTGAAATAATTTCATTAAATTTTTAAATATATAATATTTTCTTTTTGTTAAATTTATTTTTGCATGCACATTCATGCTTATTTTTCGTGGGGAGTGGGGGAATTTGAAACAAATTCGTGGAATGTCAAAAGACATCTATTGGGGGATATGAGGAGTCTCTCATGGGTTATAAAACAAATGCTCCACATTTCATTTTCATTTTGTGTTTTTATAAGGAGGAAGAGGTGGAGATTATTGGAGTGGATTAGAGTTTTTGAAGAGGAGTAGATTAAAGTTTTGGAGTAATTTTTTGCATGTGAGATTTCTATTTTTAATTTAGTTTTGCATTTAGATTTAGATTTAGTTATGTATTTAGAATTAAATGTAGATTTAATTTCAAAATTAGTTATAGTTTAGCCTTGCATGGTTGATTTAGATTTAGAATTCAAATTGAATAAAAATCTATTTGATTTAGATATTTGATAATACATTTCATTTGCACATTTTTAAAGTGCATGTTTCAATTTAGAATAATATTTGCATGTTTCATATTAGTTTTAGATTTTCATACTTCAAAATGGTTTTGGTTTTTATGTTTTAGATTTGTATGTTTCATAATAGTTTTATATTTGCATGTTTCAAAATATTTATGTTTTTCATGTTTCATAATTAAATTTTATCATTAATGTGGATGGCAAGGTCACCTTATCAATAAAATTTATATTTTATTAAATTGAATGATTAATTTAAAATAAACAAATCATATACTTAGTTTATATTTTGTCATTATTTAATTAGATTAATTATGTGTTTTATTTAAATATTTTTCACAGTATATATAATTTTTTTATTAATATTTATGTTTGTAATGTTTGAAAAGTGGAAGACAATGCCACCATATCTCAAGCATTACAATCAAACTATTTCATTTGAAATAGTTTTGATTTTTATTTATGTTATTTTAAAAATTATTCATTTGAAAGAATTTGTGTTAATTATGAATATTTTTTTATTCTGATAATTTCTATATGTTGGTGTTTGTTTATAAGTTTGCAGGTTACTATTTGAGTTATGGATGCCTCGAACAAAGAATCAAACATTATTTAATACTAGCCTGACTACTTCAATAAATTGTGATATGAATATCAGGATTTAACTATATGATTTTGAGTCAAACTCGATGACCTATGTTTCATGAGTAGTGATTCAACATGAATCCATCTCATGAGAATAAATGGAACATTTAGCACTCATTGGATCTAGGTGATGCTCATAGGGGTGAAGCACCGGGACTTCCCGGGAGGTCACCCATCCTAGTACTACTCCAGCTTGAACGCGCTTAACTACAGAGTTTCCTCCATAGTTAAACCCAAAGCTTGCAACCCCATTTGCAAGCTTGACAAATGCCTACAAATAATTAAAGAGATGTGCACAACTATAATTAAAGTTATGGAGAATGCAATATTTCCAATTGACTATGTTGGGGAAATAGAAGTAATGCATATGAAAGATGCATAAAAATTCATATGTGACACATCTACAAAAGTGGATGGGTTTCCCTTAATGATGAAAGAAGTCTTTCATGATCATTGTTCAAACAAAAGAATCTTAATCATTGAAGAATGTGACATGTATTTACACCATTACAAAGATTTTTATTTTTTGTATATGGTTCATTCTTGTCTCCAATTTTAGAATTTTACTTCTAATTAGTTGTATTGGCAGTTTTGTTACCGCATTGTTCTATGTAACTTTCATGAAGAAGAGAACAAGAAAAAATAAATTTATTATTGTACAAAAAATTTCTTTAATGGATGTGGCTACTAAATATGTTAATTAAGAAAGAAAATCATAAGTCTAAATAGATGTCCTTAATGATAAGTATATTTATTGATTACAATTCTTAATCATTGTAATTAAAATTGCATTAGCATTATTAAAAATTCAACAATATATAATGTTCTCACATTATCATGCAGAAATAATTTCCATAAAATTGATTCTTATATATTATTTCACACTTTTTACATCATCTAAATAGTTGTGTTGGGACTTATAATTTCCCTTTCATGAATTTAAAGGTTTGCACTATTTGAGTCATTTGTATAACATATATCCCAAATTTGACCATAGTTGTACTCCAAATACTCCAACACTACACCTAAATCTCATACTTTCCTTAACCATGTCCTTATCTTAGTGTAACATTTAACCACTTACTAACCTTAACCATAACATTGAGTGTCATATAAATGAAACTATAAACCTTGGATCATAACCCTAACTCTTACTCTATATATGACTGTACTAAGTATTTAGTAAATTATATACCTTAACCTAACCCTATATATACTAGAAACTAGAAATAATATTATATTTTTTATAAGTGGAAATATATATATAAATAGAGAGAGAGAGAGAGAGTAGGGGGTTTATCTAGAGAGAGAGAGATATTAGGGGGTTTATCTAGAGAGACGAAGAGAGATAGATTAGGGGGCATATCGAGAGAGAGAGAGAGAGAGAGAGAGAGAGAGAGAGAGAGAGAGAGAGAGAGAGAGATTAGGAGGTGTATCTAGAGAGCAGGGAGAGAGAGTGAGAGTGAGAGATTAGGAGGTGTATTTGGAGAGCATAGAGGGAGGGAGAGATTAGGAGGTATATCTAGAGAGCAAGATGAGAGAGATAAGAGGGTGTATCTAGAGATTACAAAGAGGGATTAGGGGGTGTATCTAGAGACTAGAGACAAAGAGAGATTAGAGGGTGTATTTAGACAAGGGAATATATTACTAGGTGTAGTTAGAGAGTAGGGAGAGAGAGAGAGAGAGAGAGGGAGTAAGAGAGAGAGAGAGGATGGGAGAGGGAGGGATTACATTATTAAAAAGATTAATAACTTGTATGACAATAGCACTAATCATGGGCACTATAATAGAACTAACCCACATAAAAATTTAACCTAACAATTACCCTAACACTAAGATAAACTATAATAATAGCACTAACATCAACTATAATATGGTTAATAACTTAGAAATAACCTTAACTGCAATAATAACACAAATCCTAACTCTAACTCTAACTCTAACTCTAAACCTAACCCTAACCCTAACCCTAACCCTAACCCTAACCTTAACCCTAACCCTAACCCTAACTCTAACTCTAATTCTACCCTTGACCCTAACTTTTAACTCTTTATAACCCTAACTCTATACCTAATTCTAACCCTAACCCTAAGCCTTACTATAACCCTAATCCTAATTGTTATTCTAACTCTAATGCTAATTATAACCCTAAAACTAACCCTAATTTTAACCCATATTCAAACTCTAACCCTAACTCTAACTCCAACTCTATCTCTAACCCTAACCCTACCCCTAATTCTAACCCTAACACTAACTCTAACTCTAACCCTAACTATAATTATAACTCTAACTCTAATTGTAACCCTAACCCTAACACTAACCCTAACCCCAACCCTAACCCTACCCCTCATCCTAACCCTAACACTATATATAATGCTAATCCTAACCCTAACACTATATTTAACTCTAACCCTAACGCTACTTCTAATCCTAACCCCAACCCTAATTCTAACCCTAAATCTAACCATAACTCTAACCCTAAATCTAACCCTAACTCCAACTCTATCTCCAATTTTATTTGTAACTCTAACTTGATCCCTAACTCTAACTCTAATTCTAACCCTAACCCTAACCCTAACCCTAGCCTCAATTCTAGCCCTAATTCTAACACTAACACTAATGTTAACACTAACATTAATTATAATCCTAACCCTAATGCCAACCCTAACTCTAACTGTAACCCTTGTGCTAACCCTAACCCTAATTTTGACCCTAACTCTATCTCTCACCCTTGTTCTAACTCTAATTCTAACTCTAACTCTAGCTCAAACCCTGACTCTAAATCTAACCCTAACCCTAACCCTAATTCTAACCCTAGCTTTATTTGTAACTTTAATTCTAGCCCTAACACTAATTCCTACCCTTACCCTAAACCTAAATCTAACTCAATCTCTAACCCTAATTATATTTGTAACCCTAATTCTAACCCTAACCCTAATCTTAACTCTAACTCTAATTGTAGCTCTAATTCTACCCCTAACCCTAACCTATATATCCTTAACTCTAATCCTAATTCTAACCCTAATCCCAATTCTAACCCTAACCCTAACCTAATTTTAACCCTAACTATAACTCTAATCCTAACTCTAACTCTAACAATAACTCTAATTCTCACCCTAACCCTAACCCTAACCCTAACACTAATTCTAACCCTAACTCTAACTCTAATGCTCATTCTAATCCTAACTCTAATTCTATTCCTAAATCTATCTCTATCTCTTACCTTGACTCTAACTCTAACTTTATCTCTAATTCTAACCCTATCCCTAATTCTAACCCTAACTATACCTCTAACTCTAACTCTAATTGTATCCCTAACCCTAACATTAACCCTAACCCTGACTCTAACTCTAAACCTATCCCTAATCCTAACCTTAACAATATATATAACTCTAACTCCAACCCTAACCCTAATTAAATCCTAATCCCAACCCTAACTATAAACCTAACCCTAAATCTAACTAGGTAACTCTAAGCCTAACCCTAACTCCAACTTTATCTCTAACTTTAACTCTAACTTGAACTGGGACTCTAACTCTAATTCTAACCCTAACCTTAATCTTGTCCCCAATTCTAACCCTAGATCTAACTCTAACTCTAACTCTTATACTAACACTAACACTATCACTACCTCTAATTTTAACTCTAACTCTAATTGTAACCCTAACCCTAATGCTAGCCCTAATGCTAACCATAACCCTAACACTAACCCAAACCCTAACTCTAACCCTAATTCGAACCCTAACATTATTTCTAACCCTAAATATAACCCTAACCCTAACTCTAACTCTAACTCTAACCCTAAGTGTTTTTATAACCCTAACCCTAACTGTATTTATAACCCTAATTCTAATCCTCGCCCTAATTCTTACCCTTACCCTAACCCTAACTCTAACTCTAATCCTAACTATATTTGTAACCTTAATTCTAACCCTAATCCTAATCCTAATTCTAACTCTAATTCTAAACCTAACCCTAACTCTAACCCTAAGTCTAGCCCTCACCCTAACAATAGCTCTAATTGTAACCTTAACCCTAACAATAACCCTAAATCTAATCCTAACTCTAATTCAAACCCTATCCCTCACCCTAATTTTAATCCTAACTCTAACTCTAACCCTAACCCTAACCTTTACACTATCCTTAACCCTAAGTCTAACCTTAACCCTGACCTTAACTCTAACTCTAACCCTAACCCTAACACTAACACTAACCTTAACCATAAACATAACTCTACCCCTAACTCTAACCCTAAATCTAACTCTACCATAATTAAACTCTAACCATAACCCTAAATCTAACTTTAATCCTATCTCAAACCTTAACCCTAACCATAACTCTAACCTTAACCTTGACTCAAACCCTAACCCTAACCCTATCCCCACTATAACCCTAACCATAACCATAACGATAACTCTAACCCTAACCTTAACCATGAGCATTGCTCTATCCCTAACCTTGACCATAAACATAACTCTACTCCTAACTCTAACACTAATTCTAACTCTACCATAATTGGACTCTAACCCTAACTATAAATATAACTCTAACCCTAACCTTAACCATGAGCATAACTCTAACTCTAGATCTGACTCTACCATAATTGGACTCTAACCCTAACCCTAACCTTAATTTTAATCATGACTCAAATCCTAACCCTAACTCTAACCTAAACCTTGATTCAAACCCTAACCCTAACCCTAACCCTAGCCTTACTATAACCCTAACCCTAATCATAACCATAACCATAACTCTAACCCTAACATTGGCCATGACCATAACTCTAACCCTAACCTTAACCATAAACATAACTCTAATTTGAACCTTAACCATAACTCTAACAATAACCATAACCATAACTCTATCCCTAACCTTAACCATAGCTCAAACTCTAACCTAACTTCAACCCTAACCCTAATGCTAATTCTAACCCTAATTCTATCCCTAAGGTTAACATTAAATGTAATGGTAACTTTGTCCCTAACCAAAAATCTACTTATGACTATAACATTTTACATTACAATATCCCAAAAAAAAAAAAAAATTTAATCTAAATTAAACTCCTTATATTAAATTTTTAAAAATATTTGACTCAAACCCTAACCCTAACCCTAACCCTATCCCCACTATAACCCTAACCATAACCATAATAATAACTCTAACCCTAACCTTAACCATGAGCATTACTCTAACCCTAACCTTAACCATAAACATAACTCTACCCCTAACTCTAACCCTAATTTTAACTCTACCATAATTGGACTCTAAGAATATCCCTAACCCTAACTATAAGCATAACTCTAACCCTAGCCTTAACCATGAGCATAACTCTAACTCTAGATTTGACTCTACCATAATTGGACTCCCTAACCCTAACCTTAATTTTGATCCTAACTCAAAACCTAACCCTAACTCTAACCTTAACCTTGATTTAAACCATAACCCTAACCCTAATCCTAGCCTTACTATAACCCTAACCCTAATCATAACCATAACCATAACTCTAACCCTAACCTTAACCATGACCATAACTCTAACCCTAACCTTAACCATAAACATAACTCTAATCGGAACCTTAACCATAACTCTATCCTTGACCTTAACCATAGCTCAAACCCTAACCCTAAATCCAACCCTAACCCTAATGCTAACCCTAACCCTAATTCTATCCCTAAGGTTAACATTAACTGTACTGGTAACTTTGTTCCTAACCATATATCTACGTATGACTATAACATTTTACATTACAATATCACAAAAAAATAATTTTTTTAATCTAAATTAAACTCCTTATATTAAATTTTAAAAAATATGGCTCCAACCCTAACCCTAACCCTATCCCCACTATAACCCTAACCATAACCATAACGATAACTCTAACCCTAACCTTAACCATGAGCATTACTCTAACCCTAACCTTAACCATAAACATAACTCTACCCCTAACTCTAACCCTAATTCCAACTCTACCATGGGACTCTAACCCTAACCTTAACTATAACCATAACTCAACACTAACCTTAACCATGAGCATAACTCTAACCCTAGATTTGACTCTACCATAATCAGACTCTAACCCTAACCCTAACCTTAATTTTAATGCTGACTCAAACCGTAACCCTAACTCTAACCTTAACCTTGACTCAAACCTTAACCCTAACCCTAACCTTAGCCTTATTATAACCCTAACACTAACCGTAATCATAACCATACCATAACTCTAACGCTAACCTTAACCATGACCATAACTATAACCCTAACCTTAACCATAAACATAACTCTAATTTTAACCTTAACCATAACTCTAACAATAACAATAACCATAACTCTATCCCTAACCTTAACCATAGCTCAAACCCTAGCCCTAACTCCAACCCTAACCCTAATGCTAACCCTAACCCTAATTCTATCCTTAAGGTTAACATTAACTATAATGGTAACTTTGTCCTTAACCATATATCCACGTATGACTATAACATTTTACATTACAATATCCCAAAAATAAAAAATATATTTTTAATCTAAATTAAACTCATTAATTTAAAAAAAAAAATTTGAAGCATAATTTTGTAGTAACTTCATACAACTCTATTTAAAAATTAATTAACAATTTTACAGTAACCTTATCAAAATAAAAAATAAAAAGTAAATATTTTTCCTATTGCGTTGCGACTGCCACTAGCTTATATATACCTCTATATATATTATGCCGAGAGTAATCGTTCTCAGGGCGCCTATTTTTATTTTCATAAATCCCAACTTCGATTAAAATAACTTTGGGATTAAATAAAAATAGGCACCTCGAGAATGATTACTCTCGGCGTAATATATATAGAGGTATATATAAGCTAGTTATTATTAATTAAGATATGTTAGGGGAGGGGTGTGGTCCATACATGGATTTTTAAGATTTTTTTCATTCTCTCTCTATATGATTTAAGAGCTTAAAACTATTGTTTCATCTTTTTGTGAAGAGCGTGGGGTGATTCATTATGTGCTTGCACGAGTGTCAAAAAATGGCCATTTAGAAAGGAGACTGCATACATACTTAAAGAGAGCCCACTAACAATGTACTAAAACCACTTTAAAAATGTGCAAAGCTAATCAAATACCAATTCTTCTAATAACCAATATATTTTCCTTTAATAATTCATTTTGTTAATACTTATGAAATGTCCCTCTATATATACCAACAAAGTTGTACAACTCTTCTAATAAAATATTTAAATTTTAACTATTTAAGGTACAAGTGGTCAACTATTAGTACATGTGAAATATTTAACTCGACAATAATTAGATGACTTTCACTAGATGAATTTAAAGCTATAATTTTAACAAAGGGGTTGTCATTTCTAATTATAAGATATTCTACTATTCAAATTTATAATTGAAAAATAATTTTGTATACTAATGGAAGATTTTGAATGAAAATATTTATGTAAGACTATACATATTTGGAAAAAATCTTAAAATTGAAATCATAAATTATTATTAGAACTTTATTCTAAATGAGTATAAGCTTATTGTTTTATAGAAGGGGTTGTAGTCTCATTTTTAAGTGGTAGTGGTTATGATTATTTAAATTTATAATTTAAAAATAAATATAAATGTTTGTGATAGATTATGCAATACTCTAAAAGAACCTTAAAAATAAAATTAAAAAATTAATTAGTACTTTACTCTACTTGAATTCAAGGTTATATGAAGTGGTTTTTGTATGGGCTTTGGAGCTTATTAATTTTTTAAAAATGCTTTCAACAACAATAGAAGATTTTCAATAAAAACATATGAAAAGGTTAGGATTTTGATTCTAGTTTTGTATACAATAAGAATATATTAATGGTACATTTTTAGTTCTAGTGCCCAATCTAAATCTTCATTTTTATACATATACTAATTCTATCTTGGTTTTACCCTTTTCCTTGTCCTTGTATCTTAAAGTTATTTTAGTAAAATTGATCATTTGAACTTGTGAAAATAACCCATGTAGTGTTAATACATTCTAATTATGGGTTGATTTGACCAAAATCCTTGCAATCATTAAGTGTTAGCTTAGATCAAGAGATTTTGTGGTGTCAAATTTTGTATTTACAAATACAATCCTAAATTACTAGATTATATAACTTTCTTGTACTACATTTGATTATTGTATCATAGGGGTAGCATTGCTACTTGCAATGGAGGTACATCAAATTATTTAAATTTTTTTAAAAGCTTTCAACAACAATAGAAGATTTTCAATAATAAGTGCCACACAGTGGCTAGTACTTGCGGTAACAATAATGAATTGATTAGTTAAGAAAAAAAAGGTTTCACATAGTAACTAGTAACTTAGTAGTTTCCTTTTAATTAATAGTTTAAATTTTTTAGATAAATTTAATCATAATTTTGCTAAAGCCTATGATCGCATGGAATGGCCCTTTATTTTGGCTATGCTCCAAGCTCTGAGTTTTGGTCCCAATTTTTTACAGTTCGTGGAGATGCTCTTTGGCGATGCTAATGCTTGTGTTACCATCAATAATTCACAATCAGAGGCTTTTGGCCTTTTTCGCTCAATCAGGCAAGGTTGCCCTTTGGCTCCAATGCTTTATGTCCTTGCTACTAAAGGTTTTGGCTATTTGCTAGCTCATTCTGTGTCTTTTGGGCTAGTTCATGACATTTCCTTGCCTGAATCATCTTCCTAGTTAGTCAATGGTCACTTTGCAGATGATTCCTTTCTCACTCTTTTAGAGGACAAAGAAACCATCAACAATGCTTTAAGTTGCCTGGACACCTTTTGTCAAGCCTCTGGATCTACCATTTAATGGCATAAAATGCTATGCTTCCACTAATCATTCTTGCCAGCTCCACCTTGGCTCAGCCAGTTTGAATGGAAAAGGGTTATGCATGGGGAGATTTTCTACTTTTTGGGCATTCCTTTTGCTTTCTAGGCTTCGCCTGTTGAACTTTGGAATGTTGTGCTTGCCAAGATCACCAAGAAGCTTGATTATTGGATTACAAAACCACTCTCCCTTGCTGGAAAATTCTAGATTTGCTTGAAGGTTCTTGTGGCTACTCATGTTTATTATTCTTCTTGTTGGGCTCCCTCCAAAGCTTCTTATCAGAAATTGGAAAGATTGCTCAGGGATTTTCTCTGGGCTTCTAGTTCGAATCATCATGGGTTTCATAGAGTTGCCTGGGATTTTTGTTGTCTCCTAAAAGAATATGGTGGTCTTCGCCTTCTTTCCACTTAGAAACAAGGCCTTGCACTTTGTGCTAAATGAATTATTTGTGCTATCACTGGAGATGAAGCTTGGAAGATTTTGATTTGACATTGCATATCTTCTAACTTTCCTATCAACAGGCCTACTTGGAAGGGGATTGGTTTACACACCCTTCTCATCATGCATGAGTCAGTGACCATACAGGGCTCATTTTTCATCAAGAGCATATGGAAAGCTTGGGAAGCTATTAAGCCTTGGCTTTAATGGGTTGGGGATGAGTTTGGCAATGACCTCTCCTTGAATCAATAGAGCATTTGGTGGTCTCCCCTATTTCCCATTTAGGGTACTCCCTTTCCAAGACTCAAGGTGCTAGTGCTCTGCATTTTTTCAAACAGGGCATTAAAACTCCCAAGCACCTCTTCTCAAGGATTTCCATGAGTTTTAAGTCCTGGGAAGATATGCAAGTATAGTAGTTGCCTTATTTGTTTAGATCGATAAACTTTTGACCTGTTGCTTTCTTCAATTCCAGTCCACTTAATTCATAAAGTTGGTACTCAATCTGTTCGACCTTGGCGGCATGATTGGAAATGGTATCCTGCCACTTAATTTTCCAATTATAAGCCAAGTGTGGGATATCGATGGCTTTCGCCCCCATCTTTTAATGGTGGACACACTCAACCAAAGATGGCATTTGCAATCTTCTCTTCCTCAATGGAGAAAATGCTTTGATACCATTTGGAGTGCTGTAATAGAACCCAAGATTGCCCATTTTGCTTGGTGCCTTGTCTTCCAAGGTCTTCCCTTGGGGTCTTAGCTCAAACATATTACGGTTCTAGATCCCAGATGCCCTTTTTGTGGACAACCAAAGTCTTTCTTGCATATCTTTTGGTTGTGTAGGTGTGCCCAAAATTATTGGCACTAGATTCATGATTTTTTCAAGTCATTCAGGCCTAAACCTTTTTCTTGGCACATGATTTTGTTGGGTGATTCTCCTAGAATCCCTTAGAAATTCACCCAAATTTGGCATACTTTTAGGATGGAAATTTTGTTTACTTTGTGGAAAGATAGGAATGTTGTTCTTTTCACATACTATTTTTTGAATATCAATATTGCCATGTACACTAAGGTGTGCATTTGTAATAATGTAATTATGTAGATTTAGATGCAAGCTAACAAAGTTGCCCTTGACGTAGCTCACCTATAGGAGATACTAAACCACTGGGGCAATGCCCCTTGCACTATTGCTAGAGTTCCTCCTGATGCCTTAGCAGAAACCTTGATGCCTCGTGGTCGTCGTTCACAGCGCCATTCTTCCAGTCGCCACTCGCACACCCTGCGCTCTCAAGCTTCCTACCATCACTCTCCTAGCAGTGGCAATGGTGGATGGAGGCACCGCTCAGCTTCCCCACCCCATGGTGGTTCTATTTGGTCCCTGGCTCCTCCTCCTGGTGCTTGTCGAGTGCTTTCTGGGAAATGGCCTCACCTGGATTTGGCAATTTATCCTCCACGACCATAAATCAAATATGCGAAGGCTACCACTGATCCTCTTGCTACTACTACTAAAGATGGTTGGACTATTCATAGCCCACCCCACAATCCCAAAGATGATTGGGGCTTCCATGAAAAAGATGAACCACCACCCTTGGCTGGCACTGATTTGGTAGCCTAAGGTTGCCTTATATTTTTTTTAATGATTAGTATCTGATTGTGGCTGTGGCAGTGTGTTTTTGCTTCAACTACGGCCATGTGAACTCATTCGCGGGGTGATCTTGTATCCCCTGGCCCTTTTTTGTGAATTGTATTCTTAGTATATTTTTATTAATAGAAAAGGACTATTCATCAAAAAAATAAATTATATATTAATTTTTACATAATTAACATATTAACATTCCTAACATATTTATAATCTTAAATAACTATTATTATTTAAATTTTAAATATTAATAAATATATTTTAATCAATTATAATTATAAATATAAGTTGAGTCTCACTTATAGGATTGAAACCATGGTTGCAAAAGAAAGTGACCTAGAATAAGAGATGGGTCATTCATTGATTCCAAAGCATTCATCCAAACAATATTGATAATTCTATCCTTTGGGGAATCAATAGCTGACTAGTTATATTTTTTTAGTTGCTTTATTTATTTACTTTTATCTTTTTGGTGCATTTATATTATTACATTTTATTCAACTCTTTAATCTAGGGTAGATTTTAAATGTTTGTATTGTTTGTATTTTAGTCCTTGATTTATGGAAGAATAATTATATCATTCCTCGCACATTAGAAGATAGTTATTTTATTTTCCTCTTTAACTTTGGTGAATCCCTCCACTCCTACATTACCTTAGGATTTCCATCTTTAGAATTTGATTCCTAAATTTATAAATCCAAGTATTATCTCTCTTTTTTATACCACTTTAGATAATGTTTGTCTCATGAGCTAATTAAAACCATGATTTTTCTTTACAAAGAAGTGGTCATCTAAACTCTAATATGGCTAACCATTCTATTTAAAGATATATTTTGATAATTTTGAGCAAGACATCTTCCTTGCATATAAATAATTTGTTGATGCACTTGCATGTTACATCACACATTGTTGGGTTTTGTTGAAAACAATTGGTTAATTGTGTATTGTCTTTGATGTTACACAAAGTGTCATATCATTGTCAGTCAATATATGTTAGGCTCACTCAAGTGATGAAGACAATTTCCTATGTCTACCAAGCATTCCAGAGTTTGCCAAGTTCAGAAGATAGTGTCTACCAAGTTCACTTGGGTGACAAAGGGAAGATCGTAGAAGTTGAGTGTTAACTGAGCTCACACAATTAATGAAGGAAATATTGGATAGAACTAGTGTTAACCGAGCTCACTTGGTTACCAAAGGAACTTTGTGAATATACAATGCTAACCAAGTTCACTTGGTTAACATAGGAAAATTATTTCTAAGTTAGTGTCTACTGAGTAGGGTTAGCTAACGAAGGATTTTCTTGTTTTGGCATATTGACGTCAATAGTTTTGTTTGTTGGTTCTAGCTGACCGAGGAGATGAATATTAAATATTCTAAGTTGTATTCAAGTCGACTTGACAATGTGTATGATATAAATATAAAGTCAAGTTGAGGATTGAATGTGTGAAAAAGAATAGAAGATTTGAAGATGCTTAGAGGAAGCAAATTAGAAGGATAAGCATAATATCCTTGTTGAGTTGCAAAGATACATTCGATCAAAAAGGATCAAATATGCAAGCCATAATTAAGATCTATAATCAGCAATTTAGTTGCATCAGAAATCAGGTCATCTCATTGTTACTCTCTAACCATTGTAGTAGTGATCTAAATCTCTTAACATAGTTGGCTTAAGAGTTATTTGTAAATCCTCTAACAAAGTGGTATTTCTAGATTGAAGTGTCTAAAGACCTCTAACAAGGTCACACCTAACATTGTGATTTGTAACCTTTAATAGGGTTAGCTCCTAATAGGGCTTACTTTAGAAGAGTGAATATCAGTAACTAGTTGCAATTAGTGGTTTTTCCCAAATTGGGTTTCCACGTTAAATCTTGATGTCACTTGTGTTCATGCTATTTCTTTTATGTTTATGCAACTAAGATTAATCATAGATAATATCTTAAGACTTTCATGTTAAGTAGTTGCCGAGTTATTTTAGTATGTGCCAAGTTACAACATTTGCTAGTGTAAACCGAGTGACTATGTGTTTACCAAGCATCAGTAATTTCAATGAAGTTTATGTTATGTATTGGCATCTAAGGGATCTGGGATTTAATTTTGTGGTAAATGATTCACCCCTCCCCTCTCAGTTACTCCTCTTATATTTCCAAGAATTAGTATCAAAGTTGTTTGGTGCTTGCAAAGAAAGGTTTCAAGGACCTAGGCTAAAGATCAAGATGTCTTACAGGAGAGAGATTTCGTAGCTAAATGGAGATAACTTTGAAGCATGGTAGGAACTTATGAAGTTGCATCTGGAAACCATCAATGATTTATGTTTGAAATATTTAAAAATTTCTTACAAAGCTCCTACTGGTACAATGATTGTGAAGGAAATTGTTGAAAATAAAAATCATAATATCATGATGATTGACATAGCAACAACTCTTAACTATGTTGAATTTGATGAAGTCAAAGGATGTGCTATTGTTCATGTCATGTGGACCACATTGAAGGATATGTATGGAGGTGATGATAATGTGAAAAGAGCCAAGGCAGAAAACTTGAGAGGTCAGTTTGATTAGATGAAGATGAAAGAAGATGAAAACATTGTAAAATATGTTGAAAGAATCAAAGCTAGTGTCTGTGCCATTAAAGCCTCTAGAGGAACAATTGAAGATGTGACATTGGTAAGAAAGGTACTCAGAACCCTTCTTCCTATCTAAGCAATCAGAGTGTCTTCTATTCAAAAGATGAGATGTGATCCAAATAAGAAGATAAACTTGGATGCTCTAGTTGGAAGATTGAGTGCATTTGAACTAGATAACTATGATAATTACACTCCTAGTTCTAGCAATCTTGAGTTTGCATTTGAAACTAGGGTATCACTCAAGAAGAAAGCTAAAAGATTTAAAAGAAAACAATCTAAAAGTGAAGAGGAAGATAGATCTGACAGTGATCTTGAAGCCATTGAAGCATTGCTTGCAAGATGGAATCCGAAAGGCAAAGGAAAGTATAAAGGTAAAATCCATTTAATCTATTTCTCTTGTGAAGAAGTTGGACACATTGTTGCAAGATGCCCAAAGAGAGAAGACAAAGATGAAAAGAAGCACAACAAGTACAAAGACAAGAAGGATTACAAGAATTTCAAGGACTATAGGGACAAAGGTAAGAAATCTTATTTTATGGCTAAAGATTCAAATAGTAGTGATGATGATGAAATGGTATATATTGTTGTAAAAGATGAATCTAATGATGAAGGAGATAAAATGACACTTATCTCTCATGTTAGAAAAAATGATACATGAATTATTGATAGTGGCCACTCACATCATATGACTGGTGACAAAACAAAGTTTAAACATATGGAACATTATGATGGTGGAAGTGTGAGATTTGGAAACAATGAACCATGTAGCATAAAGGTAAAAGGTTGTATCTCACTAACCAATGAACTTAGATGTAATAATTCTTATTGGGTTGAAGGACTAAAGCATAATCTACTAAGTGTGGCAAGTTGAATAACATTGGATTCAAGGTAGAATTTATGAATGGGAAGGCCAAGCTGCTAGATGGAAAAGGAAATCTAGTTGTGTCTGACAAACAAACAAAAGGTAACCTATTCTACTTAGCTCTCAGTGAAAGTTCATATTTTATTGCTCAAGTAGAAGAAAGATGGTTGCAACATAAAAGGTTATGTTTTAATACCCACCCATAGTTTGCTTTTATGTTTTGATTGTCAAATTTGTTTAGGCCGATTTTATGCATTGATTTGTTTAGAGATACTGGATTTACAATTTTATATATTATTTCATGTCTTGGATTACAAATATATTTGTTATAATTGCTTAGTTGATTTCATTTCATGTGTTGTTAATGATGTTTTGATGATTCCTAGTTAGTAAATGTGGTTTCTTTCGTAACAATGTAACATGAGTCTTTAATGATGATTATGTTTGTATTGATGGAGATGCATTATTATATGTACGCATTTGATATTAGACTTGTGATTTTTATGATACTTACCCCATACTTGCATGTGTATAGTGCACGTGTTTGTTTTATCTTTCTGTCTGACATGTTTGATGTGGTTAAGGGAGGGAGTCATAGTCACCTGCTAGTCGGGATCTACATGATGCACCACTCCCTGCCATTGACTATTTAGTTTAGATATATATTATATACATGTACATACTCGTCTTTTATGCAGGATGTAGGTACCGGGCATCAACTTTCCTGAATTGTCAAGATGAGTGTGCCCAATTACAAATACTCAAATGGTGAGAATGGGAAGATAATGATCAAGTCTAATCCCAACCATAGCCTAAAATATGTGTCTTTCAAGGAGGACTCGTAACAAACTGTCTACCCTTTTTAAAACCCGAGTCTTTTGTGCATATGTTGTTTTATGACTCTTTGATGAATTTTCTATTAATTAAGTCTAATTAAAAGATTAAATTAATGACTTAATTTAATGGAAATTATTATGACATTTTAATATTTAATTATATTTAATTAATTGTGAAATTAATTAAATAAAAAGAATTGAATTCGAAGATAAAAGTTATAAGAATAAACTTAGAACGTGATAATATTTATTTAATTTAATAATAATATATTTAAAGTTCATTTATAAATAAATGCTAAATATTATTATTATTTAAGTTAATAAATATTTATCAAATTAAACGTTCAAAAATAAATTAAGAAGTGAAAATATATTAAATTATGAAAAAAGATTTAAGTTTGCATGATGCGTGCAAAGATTTAAATATAGGAAATTAATTAAAAAGATAAAATATGTGAACTTAATAAAGATGTTTTAATAAAGTGCGCATGAGGATTAAAAATTTAATAAATTAAATAAAAGCGAAGTCAAGTGGAAATTAAGTAAAGTAATTTAATAATTCATTTGACATGCATGAAAGGAATAATAAATAATATCTTAATTAAAAGCAGATTAATTGTGCGTTAAAGAATTAATTAAATAAAATAATTATAATTTTAGATTGGTGGAGACAAAAACCCTAAAAGGTAACTAGAGGTTATATTAGAGGGTTTTCAGGTCATTATCACACACATAAGTTTCAAGGCACACACAGGTTTTGGAGAGAAACTCGGAGGGTTTGCAAAAGAAAGGAATTTTTCGTGGCTTGAAGGATTTTGCTTGCGATAGGAATTTGCATCTAGTTGTCAAAGGTTAGCATTAGATCTAGGTAGGATCTCGTAGCTTAATTGTATAGTAGTTTTCCATTTTTCAAACTTCTATCTGCTCCGTGTGTTTTGCATTTGTTATTTTTTTGGTATGCGAATATTTATTCTTGATTGAGAAATATCTGTATATGGACCTAGATGGATACTACGCTGAGTTTACTTTAGAGGATTGTATCTTAATATGAATAAGATTAAATAAAAATCAATCAGAAATCCTGTCTGTAGGTAAAAGAGAATCAAAGTTAAATCTGGGGAGGGTTTGAGATGTAAAGGAAATTTTAAATTTGATTGGCTAAAAGTATTTATCCTATCAGACTAAAAGTGTAAATATTGTTTTTAAAAAAAAAAAAAATTTAAATATATATTTTTATGAGGTCTTTGTTATTGTGAAAAGTATATAAAATATACATATATATTTTTAAAAAAACACATTATAAAAAATAAATATATTTAAAAAAAATTTAATAAAAATCAAATTGGAAAGTGCGGGCCACGACCTCCCCCACCCCCTTGGCTTTTAAAGCTACCAACAGTCACTGCAGGTGTAGGTACTGCACAGGCGAGCTGCCACAGGCCCTGTGTCAATAGGAGCATTTAATTAGGCTTGCGATTGTTTTAAAACAAATCACCTTGCAACATTATTAATAAATATAAATTAATTTTAATTTTTATTAAAGTTTTAAATTAAATTAAATTTATATTATTAATAAAATTAAATCGTTTTTAGTTTTTACTAAGTTTGAGTTAAATTAAATCTATATTATTGATTATTAATAATTTTATTTTATATTGTTATTTATTAAAGTTTTATTATTAAATTATACTTATAATTAGATAAATTATTAATGAGTGAGATATAGTTAAATAATTATTAATTAACTTAATTAAATTTTGATTTAATTAAGAATGATTAATAATGAAAGTTATATAACAATGTGTAAATTTATTTGCTATTGTTAAATAATCATTAATGTGGATTTTAATAAAATTGTAATGATTTTATTAAATTTAGTAATTGTTACTTTTATAACTTAAATAAATAATCGATTATCCTTAGATTATTCTTTTAGGAAAATGACTTTTATTATGAGGGTAATTTTACATATTTAAATCAAATAAATGAATGGGTTATTAGGTGGGATAAACTGAGAATCTTATACACTTAAAACGTTCATTAAAATGCAAATTGAAACTTTATTTTTGACTATATTGTGTATTCTCAAATCAAACTCAACTATGAAACTATACTATTTTGCTTGTACTATCTATGCTTTTGGATTTTTGGGTTGATTAGATGTTGACCAGTCTAGGATGTACACTAGAGGTTTTGTGAGAGTTCTTTTATACCATTTACGTGGTTGGATGTCATGATGTGTCTTGTGATTCAAATTGAATATATATATATATATATATATATATATATATATGAGGTTTACTTTGTGGAGCATTTATGTGTACTTGGGTGGGAGAACCATCTTATTTTCGGGTTACCTGTTAAGGAACTGAGCTTGATCATTATGGGTGTTGTGGTACGGGACACAACTGTGATTTTATGTGCTTAGGAGAGGTTGTCTAGGTACATGACTTGGGAGTGGCTTGTAGTAGGGGTCTGGGACCCAAAGTGGTTAGTGCCAGGGTAACCTATTGTAAGTTATGTAATAAGTGATAATCTAGTAACTAATATTTTGGGGGGAAAAATAACACTAAAAAGATAAGTTAGAGATATTTGATCCACCCATGCCTTGAGTGCTTGTATAGACTAAGGATGGGAATGGGATGACAGTTTAACTGGTTGCCTCATCTTCTTGAGAGGGGTTTCTGGTTCCACATGTGTTATGTTGAGGGTCTGGGGTTCAGAGTAACTAGTCCAGGGTAACTCAACACTTGAGGGTCTAGGGTCCATTGAGAGACCAGTCTAGGGTAACTGAAGTAGTTTGACCATGTGATGACACTCCCTAGTATGTAGCCTGAGTCTCCTCTATAGATTTTGTGTACCTCTAGTGGTGTAATTATTATTGGATGTGTTTATTGTGGTTGTTTACTTTCATTGATGATGATTGGTGATTCGTGGATGATGTACTTTTGACGTGTGGCTTTTGACTTGAGGTGATTATCTTTCGTTGACTTTATCTTATGATCTTGGTATTCAATTTATACTTTGTTCATGTATGATGTTTGATTATGAGGTGTTGGTATTGGATTGAGTGTTCTTACTTTTGGATTATTTTATCTTCTTGAGTAGTATGTGTTACCTTGGACGTAGTTTTGGCTATTAGGAATTCCTTGCCTAGGAATGTTTTATGTTTAATTAGTTGTATGAGGATCGTTCATTATCTTCCCTGCATGGTGGGAGTGGAAGCTTGACTAGGTAACCACGCAGTCGGGAGGTAGTGTCTTCTTACCATTTGGGTCCCCCTCACTTTGCTAGCTGTTGGATGTTCATTGCAGAAGATGTGCCTTTATCATTCTTATTTCTTATCTTAGAGACTTATTTTCAGTTGATGTAATAATTCTATCATGTATTTTGATGTATTGTATCTATTCGCACATAACTTGTGACATGTGTAGTGGATGTTATTAATTGGATGTACTTTCATTGTATTAGTTTTACTTATGCTTTTCTTATGCGATTATGTATCTGTTATTTTTTTATGATCATAAGGCATTGTACTTGAAACTTAAACTAATTAATTTAACATTATTAAATGTGACTCAACGTAAAGGAACCCTTGAGGAATTGAAACTATATTTGTAATTGCAAATGTGTATTTGATGTGCATGATTATATTGCTTCCGCATTAATTTAGCTTGATGTTGTTCAAACCTTTTTAAAAAAAATTTAAAAATGGTTTTAGTAAACATTGTAATATGTTAGGTTTATTTCTCTTGGGTTCCCTAGCGGGGCGTTACATCTGGTATCAGAGCCTGAGTTTCAACATTGAGAACTCTGGGCATAATGTGCGCCATTACTTGAGCAATTAGTAAATTTGCAACTTATTTAAATGAAAAACTTATATTGACATCAAACTTGAAACCAAACTGTTGAACAACAAACTTTGAAAAAATACAAATTCTGAACATGGAACTAGAAAGCTGATAAAACTTTTTGGATTATTGCTTTATGTCAGTAAGTTATGACCATATGTTATAATGGATTCTTAGATGTCCTTGTTGTGTTTGGGTGCTGTAGGAGAGATGACTTCTGGTTCTAGATCCATTGCTAGGGGTCGTAGCTCAGGACATGGTAGAAGTCGTGGGAGAGCTAGTCACCATATCCCTTCCTTGGTCCATTCAGGGGACCCTATTTAGGAAGAGGCTAGAGGGGACAATAGTGTTAAGCAACATGCTGAGACAGAAGGACCGGTTACTAGAGACTTGGTTAAGGAGATCCTAGCATGCCTACCCTTGCAGGATAGAACTCATCATTCAGAGCATGGAGATAGAGAAAGTTTCATGAGTCCTAGAGGGAGGAACCTAGAGAGCATAAGGCAGTCTAGCCAGTCCATCCAAATGAAGGACCTACTATGAGTCAAGGTCAAACCTTTCAACGGAGAAAGTACTGGATATGATGCTGAGAATTGGTTGATCACACTAGATAGATGTTTTTCCATGCAAGACTTTGACTCCAACGTCAAAGAAAGATATGCCATCACCCACTTAGAGCTCTTCGCAATGAATTGGTGGAATATAGAAGGGAAGAAACTTGGGATAAATATGTAGACTGTCACATGGGAGTTGTTCCACGAACACTTCCATGAGAGATTTCTATTAGAAAAGTGGCAACTATAGAGGGTAGATGAGTTTCATGACTTGAGACAGGGTACCAAGATTGTGGTGGAGTATGAGCGTAAGTTCTTTGAGCTTATGTCTTATGCAAGAGTTAGTGATAGTTCACCATTGATGGTCCAACATTTCATTAGAGGACTTAATGCTTACATCATTGGGGGTGTTAAGGTTTTCCAACCTAAAACCCTTAAGGATGCAATATTGCGAGCTACTTTGTTTGAGATGAGTGTGACTTTAGGTCAAGGTGGCCTACTAGGTGTTCAAGCTAGAGGTTCACTTTATTCAGGAGCATCTAGGGATAACCAATCTTAAGGAGTTGGAAGTTCTAAAAATTCTCCTAACTTCTCTAAGGGTAATCAGGAGAAGCCGGGAAGGAAGTTCTTCCATGGTAACAGTGGTAGTTCACAGTCAGGGAACTATCACAACTAGAAGCGTAGTATGCACAATAGGTTGGATTGAGTTCCTTAGGGTCTCAATTAGGATGCTAGTGCTAGTAGTTTTCATTAGTCATGTGCACCTAGAGCTCAGGGAGACTTTAGTGGAGATTGCTACTTTTGTGGACAATATGGTCATAGAGCAACCAATTGCCCAAAGCGTTCACCTCAATTTTGAGTAAGAGGATCTACATTTTGAGTTTTGAGTTTTTTTAGTTTGATTCATGTCTCTTTATAATAGGCTTCCAGGAGTAAGCCTAATTTTAGGGGGGGTGGATGTAATACCCACTCGTATTTTGCTTTAATGTTCTAATTGTCAAATTCATTTAGGCCAATTTTATGCATTGATTTGTTTAGAGATACTGGATTTACAATATTATGATATTATTTCATGTCTTGGATTACAAATATATTTGTTATAATTGCTTAATTGATTTCATTTCATGTGTTGTTAATGATGTTTTGATGATTCCTAGTTAGTAAATGTGGTTTCTTTCATAACAATGTAATGTGATGTCTTCAATGATGATTATGTTTGTATTGATAGAGATTCATTATTATATGTTCGCATTTGATATTAGACTTGTGATTTTTATGATACTTACCCCATACTTGTATGTGTATGGTGCGTGTGTTTGTTTTATCTTTCTGTCTAACATGTTTGATGTGGTTAAGGGAGGGAGTCATAGTCATCTGCTAGTCGGGATCTACACGATGCACCACTCCCTGTCATTGCCTATTTAGTTTAGATATATATAATATACATGTACATGCTCATCTTTTATGTAGGATGCAGGTACCGAGCATCGACTTCTCTAAATTATCAGGATGAGAGTGCCCAATTACAAATACTCAAATGGTGAGAATGGGAAGATAATGATTAGGTCCAATCCTAGCCATAGCCTAAAATACTTGTCTTGCAAGGAGGACTTGTAACAGACTGTCTACCCTTTTTAAAACCCATGAGTCTTTTGTGCATATGTTATTTTATGACTCTTTAATGAATTTTCTATTAATTAAGTCTAATTAAAAGATTAAATTAATGACTTAATTTAATGGAAAATTATTATGACATTTTAATATTTAATTATATTTAATTAATTGTGAAATTAATTAAATAAAAAGAATTGAATTCGAAGATAAAATTTATAAGAATAAATTTAGAACGTGATAATATTTATTTAATTTAATAATAATATATTTAAAGTTCATTTATAAATAAATGATAAATATTATTGTTATTTAAGTTAATAAATATTTATCAAATTAAACATTCAAAAATAAATTAAGAAGTGAAAATATATTAAATTATGAAAAAAGATTTAAGTTCGCATGATGCATGCAAAGATTTATATATAGGAAATTAATTAAAAAGATAAAATATGTGAACTTAATAAAGATATTTTAATAAAGTGTGCATGAGAATTAAAAAGTTAATAAATTAAATAAAAGCGAAGTCAAGTGGAAATTAAGTAAAGTAATTTAATAATTTATTTGACGTGCATGAAAGGAATAATAAAATAATATCTTAATTAAAAGAAGATTAATTGTGCGTTAAAGAATTAATTAAATAAAATAATTATAATTTTAGATTGGTGCAGACAAAAACTCTAAAAGGTTACTAGAGGTTATATTAGAGGGTTTTCAAGTCATTATCACACACACAAGTTTCAAGGCACACATAGGTTTTGGAGAGCAACTCAGAGGGTTTGCAAAAGAAAGGAATTTTTCATGCTTGAAGGATTTTGCTTGCGATAGGAATTTGCATCTAGTTGTCAAAGGTTAGCATTAGATCTAGGTAGGATCTCGTAGCTTAATTGTATAGTAGTTATCCATTTTTCAAACTTTTGTTTGCTCCATGTGTTTTGCATTTGTTGTTTTTCTGGT
>CM053787.1:328981093-329198593 GCA_028749045.1 Cupressus sempervirens
AAACACACACACATGGAGATTTATACAATATGCACAGATACCTGCACAGAAAGGAGTTGGAAAACATAACCAGTTTACAATGTCTGTATTCCTTCAAGTTAAAATCATATGTTGGCCTTCCTTGCAGACAAGGCCAATGGAAGGGCATACCTGATGGAAAAATTGGGAATATCTTTTCAACATTATTTCTTAGAAAAAACTTCAAAATCTTGAAGGATATATTATTTAAGTTCATACAGAAGATGCTGAAATAAACATTCATAATGAGTACTAATTATAGAACGCCTTCAATTATTAAAACAAATGAAGTTGCCAAAAAAAATCGGCTTTGTAAATATATCAATACAGAAATGGCTCGAAGTAGAATAAAAAAGTAACTTATACTTCAACAGAAAACATATATTTTATGGTACAGAAGCAACAACATAACTTTATACAAAAACATACACTGTAGTTCACTCAGGGCCACTCTATTGTCCTCCTGAAAAATCAGAAGTTGGATGCATACAGATCAATACTATGGAATAATTCTTGCAGCCTTCATTTTGTCAATCCATGACAAGAAGGAAGACTCTGAATTGCGAAACCCAAAGAAACCATGTTCCTTGCTTTTGTTCATGCTATTTACAATCTCAGAGGGAGCATTTAGTATACGATCTGCAAACCACCAGTTTCCAACTTCTTCAAATATAGTGGGACATAAATCATTTTCTTTCACAATGGCATCCCAAACAAGAGTTTTGTCTCTCATTGCTTCAGTTAAGCTAAAACCTTCCCCTTCATATGATAATACTTCCAGTTCAAATTTTTCTGCCATTAATTTCCACATCTTTTTCCATCTGAACACATCTCCATTGGCACAATTGAAAGCCTGGTTCTTTGCATAAGGATTTGTAGAAGCCCATATTTCTTGTTCCGCAATCAATTCAGCATCAGAAGCATCCACAAGCTGTTCCCATGCATTTCTGCTGCCAGGGAATTTGAAAGGAAGTCCCTCATATTTGCAAATGGCAGCATAGACAGACAAGGTACCGATGATGTTCATCAGGCTCAAAGGAGAGAAGCCAAATATGACTGTAGGGCGGTGAATGGACCAGGTCAATCGTTTTTTCTTCTTTGCAGCATCAAAAAGTATATCTTCAAGAGTGTAGTAGAAATTAGGCCCAGGGAGCCTAGGTAGCTCTTCATGATACGGTGATTCATGAGGTTGGATATTTTGATTCCTAGCCCTACTGTCAGCTGGGCCTAAGTAGTGCTTTCCACCAGTCTGAAGACAAATGTGTTTGAGACTCTTAGCATTAGGCAAGAGTGCATCTAAAACATTAATTAACATTCTTCCATTGTCTTCACAATTCTGCTCTTCTGTCTGTCTACTAACCCAGCAAACCCAAAAGAGAGTAGTCACATCCTTCAAGGCAGAAATCTTTTCTAAGGTCTCTTCTCTGTTTAACACATTACATTGGATGTACTGTACCGGAGTATCTTCAGCCCACTCTGGCTTAGGTCTCCTGGCAACACCATAAACTTTCCAAGGTCCACCAGGAGTATCAGGCAATGGCAAGATTTCTGCCAAACTATTACCTACAATTCCTGTGACTCCTATAACCAGTGCTACTCTTTGATTCTCAGACTTGATTTCCATTCTTTCAACATTTTGCTCAACTCTTCTCTGCATGTAAAGAAAAAGTCAGAAAACAACCATTGCTAGACAACAGAGCAATAGGAGGATTACTTAAATGGTTCATCACTGTTCTCTACGGAAATCAAAACCGACCAAATAAGACAGTTTCGAGAAGAAACAGAATTGATTTCCTTGATCAACACGAAGAACTACCAATAAGGTCATCTCTATACTCCAATTTATGATCCTATATGTATGAAATACACATTGACAGATCTCGCTGTTAGTTTTTCAGCTAGGATACTATATTTTGTTGCTAACAGGTTATGGTACAGCAAGCTTGTGGCAACTTGATAATCATGCTTCCAGCTGACATCCCATTGGTTGAGACAAATCGTCTTCCTGGGCATGCAGAGGCGCAATTTTAGGCATATGACATATGCGTGGCCAGTGTAATGCCTCCCGCAACTAGTTGTAATCCCCAGATCATGGGGAACATTTTCTGCTAGTGCACAGTGCTAGCACATACGATCCGCTTGAGAATATCAAGCTGTAATACTTTGGACTCATGTGCCCTAATCAGCGTAGGCTCAAGAGGTAGGTCAAGATCTCTTGCTGGGAAGACAGAGGTATGAATTTTGGGCGTTTAAACATTGGCAGGGCTGGAACAATTCGTCATATAATTAGGTGAACGCTCGGGTCAACAGGTTTCCATCCCTCCAGGGAACAGTCCTGGTGCTGATCTGACCTGCTTGAATTACTATCTAGTCAAGTTTACAATTCATGCAATCCTAATTGCCATGGGTTATTGACCTATGAGCCTCACAAGTTTAAAATCAATACTTTTGTTATGAAAAAAAAAATCAGAGATAAACCGATCGACATTCAATCACCAATAGAAGCAATTACTCATAAAAGTTTTCTACTTGTTGAGATCCCTTGCACTCATTTCCCTAGACAATCCCAATTGATGAATCTGGTTCCACTGCCATGGTTTCATAATTGTATGCTATATTGCAGCACCCTGAGTTTATTAATTTGAAACCAAAATAGATGGGCGACTAAAAAGCTTACCTCTTTAGGACTAATTGCTCCTGTCCACCACCACGAGTACCAGCTCATCGTGTGCGATCCAACAAAAAATCCTAGTCGCCAATCTGCCATAACATATTTTCTTTCAGATAGATCCAAAAAGAGAAAACAGAACCTATGCTATCATAAGAAATTATCTACACCTGTTCATCTATCTGGACATAGAAAAGAGAACTTGTTCACTACCCAATGACATGAAGCTGGATAGTAAGCAGAACATTCAGATTTTCTTTTTGTAAATTAAAAGATACATCCAGATCAGAAGCACCAGAAAAAACTACAATATGCCCTTGTTAGCGAATAGCTTGATTAACCCTAAGCACAACAGATTTTAGCAAAGACCCAATGCAAAAAGAAAATGATTTTAATTGGCGTAATCTTTTACTGCAATATTCAGTTTTCGGACACAGAACACAAACAACCGACTCTCCGCATAGATTCAGCTTTGATCAATAGAAAAAATGTATCCGCAGAACGTGTTCAGGTACCTACCTCAGAACACTTGAAATCTGGATAATATCTTGTTATGAATATCTGCAGCCTTGATTCAGAAATGGGTGTGCTTGTGTACTTCGGTTAATGTATAACGGTTTCAAGATTGCGTCTTCATTGCTCAGTAAGAATAAACTCGCCCAGTTGCGTGAAACTGCTAAAAATATCGATGGGTGGACCCAAGCGTTCACAAAAGCATGTCAAATTCCCGGACGTGTGAGATAGAGATTCATCCCAGTGCGCTTGGAGTGAATCGCGTATAAAACGATCTGACACGAATTTTTTTTCGAGTCCCTTAAGTCAATTCAATTTGGACTAGGTTTTCGTCGTCACATTAGTGCAGATTGGATTGAAGCAAACGTGCACGCCAGCGGCATCCACTACCACAACCAATATTAGTGAGGTGTCAGCCCCCAATTTTGTTTGCTTTCATGGTTTCCCACCTAACAAAATTTTCATAAGATAAAACAGTCTCCATGAAATGACTGTTTTACAGCTCTCTTTGTATATTTAGGTCAGTTTAGTTTTATTCTCGGGTCTTCTGGGTAATGTTTATTTATATTTATAAGCTATGTTATTGATAAAGATCTATCGATTGGATATTTTTTTATAAGATAAATGATGTGGATGAAATGATTGATTTTCGGCTTTAGTTGCATGTTAAGTCAGTTTACTTTTATTGTAATTTGTTTTTTATAATATTTATTAAGTAGTCATTGTATTGATAAGATCTATTTATTGTAGAGTAGTTTTTAAGTAAAAAAAGATATGGTAATTATAAGTCATTCTTTTTCACTCTTTGTCCTATTGGATATTTTAATTTAATATTTATTGATGAAAGAAAAAATATTTTCATTTAGTGTATTTTAAGTGTGATAAGTAAATTAAATGCAATATGATTAGAAAAAGTTTCTTTATTGAATTATCAAAATATTTTTTTATGTGAAATATATTTTAAATTTGTTATATTATTCTTTCATTCTAGATATTTTTTCAAGAGTCAAGACTTGATAGAGCTTTTGTGGCACTTTCTCTAAAACAATTTCGATTGCAATAACATTTTTAGATGTTGTTTGGGACTTCTAAGAGATTCTAGTAGGCTAGGTGACAGGGATCAAAGTAGTTGTCAACATATCTACTCGTTTAATTGAGTAATCTAGAGGTGTTTAAAGTGACCTGTAATAGGCCATTGTATTGTAACTTTAGTCCTTGATTTTCTAATACTATTAAATGGTTTCACATATTGTATATTGTTAGGACAATAGTGTATCAACCATGTAGTTGCATTACATTACTATTTATATATGTTTCTATTTGACCACAAATTTGTCCAAAATGTTTCCCAAAACTATAGGCTAGCTAAATTAGCATGATGGTAAATTTTCCTTGCAAGATCATGTCTAGATTTGAAGTTTTTAAAGCTATTTTTTAAGTTGCCAACAAATTTTTTGAAGTCCTTAAAGGCTTGAAAATGGACAAAAAGTGGTTGTGACTAATGTAGTGGGTTACAGCTTTATAGAATGATTCATGTTTTTTCTTGGTTCTACAAATAGTTCATCAATCATACTCTTGAATTGAAAGTTATGGCCTTCAGAAGTTGGGTTTCCTAAATAAGGCATCTTGGGTTAGAGATTAGTTAGGCACCTCTTTTTGGGTGGTTTTAGCCAATGGTTTTGCAATATTGTTTAACAATTTTATTCATTGTATCTCTAATATGTTAGGTGTATGAGATGGGGGTTGTGTGAAAGAGTATTATATTTGATGAGCTATCTTTGAATATTTAGTTGTTGATACTCTAGTGAGAATCTTTCTCTACGAGTATATGTTAAATGTTAGGGTTGTTGTTGCACTCAAAGATTGACATGTTAATGCATGATACAACCACTAGACTCATACAAAACATAGAAGGTGATTAAGTCATGTTGTGAACCATATGAGGGATGTTGGTGTCATGTCCCCTTTTCAAATAATTAAAAATAATAATCTTTTCTAAGGCAGGCAGGCCCAAAAAGGTGAAGTTTTAGAAAAAGAGGATAATCTTTGGAAACTAATGGACTAATAAATGAAAATTATTATTAAAATATGTTTTATTAACCCCTCTTGGACGTGATTTAGGGTTATGCCCTCTTTTAAGGAGTTTGGAGGCATTTTGGGCTGATTCCATAACTTGATTTTTGCGCATTGCTTTGTTGTTCTTCAGAGGCTGCCAAACCTGTGAAGAAGGAGACCCAAGAACGGGAGTTTGCAGGTTTCCAGGAAGGCTAAGGATGGGAGTTTGAAGCCATTCCATGTGCATGCTCATGCAGAGTTTGCCTTTGTGCTGAACAGTGCAGATTTGTGAGTTTTCGGGTGTATTTTTTTGTAAGAGTTTGGTGTTTCCGGTTGAGTATTTCATATCAGTTTGGGTTGCTGTTGTATATCAAACTTTTAAATGTTTAAATAGAGCTGAATATATGTATTTGAATATGATTATACTTCTGTGATAGATTATTAAGTGTTTGTGGTGATTCCGGGCTATTTTGTGCTATTTTCGGGAGCCCGATGAGCATTGTTTTTGTCCTTTGTTTGGGAGCTATTGTGTGCATGTTATACAGATTTGGAAATGTCATTTGATAGGCTATTATGCTGCTCAAATTTTTGTAAAAATTTCCACTTTCATATTTATTAATAATAGGTGAAGTTGTGAAGCTTTTGGCACTATTTCTGGCATACCCGATTTGGGGTTTATTGAAAAATGAGTGGATCTTTGAAATATTGGTTGTTTGATTTTAAAGATCTGATTTGATGCTTGAAATATCATATAAAATCAGAGAAAGGGACATTTCAGTGGTATCAGAGCTATGATCTTGCCAACCTGAGGGTTTGTAGAAGTTTGCATGTCAATTTTGACAACTACCCAAATCTTGCATGTCAAAATTTATGGTTGCATGCTACTTCTAATCATTTGCATGTTAGTTCTTGGTGAATTTGGTGGTTGCATGTTGCTTCTAATCAGCTGCATGTCAAAATCTATGATTGCATGCTACTTCTAATCATTTGCATGTTAGTTCTTGGTGAATTTGGTGGTTGCATGTTGCTTCTAATCAGCTGCATGTCAAAATCTATGGTTGCATGCTACTTCTAATCAATTGCATGTTAGTTCTTGGTGTTTGAAGAAGTTATAACCTATTGGGGTTACACTCTACTTTATCCAGAATGGACATGTATAGTACAGAGTCTCAAAGGACACGATCTTGGACAATTGATATCCAGAGTCAGAACAGTAGAAAGGATGGTTATTTAGACATTCGAGATAAACTTAGGAAAATAAGCCATGACATGTCTGAACAGTTGGTTGAGCACCATCGTATGATGAATGACATGTTGTCTGAATAGTTGGTTGAGCACCATCATATGATGAATGACATGTTGTCTGACCCAACTAAGGTGGATAAGTTGACCAGATTTCTATTTGGCAAATTTTCTCACAGGGCAGGTGACACAATTACCAAGAACTTGCATGAGGAGTTTGAGAAACTAGCTTATAGCCAGGCAGAGGTCTCAAATTCTACTCTACCATAGGAGGTAGTGAGAAAGGATATTACGCAGATTGATAGTAATGGTCAACTTGATACTCAAATTGAGGCAATTGTATACAGGTCGTTAAAGGGTGATATCACAGGTATTCAGGATGGTATAGTTACAACAAGTAGTGACTACAATGTAGTGGGTTCAGATGATGATTATGAGGATGTTGTTGTGCATGATGGTGAGATACTTGGTAGAGATGAGCAGACATTGAGCATTCATGACTTTGCTGAGAAAGAGTACCAGGCACAGTTAGATGCTTCGTCACATGAGGTTGAGGCTGGTAGTACTTTACACGATTTGTCTAGCCAGCTGAAAGTGAACAAAGACAGTATTGTGACTTTATTATCTCATCATGACAGGTATGTGGAGTTAGTTGGTATTGGTCATAATACTCAAGTGAGGATTTTGCTTGAGTTACCAGTTGATTCTAGTTTACAGATATGGACTCGAGATTGTTATATTGGCATTTGGGATTCAGTTGACTGGAGATCTTTAACACTTTTTGGTAGTAGTGTTTGTTTGGGTGCTATCGTCGATTTGATTAGCAGATTGCACGGTGTTGTCTTTTCTTGTGCTAGCAGCTTGTCCGATGTTGGTATTAGTTTTTATACACCGGTGTTGGGCTTTGTTCATATATCCAGTCGACCATACTTGCTAGAATGTGTTGATGATCTTTCATATTTAGCAGTGTGTACAGATGAGTCCCAGGATCATATTGGCATTGATGACATCCAGGAGGATGTAGTGGGCAGTTTTGAAGACTTAGTTTCCTTGGGTACAAAGGAGTTGGATAGAAGTGCTATAGTTTTTGATACTCTGTATGTTGATATGAGCTTTAGAGTTGATTCACAGGATATGGATGGTAATACTCTAGAGACTAGTAACTTTGAGGATACTCCTTTAGATAGTGCATCAGAGGAGGTTTGTAGGAGACAGTCAAGCCAGTGCCATCATGTGTCTAATCAGTTGAGAGTTAGTGAGCGAGACATTGCTATCACTTGCCAACATTTCGATGTTGCTCGTCAATTGTTAGCAGTTTATGGATGGGGTTCTCCTACTAGTGATGAGTAGGGAGGCAGTTATCTTTCCTTGACAGAGTTCCACTCTTTATGGGAGGCTATCCAAATTTTGAGATAGGATTATATGCAGTTGGTAGCCGACAGAGATTATCTTATGGAGTGGGGCAATACAGCATATGATGCATTGTTGGCCAAGGAAGATGAGGTGAGTGAGCTTACTGAGCAGCTTAAGGTGACTTCTGAGATTCTTGAGAGTACACAGTTGGCTTTCAAGGAGTCACAGTTTCATTTGGCTAAGGTGACCATGGAGTTAGAGCAACTACAGTCTTTACTAGATTCTGTACAGTCACAAGCTGTGGTGTTTGATGATCCGAGGATGTCCATGGTCAAGATTGTCAAAGATAGTGGAGATGGGGATGCATCCATCCTTGATACTAACATTGGCATATCGGGTTCATCCCCACTAGAGTCAAGTTCAGTTGAGTTGGGTGCTGCAGCAGATTGTTGTGGTATGCCTAACATGGTGGTGACCTCTAACACTAATGGCACGAAGACTAGAGATGTTGTATCAAAGACCATGTGTGATGTTAGTGAGCCGATAGTTGGCATGGTTTCTGCTAGTAATACTACTCCCTTTGCGATGTCTTTAGAGGTAGTAGTCAGTTCCAACTTGGTTAGTGATCGATTACAGTTAGTTACATCTGGATTGCAGTCTAAGCCACTGACTGAGATTGGCACATTCTAGCAGCATTACATTGTGAGGTATGCTCATCAATTTACCTTTGATGACCATGTTGATGAGATGATGATACAGAGATGTAGTTTGGTTCTGAGTGCTTATCATCAGTTATGGGATAGTTTGATGCCTCGGGATGAGAATTGTGATGGGCATGACATGGTGATAGATTCTACAGTTGACAGCTTGATAATACATGACTTAGAGCAGGAGTTTCGGAGTGATGCTTCAGCGGGTGTTGTTATTGATTCTACTCCTTTGGCTATGACATCTCCTGACTTAGCTGGTGATCAGTCAGAGTGGGTTGTATCACTTGTTCATGGTGATCTGTTGACTGAGGTTGGTTTTTTTTATCAACATTATATTGCAAGGTATGTACATTAGTTAGCATTTGATCCTTGTGTTGAGGAGTTGATGGCAAGCAAATTTGGTTTGGGTTTCAATTCTTGTTGTTTATCTTGTGATGGATTTTCACCATCAGGGGTGCATGGGAGTTATGGTTATGAGACAGTGGTCGGTGTTCTACAGAGTTGTGTTGACTGCAGGAGTTGTACAGTGTGTGGATTCTCCATACTTGGTATAGTTTCATTCGGGAGCATTCACCATTGTTGCAGAGTTGGATTGTACATTCTGTATAGGCCAGTGGAATGCGTTGATGGTATTTACTGTGTTGGTAGTTTGATTTGTCCACTTTACTTGGGTTTTGATGTTCTAAGAGTTTGTGTCTCATGGGTTTCTGACTGTGGAAGTTGTGACTTTGGAGTTTGGTTGAGCAGTAATTGTCAGTTTGATTATGGATTCCTCTTGGTTATATTGCAGAGGATATTGCAGGAGCCTGTGTTAATTGACAATAGTATAGTTCATGACTACATTTGGAATCCAGGTGGATTGATTGGTTTATTGTTCAGCCATTGCTTGAGGACAAGCAATATTTGGAAGGGGAGGACTTGTCATCTCCCCTTTTCAAATAATTAAAAATAATAATCTTTTCTAAGGCAGGCAGGCCCAAAAAGGTGAAGTTTCAGAAAAAGGGGATAATCTTTGGAAGCTAATGGACTAATAAATGAAAATTATTATTAAAATATTTTTTATTAACCCCTCTTGGATGTGAGTTAGGGTTATGCTCTCTTTTAAGGAGTTTGGAGGCATTTTGGGTTGATTCCAGAACTTTATTTTGGTGCAATTCTTTGTTGTTCTTCAGAGGCTGCCAAACCTATGAAGAAGGAGACCCAAGAACGGGAGTTTGTAGGTTTCTAAGAAACTAAGGATGGGAGTTTGAAGCCATTCCATGTGCATTCTCATGTAGAGTTTTCCTTTGTGCTTAACAGTGCAGATTTGTGAGTTTTCGGGTGTATTTTTTTGTAAGAGTTTGGTGTTTCCGATTGAGTATTTCATATCAGTTTGGGTTGCTGCTGTATATAAAACTTTTAAATGTTTAAATAGAGCTGAATATATTTATTTGGATATGATTATACTTTTGTGATAGATTATTAAGTTTTTGTGGTGATTCTGGGCTATTTTGTGCTATTTTCGGGAGCCCGATGAGCATTGTTTTTGTCCTTTGTTTGGGAGCTATTGTGTGCATGTTATACAAATATGGAAATTTCATTTTATAGGCTGTTATTCTGCTCAAATTTCTCTAAAAATGTCCACTTTCAGATTTATTAATAATAGGTGAAGCTGTGAAGCTTTTGGCACTATTTCTGGCATACCCGATTTGGGGTTTATTGAGAAATGAGTGGATCTTTGAAATATTGGTTGTTTGATTTTAAAGATCTAATTTGAGGCTTGAAATATCATATAAAATTAGAGAAAGGGACATTTCAGTTGGTCCTGCCAACAATCCCCTTCCTAATGTCACTCACTCTGGCCTATATGTAATCAAACCTATGACCAAGCTTTAATAAAACTTGTTAATTGTTAAGGTTGTTGTTGCACCAAAAGATTGACCTTTTAATGTTTGATACAACCACTAGACTTATAAAAATCATAGGAGGTGGTTAAGCCATATTGCAAACCCTATAAGAGACGATGACCTACTGCCAATAGTATATTACATTATGTTGAAATTTGAATAATGTATTGGGAGACTTTGGGAGATTGGGGATTTTCTCTCAAAAAAAATTTCTCTGTGTAAATCATTTTGTTATGGTATGCATTGTTTGGAAGTGGGTTTTGTACACCTTGCATAATGATGTATATTATTATAATATTTTATTTTATGATGTAGGTGTTGCACCTAGGAGCACCTACATAAACATGCAACATTTAGAGGTTTTTATAAAAATTTATCGGTGATGTTCAATGTTGTATTCTAATATTCTAAAATTATATTGATATAACTATTTCATATTAGGGAAAATTAATAAGTACCCAATTAGGTGGTACATGCTATTAATGTGTGTTTTTTGTAATATCACTTGGTGGTTCTTTATGAGATTATTTATATATAAAAAATCATAGGAACAGTTCTTCAAGTCAGGATTTTCTTTCTTGAAGGTTAAAAGCATGACATGGGATGTGCATTCATTTTCTTATTTGTGTGGAATGCATATTGATAATCAATACTTCAAAGTCTTTCATGCATTTATTGTAAATTTTGAACTATCGAATAGTACATAGATGATGGATGTTTTTGGAGGTTGCATTTAGATGAAGGTTATTTCACTTACTCACCCAAACACAAATAACACAACAGAGAATAAACATAAAATTACAAGAACGAAAACACTTGCTTGCAATTATCTTCAATAAAATAATGTTACAACATATTGGAAATAATTTTCTACAACAATGAGAGCCTTCTTATTGCAATAACTTACAAGACATAGTCATGACTCACACTTCTAGAACTGTCTCTTGTAATCCTTGTTTTCCTCTTTATATTAAGAATTTTAATAACCCTAGAATAGTTTTTGAAAATGTAACTTCCCCTCTTCTTAGGTTGGAAACTTTTATATCTTTTTTCCCTATATTATAATATGACAAGAAAATGCTGAAAATGGGTTTCGGCATAGTGCCTCTCTCATTTTCTTTCTATGTGGCATCCTAATGGACGTGGCTTTGATCAGGTGTGTGTTAGTGCCTTCATATTAATAAGGAAAATATCAATATAATTATATTGATATAATTATTTAACATTGTGGTATCACCAAGAAAAAAGAAAAGAAAAACTAATATTAGGGAGAATTAATTTTAAATACACAAGTTTACATGTGAGATAAAGGAATTAGGTATCACATGCTTTAAATGTAATGTCCCTTGGTGGTTTGTAAGAGATTATTTTTATAAAGAAATAATAAGGGTAGTTCTTAAAGTAATTCAGGCTTAGCATTTGTGGAGGTTGAAATCATGACATGGGATGTGTGGTCATTTTCTTGTTCACATAGAGTGCTTATTGATGGTCAGTACTTCAAAGACTATTATGGATTTATTGTAAATATTGAACTATTGAATAATATATGGATGATGGATGCTTTTGGAGGTTGCATTTAAATAAAGGACACTTCACTTACTAACCCAAACACACATAACACAACAAAGAATTTTAAAAAAAATACAAAAATCCAAAACACTTTCTTTTAAGTATCTTCAATGAAATAACTTTACAACTTACTAGAAATAATTATCTATAGCCACATGAGCCTTCTTATTACAATAACTTACAAGACATAGCCATACCCACACTTCTAAAATTGTCTCTTGTAACCCTCATTTTCCTCTTTATATTGAGAATTTTAACAAACTTGGAATAATTTTGAAATTTTAACTTCCCCTCTTTTAGGTTGCCACATTTATGTCTTTTCCCCCTATTTTATAATGTGACAAGAAAATACCCAAAATGGGTTTTTCCATAGTGCCTCTCTTGTTCTCTTTTTGCATGGCATCATGATAGATATGGATTTATCTCTTTGTGTGTTAGTAACTTCATGTTGATGGATGTGATGCCTTTTTTGAATCCAAATTCTCTTGTGGCTTCATGTGATTGATTGAGCTAACATTATTCATAAGTGGTTAAATGTTGGTTTTTTGTGATCATATTGGACCTATAAGAACTTGTTACTTTCACGATTTGAGTTATATCATAATATCACTAAGTTTCTTATACCCTTATTCTTGGTTGTAAGAACCATAGTGTTATGGCTTGTTACATTCCTAATTTGAGATGCTATAATTTTGATGCAGTGAGAATCTAAGGTTACCCCTACTGGAGATAATCTAGATCCTTGCAAATAACCACACAACGAAAACACAACAACAATGCAAAATGCAATACCAATTCTCAAGACTTTATTCACATATAATAATTGTTTACATGCAATATGCCCGGTTCTAAGGCCTTTCGGGTTAGGGCCAAATACAAAAGAAATTATAAAAATAGTTCTACAAGATCCCTCAAGATCCAACTCAATCCTAATCCTAGCTAGTTCAGATCCACATTTTGGTAGAAAATCGCAAGGAAATCTCAACTTGTGCTCACAAGCCCACCAAGAAATCTCCTGGTTTATCAAACCTTAGCTACTAGCCCTTCTCAAAATTCGCTCCTACACTTCATCCTCTTCTCCAAGTTGGATTACTATGACTCACTCCTTCAAATGAATGAATGCCTAAAGACTCCACAAGACCCCCTATTTATACCCAACTAAGCCACAAGTTAGCCTAGCCCATTACAAATTAAAATAAACCCTTATATTAAATATTTTCATAAGCCACAAGTTGGATGCAACACTCATTAACTACCCACAACCCAAATTAAATGCCAAAATTTGGCTCACAGACAACTCAAGCACCATAGAGACCAAGACCAAATTTAGTGTGAGAAACCATCACCTAGCATTAGCATTCCACCAAGAATAAATGAGCTTCATCATTGACCGAGCCAACTCAGGCAACACTGCAACCAAACCATAGAGACCAAACTAAGCTCACAAGTATATGTCAAATCCCTTCAATAACTGAGCAACTCAAGCAACACTATTATTGTGTTCCTCCTTCATAGATCAAGTCCCTTCAATGACCGATCAACTTGAGCAACACTACAACCAAGCTACACCAATCTCCCAATGTGTGTCAAGTTTCCACAAGCACTATCGAGTGCCTTCAAAGATTGAGTGCCCCCAAGCTATGTCAAGCTTCTTTGACAATCGAGTAGCTCTAGGATCGCTAAGTCCATCCATCCACCGATTTCTCAACCAAGAACTACCAAGAGATGACCAAGTAACCTCTACCAATCACCTCTTCATCAACTAAGTACCAGTCCAAGCACCCTCCAAAGAAACTACTGAGCCTTCTTCCATGAATTCCAAAGTAGCCATTGAGCAAACCCAAGATGCTGATGCATCAAATTTCTAAGGTTACAAGGGAATCTAGCTCCTTTTATTAATGAGATCGTTCATATTGTATGATTCTTGATGTGATTTTATGGTTTGATTGATGTATGTGTAATTAGTTAGTAGATTATGCCCATTTATCATGTGACTATCCATGTGATGTGATCTAGTGGTTGTGTTGTATGATGCATTTGGTTACTATCCATTATTTATGTTATAGTATTACTATTGATTTAAATATTAGATTATGTTTCTATTACCATATGAATCATATCTACATAATGATGCTTTATATGATTACTATTGATTTCAATTATATTGTGCATTACATGCTTTTGGATATTTTAATGGAGATTCTCATTAATATATACTTATATTGCTAGAAATGATTATTTTAGTTCTTTATAATTGAATGAAATATTTAATGTAAATTAAATGTCAATATAATGAAATAATGTTTATTGTTATGCTTATATAATTGCTATAGATTATGTTTGATGTGATTATACAATATGAGACAAGGTCATAGTTCCTCATTTATGAGGTCTACATGACATGTCATTCTCCTTCATTTTATGTTATCATATATATGCTTACATGCTTTGGCTAATTATATTGTGAGAATATACATTTGATGTTTGCATGTTTTAATGAATATGTATCAAACACATTTTGCCTATGATATAGGATTTGAGTGTGTTTATTGTTAGATAGTAAATCCTACCAAGATAACTAAGAGCGAGGTGGGGGTGAATTAGTTATTTGATCAATAAAAATTTGATCAACCCTATTAAACTTCAAATATGTGATCGATATAAAAATAAACCATAAGAAGATACACACACAATAACACCAGATATGTTAACTAGGAAAACCCTAGTGGGGATGGTACCCATAAAGTGATGTACTAATATAAATGTTCCTTGTAAGAGGATGGACTTTATTAGGATCCAATGAAATAAATTAAGTACATTCAGTCCCTATTAGGAAATTCCAACCATGTTAGGAGTTGTAGAAGGTAGATGGACCCACTATCCAAATAGCTTCAAGGGAAATACCACCAAAGTCATTATCCAACTAGCCTTTGTATTATTCTTTTTAGAATAATAGAAATGCAACTGATCTCAACAACATTTACTTGCTTTATCCTCTTATCGTGCCAATACAATACCAAAACACTTCTTAGATCTCAATATCAGATCTCCAAACTTGCATCACAATGATCCCTTTGATCACTTACTCACATTTACCAATCTTCAAAAGTCCAATATAATTTAGTTACATTTGTTGGATTTGAGCAAAAGTGCATAACAAATCCACGAAGTCCAAGAAAACCTGCATGCAAAAAACCTGTCATAGAGAAGAAAAAGACAAGAAGAGGCAAGGGTTTGATCTGAAAAACTCAGACGAAGAAAATATTATTCAACAAATCTTCATAATGAAAATACGAAGAGATCAATCCTTATAAAAGGAGATTGAAACCCGAAAAGGGTAACCTAAAGCCTAAGAAAGCTAGGTTGCACAATATAATTAATAAAATATTTATTATATGCTCCTACAAGATAGCTTAAGCAAACTAGAGTAATAGGCAACTTATTTAATTAAATCAAAGTGATTTAATTAATACGTGAAAACAACTACTTACTCTAACACCCCCCCTTAAGCAAAGCTCAAGAGGTAAGCTAACCTAGCACAGCTATGAAAGCATAAAAGTGGGTCCCAGCAACAAGGCCTAATTAGGTACCCAATACAAGGAAATCTCTGTAAATTGGAGAAATAAAGAAAACCACATGGGAAAAACCCTACTCCAAAAAGAGATAGCAAAGAATGTTCCAGAAGAAGGAACAAAGAGAGATCATGAAGAGAACCACTAAAGCATGAAAAGCCACAAAAATTTGTCAAAAGGTGTTGATCTGTAGAACCTGCATAAAAATAGAAGGCACAAACCAAGTGTATCTATATGGTAGATGATCCATCTCACCGAAATGCATCAGTAGCCAGCCACTGCAATCGCCTAGTATGTAGGATCAGGTACTAAATACATAGCTCACACTAACGAACCATAAAAGCAAGGAAGCATAGAACAAGAATATAACCCCCCCTTAATGCAAATGGGGTGAGGTGACAAGCAACTGAAAAGATGGGCCAAAAATCTCCTACAACATAGGAACCAAACACATCAAGAGTGAGGTACAGACACCTATAAAGGCATGTGTCATCGACACATCATGGGGCTAATGTCATGGAAGGGACACTCACTTGACAAAAGAAGAGAACCTAAATGACAATCAACTATCCCCGCATGACACTTTATAAAATAGTGCGAGTACAACAAATCACAGCGATGAAAAGGATCTCGAAATGCAAGAGTGGCACTTTATCTCAGTGTGTTTGCATAAAGATGCTTACAATGAGTATAAAAAATGATTAGAAAAAGCATAAGGCTGAAACAATAGATGGTAGAGCCCAAAATGAAGCATCTAAAGCAACAAAATCAATCCCCAGACCTGAAACAGCCAAGATATACACTAGGATGCAAAAATGCAGAAGGCTAAATAAAATGTGCCTAGATTAGAATCTAGAACAACAACTAGCATCACTGAAAAGAGCACACAGAGAGCTTTCTAGCGATATAAAGAATTCCAAAAACGGAGATCGGATGCTCAAGATACGCCTCCCAGAGTGCAAAATAGAACATCCAGATTTGACTACCAAAATAGGCAACTAAACTGCATCAAAACCCAAAAAAAACTATACCAATATCTCCATCTTAGAACCAGCTTTTTGGCACATTTTTTGGATCAAAAAAATATGTTTGTATGCTCAAGTTACGGAGAAAAAACCACTAGGCCCTTTGAAATGCAAGAAAAATTATTTTTTTAAATAAAAAAATAATTAAAAAACAAAAAAAAGTGCCACCCCTGCACCACTGGCAGAGTGGCGGCTGGGGTGGTGGGAGGGCGGAGGGACACTGCGGGGCGGAGCGGCGGTGGGGCCAACAGTAACCACTAGCAGTTTCTGCCAGCGGTGACCGCAGCGGTTAACTACTAGCAGTTCCGCTGTGGCTAACTAACCGCCACATGGTTCAAACTATTGTTTTTAAATTTTTTTGTGAATTTTTAAATTTTTTCTACCTCAAATTGTGTGCAGAGGCTGTATGGCCCTGTACAACAAATTTTTTTTGCCTCCCAAATCAACATTGTCCAAATCAAACAAATTTTATATGGAAATGAGGATTTTGACGCCTTCTGAATCCATCTGTGATGTCTGTTTGGGCTCAAACTGTTCCAAAAATTAGTGACCCCCCTATTTTCTCAAAAAAACTTGAAAAAACACCAAATTTGATCTGCCAAACCCTTGTTCTCCTTTTTTCTTGAAACACCAAACAAGCTACAATAGATTTGGCTATGATACCATGTAGGATTTCAGAAAAAGCGCATAACAAATCCATGAAGCCCAAGAAAAATTGCATGCAAAAAACCTATCACGGAGAAGAAAAAGACAAGAAGAGGCAAGGGTTTGATCTGAAAAAATTAGATGAATAAAATATTATTCAACGGATCTTCATAATGAAAAAGACAAAGAGATCAATCCTTATAAAAGGAGATTGAAACTCGAAAAGGGTAACCTAAAGCCTAAAAAAGCTAGGTTGCACAATATAATTAATAAAATATTAATTATATGCACCTACAAGATAGCTTAAGAAAACTAGAGTATAGGCAACTTATTTAATTAAATCAAAGTGATTTAATTAATAAGTGAAAACAACTAATTACTCTAACAACATCCACTTTTACAACCAAGGAAATAATCCTTCCTTTATACTTTTTAGGAGTTGTAAAAGGCAAATGGACCCATTGTCGAAATAGCTTCAGGGGAAAGACCACCAAACTCATTGTCCACTTGGCCTTTGTATTATTCCTTTCAGAATAATAGAAATGCAAGTGATCTCAACAACTCAATTTATTTTCTTTTTCCTCTTAATGTGCCAATACCACACCAAAACACTTCTTAGATCTCAGTACTAGATCTCCAAACTCACATCATAATGATCCCTTTGATCACTTACTCACATTTACCAATTTTTACAAATCCAATATAATTCACTTACATCCACTTTTACAACTAAGATAATAATCCTTCCTTTATACTAAGTCCTCAAAATAATTCATTGAGTCATCCTTGATGCTTTCCCAATTAATTACAATAGGAACTCATTAAGATAACATGTTGCAATAGATCTTTTCATAATAACAAAATTACTATCAACTCAAAATCTTCACAACTTCTCACATGTGTAACATCAGACTTCATGCACTCACTAATATCATCATTGGGTTGTCTTTTGTCTTTGTCTAACTTCACTCATCCATATTCTATCCCTCTTAGGAGATATAATTTGATCACCGAAAGGCATTTCTTAGGAACTCTATATGCAAAGTGTCTTTGTAAATCACAAATAACTTTTGCTAGTCTTCAACTTTCTACATGTTCTCTTAACAACAACATCAAGAAACACTGTAGAACACTTTACCAACTATGCTTCACCTCATCTTCAATAATCGATCCATACGAACTCATTCTCTATCTACTACTCTACCAATCTTCTCAGTATGTTGACATCAATGACAAACATAGTCATTAATGTAATACATAGTCATGCTAACTATCTCTCCACTACTCCAACAATGCTTGAGTACTCCCCCATAGGAATATCATCAGCATTCATGCTAACAATACGCCCCTTTGACATGGGTGGCAACATAGATGAAAAATAACTAAGTTCCAAGAATACCAAACATGTTGCTCTATCGTTGTCACTCTCATATTTCCAAATCCTCTTCATCAATCAAATTTGAAACTCTCAGGAAAAACTATTGCTCCCCCATTGATAAGCTTCCCATTGACATCAATACTCTATTTATGTTACAAAACTCCCCAATTCTATTTACTTATCATTCCATGCATTTTCTCCCCAATGTTTAGGAGATGTTTTTCATGTGGTCTATCTCCCCTATTGACATCAATGACAAAGGCATCATTGTGCTAATTAGCTACCAAGAGTCCTCAACCAACTCAAGTGTCCAAAGATACTATTCAGTACTAGTTACCAAGAGTCCTTCATGACTCTGCTCAATCATGGATACTCCCCCATAGAGGACACATCAACATTTAGTCCAGATTAACAATAGTATTTTGTACCATTGGACTAATGCAATCTCTACATCTTCTATTCTAAAGTGCAGTGGCATAACCCCAAGCATATCTTACAAATAATCAAATGTATCCTTAGGAAAGGGCTTCACAAATATATATGCAACAAGCTCCTTTGTATTAACATACTCCAATCTAATTTCTTTCTCTACAACTTTCTCTCTCAGAACATGATACTTAATCTATATGTTCTTTGTCTTAGAATGTAATATAGGATTCTTAGACATATACTCATTGTACTTATGTTATAATAATGTATGATAATAGGTTCTAAGAACTCTATCACAATATCTTTTAGCATTTGTTTCATCCACATGATCTTATTGCAATTGTTTGTTGCTGCTACATACTCTACTTCTGTTGTACGCTATGAAATACAATCTTGTTTCTTACTTAGCCAAGAAACTAATCTTCCTCCAAGGAGAAATTCTCTGCCACTTGTACCCTTCCTATCATCGATACTACCTACCCAATCTACATCAGTATATGCACATAAAGAAAAGTCATTTGATCTATCATACCATAACCCAAAATCAAATGCACCCTTCAAATATTTGAATATCCTCTTTACTGCTACATAGTGTGATTCCTTAGGATCCACTTGAATTTTGGCTACTATACCAACTACATTTGCTATATCTGGTCTCATGTGAGTTAAATATTGCAAACCTCCAATCATGGATATGTACTTCTTTCTCTTAATTGTAGGTGTCTCATCTTTGCTAGATAATTTGTGACCAGTTATCATAGGTGTACCAACATGCTTACAACTTTATAAGCCAAATCTCTTCAATAAGTCTTTCAAATAATTATTTTGTGATAGGAAAATACCATCACAATGTTTAAACCCAAGAAATACTTCATCTCACCAGTCATGTTCATCTTGAGTTCATTCTTCATTTCATCAACAAATTTTTCACTTGCTTCATCATTACCTCCAAAGATTATATCATCCACAAATATCACAATAATCAATAGACCATGCTCAATTTCTTTCAAATACATATTACTATCTGCAATACCTTTAGCAAATCCCAATTTTGACAAATACTTATCCAACCTCACATACCAGGTTCTAGGTGCTTGCTTTAATCCATATAATGCTTTCCTCAACTTACATACAATATATTCTTCTTTTGTTAAAGGAAATCCTTTAGGCTACTCAATGTAGACTTCTCCTTCAAGTCTCGCATTCAAAAATGTTGACTTCACATCCATCTGATACACTTTGAACTTCTTATTTTCTAAAAAAGCCAAGAACATTTTTACTACTTCAATTTTGACAATAGGTGCAAATTCATCTTTATAATCTATACCTTCTTGTTATGAATATCCTTTGCATAGAAATTTTTCTTTGTTTCTCACAACCTCACCTTGTTCATTAATCTTATTTTTGGAAACCCTCTTAGTTCCTATAACATTTTTGTCTTTAGGTCTATGGATTGATTCCTATGTCTCATTCTTCACAATATGATCTAGTTCTTCCTTCATTTCTTGAATCTAGTGATCATCTTTACATGCTTCATCTGCACTGTTTGGTTCAACTTGAGAAATCAAATTCTTCATTTACTCTATTTCTTGTCATAACTCCTTTGTCTTTGATTCCAATAATTTGATCAATAAGATGATTCATTGTCAAATTCTTATTTGGTGTTGGTGTCATTGTCTCAACTCTTACTTTTGCTCTAGGTTTAGATCTTGGTTCCTCTCTTTGTTCCACAACTTGAATGCCATTTTGCAAGTCATTGTTAGTCTCATAGAAAGTCTCAACATTTTCTTGGATAGGCTTAGGATTAATTTCTTCATCATCAAAATTATAATCAAGCATTATCTCTTGAACTCCAAACTTCTCATCCACTTTTACATTTGTACTCTTAACAATAGTCTTAGTTCTCTAAATAAAACATCTATAAGCTTTTCTTTGCAATGAATAACCAAGGAACATATCTTCATCACTTCTTGCATCAAACTTATCAATGTTATCATCTCTCTTGATATAACATTTGCTTCCAAAATTTTTGAACTACTTCACTGATAGTGCATACCCAAACCATAATTCATAAGGTGTTTTGTTTGTACCTTTTTTTGATCTACACTCTATTCAGTATATATACTATATTATATTAACTACTTCTCTCCAAAATGTCTTTGATACATCATTCTCACACATCATAGCTCTTACTTCTTTTGTTATAGACCTATTTCTTCTCTTGGCAATACCATTATGCTTAGGAGTCTTAGGGGCTAATAGATGCCTCTCAATACCATTCTTTTCACAAAAAATATTAAATTCATTAGAGCTAAACTCTCCACCTCTATCTGATCTTAAACAATTAATCTTCAATCTAGATTCATTCTTAACTCTGTTCTTAAATAACTAAAAGTTCTCAAATTCTTTACACATTTCTCTAAGGAATGCTACCCACATCATCCTAGTAAAGTCATGAAAAATAATCATGAAATACATTTTACCTTAGAATCCTCTAGTCTTAGTGGGACCACTCTGATCTATGTGGATAATTTCCAATTTTGTTGTATAAAACTTCTTGCTAGGAAAACAACTTTTCTTCTACTTGGCCATAACAGATTCCTTGCATACAACATTAGTAGGCTTCACAATTTTTGGTAAATCTCTTACAAAAAATTTACTACTTGATTTCACAATATTATAAGAATTTATATGACAAAACCTTCTATGACTCAACCAATTTTTATCAACTTTGGCAACCAAACATATCATCTTTATAGGATTCAATTGAATAACATTACCTATGAATCATGTACTAGTGCCAATCATCTTACACATGTTTTCTTTGTGAGTTGTAATTGATGTCCCTTATCAACCAACTATCCAAAACTTAGAAGATTATTTTTTATTCCATACAAAAAATAAGCATCATTTATGTTAGTTTTTCCACCAAGAGTAATAGATCCTATTCCCTTGATTTGACAAGCCACATTGTTACCAACTCTAATGCTTTCTTTATCATGGTTGTTGAAATTAACAAAATTATTCATATCACCAGTCATATTATTGGAACAACCACCATCTATGATCCAATTATCTTTCTTCTCAACCTGCGATACTAGGGCTTTCTCTTCTCTGACTTATTTTTTAGGATTTTCTTCCTTTATAGCAGCAAAGCCTAACTCATCATCATTTTCACTCTTTCTTCAGATTCATAATCATCATTTGCATACAAACATTCTCTAGGCCTTCTAGACTTGAAATTATTGTTATACTTTTTTACACTCTTAGGACATTTAGAAGCAAAATTGACCAAATTCATTACAAGTCCAACATTTAAAGGATTTCTTACCATTTGGTTCTCTCTTCACAAGCAAGACAATTCCTTCTTCAATGTTTATATCTTCCTCAAATCTTGATCTACTGCTGATAGCATAATCTCTATTGGTGCTTGCACTCCTTGATAAGGAAGGGTGAACACTTAATGTACTAAAAGTAGTCTCCACTATAGGAAAATCTCTAGATTGTTTCAAGCTTAATTATGTTTCTTCCAATCTTCCAAGAAGAGTCTCTCTCAAAACATTTCTTAGTACAAGGTACCACTTTCTCAATCATCTTTTTTTCTTGAATGGTGGTGTCAATCTCTTCAAGATCTTCCATATGATCCCATCTCCATCTTTAGTCTATTACAAGAATTGATTGTTGCAACAATTTTTTATATTCTGCCAATGTAACTTCTTATAGATTCATCGTCCATCATTTTAGCCTCTTGAAATAAACATATCTAGTTTTTCAATCTGATTCTCTTAGCATGATTATCACCTTCAAAAGTAGATTCTAAATCTTTTCAAATTTCATAAGATGATACCAAATGTTTTACTTGTATGTACTTATTTTCAAGAAGGGCTGACAAAAGTGCTTCTCTAGCAAGCATGTTACACATGAGCAAATCTTTTCATCTTTTGTACATTTTTCAAGTTTTCCTTCATCCACAATGGTTTTCTCATTCTTTGTAATTAGCCAATATCCTAAACCCATGCATAGTAGATGTGTCTTCATCTTCTCTTTCCAATTGTCATAGTTAACTCCATCAAACTTACGAATTGCTTTTATGAAACAAGCCACCATTGATCTCCTTAAGTTGTTAAGCTTTTCCTTCAAGGAGTTGATGCTTTGATACCAATTCTTAGAAAATATAGTCCAGCAAGATAACTGAAAGGGGGGAGGGGGTGTGAATCATATTTCAACAATACAAATTTTATCAACATTTTTAAACTCCAAACATGTGGTCAATATAAACAAGAACCATAAGAAGATACAAATACACAATAACACCAAATATATTAACTAGGGAAACCCTTGATTAGAGGGAAAACCTTGGTGGGGATGGTACCTACAAAATGATGTATTATAAATGTTCCTTGTAAAAGGATGGACTCTGTTAGGATCCCATGAAATACATTCAATACATATCAATCCTTGTTAGGAGACTTTGAATCCCTGTTAGGAGATTCCAACCATGTTAGGAGTTGTTTCAACCCTGTTAGGAGTTATAGAAGGTAGATGGAGCCATTTTCCAAATAGCTTCAGGGGTAAGACCACCAAGCTCACTATCCAACTAGCCAATGTATTATTCCTTTTAGAATAATATAAATGCAACTAATCTCAGCAACTCAATACTTTCTCTATCCTCTTACTGTTCAATACTACACCAAAATACTTCTAAGATCTCAACACCAAATCTCCAAACTCTCATCATAATGATCCCTTTGATCACTGACTCGTATTTACCAATCTTCACAAATCTAATACAACTCGCTTACATCCACTTTTACAACCAAGGAAACAATCCTTCCTTTACACCAAGCCCTCAAAATAATTTACTAAGTTGGCCTTTATGCTTTCCCAATTAATTAGAATAGCACCTCATTAAAATAATAGGCTACAATACATCTTTTTCATAATCACAAAATATTATAGTCTTCACAACTTCTCAGATGTTTCAACTCAGACTTTGTACACTTGTTGATGTCATCACCAGGTTGTCTTCTTTCTCTATCTAACTTTTCTCATCTATATTCTATCCCTATTAGGAGATATAATCCAATCACCAAAAGTTGTTTCTCATGAATTCTATCTACAAACTATTTTTTTGTAAATCACAAATAACTTTGACTAGTCTTAGACTTTCTGCATGTGCTCTTAATCACATCATCAAGAAACATTGTAGAACACTATCCCAATTGTGCTTGAACTCATCTTCAATAATTGATCCATAGGACCTCATTCTCTATCTACTACTTTTCCAATCTTCTTAGTATGTTGACATCACTGACAAAAATAATCATGAATGCAACACACAATCATGTTAACTATCTCTTTATTTCTCCAGCAACACTAGAATGCTCCCCCATAGGAATATCATCAACATTCATGCTAAAAATATAATGAAATAGTATTCATTTTTATGCTTATATAATTTGTATAGATTATGTTTGATGTGATTATACAATACGAGACAAGTTCATAGTTGATAATTCATGAGATCTACATGACATTTTATTATCCTTCATTGTATGTTATTATATATGTATGCTTATATGCTTTGGCTATTTATGGGGTCCTCCCATGAAGGCACACGTTTTTCTATGGCATCAACAATATTTTTGCTTTTTGCTTGAATATCAATGCCTTGTGAATTGCATGAGACAATCTAATTCCTCCTAATTGAGCATGTCATTGTATATGTTGAAGTAGCTAGTTGATTGGATGTCTTGTTTGTAGATCAGCAATGCACCTTCTTGGACAAGGATCGTGAACCTATCTTTTTGGATGTCTAGCATGAAGGAGATTCAAGAGATGACATGAAAATGTATGAGTTTAAAATTAAACTTAGTAAGGTTTCTCTTATTGCTTTGGAAGATCTCTTCATTTCTTCTCAACCATATGCACCATAAGATTTCAATAAACAAAGAAGACCATAATTTTTTAGGCTTTAAATCAAAGATATCACCAAGATCAATTAGAGCATCATCAATGGAGAGACTAGGCTTACTCATTGAGTTAGTCAAACAAGGAAAAAATAAGGACCATTTTGTGAGGCCTCACCTCGACTCGTCATAGCATAGATATCTTACTTGCATTTTGATACTCAAGATTTGGATATTTTGACATATTTTCGACACTTAGATGGATAGTGACTGATATTATCTATTGATTTTGGTATTTATAGTAGTGATTTCCACTAATGATATGTATTAAGAACCAATTTTTTGTATGAGATGATCTAACAAATATGGATGCAACTTTACACATGTTGGGATAGAAAATGGGTAATGATGTGATTCAAAATTTTAATTCCATCATGTTGATTTAAGATTAAATGTGATATTTTAATATTTTGAATCCTTTATTTGAAATGATTAAGAAAGGAAATTTAATCAAATTGTGTTAATGTGAATTAAACAACATTGGAATTCGTATGCACTTATAACATGTATTTTATATGACTTCTGTTTGGATTACTGATGCTCAAGCTTAGTGTGTAGGAAGTGGAACTACAGAAATTTATCAAGGAAACAAGGTTCAAACTCATGTGAACACCATTTAGCCAAGGAAAATCTTTGGAAGATTCAAAAGCCTCATTGTGATGTGTTTTATTTCATAAATCTAAGATTTCACATGTATAGTAAATTTAATCTCAAAAATGCATTAGGGACATGTAATATTGATGTGTAATGTGTTTTAATGTGTCACTTGAAACTTTTAGTTTTTGTGTGTTAATGACATGTCACCTAGGGTTTTGGTCAGGGTAGCATTTAACCTTTAAACTAATTACCTTTTAAAAGATTTAAGTAACCCACTTGATAAGGGATAGGATGAGTCACCATTAAAGGAAAATTCGAATTTAGAGTTGACAAGGATTTTAAAGGGTCATTATGTGGTCCCAAAATGTCCTTTTAGTGGAAATAAGCCACCTATATGTTATCACAACATGTTAGGGGCCTAAATTTGACCATTTAAGTGCTTAGCTAGCCTAGGGGGGCCCTTAACCAATGCATTCTTCCACCAATTTGAAAATTGAGTTGTCCAATGACTTCTTCCCCATGTCTCCACTAAGTCAAAAATAGCAAAATTCGTAGGGAAAAAGTTGTAAGAGAAAGTGGCTTGATATTTTTTGCCAAAATAGATAGTGAGAGAGCCTTTTTAAGGAGACTTTGACAAACTAGTGGAGTGTTCACCCACTCTCTAATTTTAGAGACAATTAGGGTTTTGGAAAGGAGGCTAATGAGAAGGGGGATCTTCATCAACTATCATTGTCTTTAGCTTGGACCAAGGTTGGTGCTCAAGCCATGGCCATGTTTTGCATTTGCATAATGGTGCTGCGAGCATGTATTGTTATTATGAATCCTTGTTTTGTGTTGTGATGGTGTGATTGTAATTTTTGTTAGATGTATTTTCTTAGATTTCCTTCTTTTGATTCTTATTTCCTTTTGGAATGTTGAATTGATAATGGGTGTGAAGGCTTCACTCACCCTTGGGAGGTAAGAGAAGTCTTGGGTGAAGGGGTTAGTTGTGCTCAAGAATGTAGTTGAGAACCTCTTCTCTTGGAGAGAAGGGGGGGATTTCATGAAGTATGGGCTCCATTGAAGCTATTATCTTGATATCATGATCTGGAGGTGAGAAGTGGAAATTGTGAAGAGAAGCATGTATGGTGCAAACCTTGTGGAGGCATGGTGAAATTTAATCTATGTGAATTTGTATTGACATGGAAATCTCCTCTTTGAAGAGCTCACCTTCATCCACTATTTCTATGATTCTAATGGTGAATCATTATGCAAGCCATGGGAGGGATTGTGATGTGTTGTGTTGTGATGTTTCATGCATTAGAAGTTGTTTGAGTGTATCCCATTTGAATCTTGTTTCCCCAGCTTGATGGGTGGCCTCTTTGGAGGCCTAGGATGGGAGGTTAGCCTCCATGGTTCTTGGTTTTATGTTGTTTTTGTAGGTTTGTGAGAATGGGATCTATGAAGAAGTTAAGTTTTTTTTCTCTTGGTATTGTTGAAGAATCAAGTGTTGTGAAGAAATCAATCCATCCCATGTTATTTTGTAAAGTGTTGTGATAGCAAAATCTCCATTATTGTTCTATGTAATGTGAGAGGGATTTACACCCTATTGTATACCATTGTGAATGTGTAAAATGAGATTTATGCTATGCATATAGTTGGTATTGTAAGAGAAATATTTTATCATTTTCATTATTGCATAGGAAGGAAAGAAATTGTTCATGTAAATGAATATCCATTATCGTGAAACTCATGTTGAAGCTAGATGACCAAGATCTTGTACATAGGCAGATTTATGTATTCAATCTATAGATAAACCTCATGAAATTTTCATGTGAGAGAATCAATGTAATAATTATTCAAGGTAGATTGAGTGATTTCATTGTAAGTTTTATGTTATGTAATTGGTTGCAATGAAAATAAAAAGTCCTTGAAGTGCAATAGTTCAGATGTATGTGTGGAAGCTAGTTCAACATGTTCAATAACTTACAATGCTATATAGAGTTTACCATCATTTAGTAATATATAACTGATCATGTAGACTAGGTGGATGTAATAGAAAAACATAAGATATACCATTTAATGGAATAAGAAAGTCACATCAGATATCACTAAACCCACAATCATAAACCTCCTACATAAAGGAGAAAGAATGAAAACATAAAATCTATAGTGAAACATGCCTGTTCATGCTTATTTACTCTTTGGATTTTGTATGGGAGAGACAATTAAATCCCCTCTCAATTACAGATAAATATTTTATTCCTAGGGATATTTCTTGGAATCTTCCCTACACAATTCTTATAATATAAACATCCAAAACTAAGCCAAACCATAAAACAAGGACATACTAATCATATTGACTAGTAATGATGGAGACCCAAATTTACATGTGACACCTCCCTAATTAATCATTATTAATACCTAGAAAACCTCCCTTTTAAAAGTACAGACCTATAATTTTTTTTTTTTAAATAAGATAATAAAAATCCCTAGAAAACTAAACCCATTAAAAAATGGTCAACACCTTCCACTTTACCCTAAACCAACATAATTTCAAGTTGTAGAGAAATAAGCAAAATAAATAAATAAAATCAATAAATAAAGAGCAAGGGAACCAAGCTTACCTCTCCCATTACATTCACACGTATGAGAGACTCTTGCTTGAAAGAAAAACACTCCACTCTCCAAGGAAAACAGATAGCCTTGGGAGAGGTGGAGAAAGTTGACTTTGGGGGAGGTAGACCTATGCAAAATCCCATAACAAAAGGGAAGGCTTTTTGAAAGACAAGATCCTTACCTTGTCCATAGGGATCAACACTCAAAAGGAGGGCCAAATAAAAAAGTAAATGTCCCCTCATACATGTCATGTGAGCCTAGGAAGGCCATGATTTGGAAAGGGAAAAAGGCTAGGTGATTAAGGGAAGAATGTTAAGAAAGGGGTTAGGTAGTATAGTATTTAGGTAAAAAAAAATTTAAAGTATTTTTTTTAGGGTAATGGTTAGTAAGGAAAAGTTAATAGTTAGTAGGATGTTATGGGATGTTTGTAGTTACGAGTTTTAATTTACTTAGTTAGTAATAAAGTTATAGACTATGGTAAATAGTCAGATTTAGGGGGAAATAGAATATGGTTAAGAATTGTTAGAAATAATAAGTGGGAAGTTGGTTAGTGGGGGTAAGCATAGATTAGTTAGTAGTTAAATTAGTTAGTAAGTAGGTAATGATTATTAGTTAGTATATAAGATAGTATTAGTAATTATCAATTTAAATAATAAATAATGTTAAATGGTTAATAGTTGATAATGTACGGTAATAGTTATGGGAATTTAATAATTGGTAATTGATTCAATAATGTAATTAGTAGGAAACTAATAGAGTTAAGGTTTAATTAAATAACAAAATGTAAGAACCCATTTAAATATGAATGTCTACACAAAAAAAAATAAAGTTGGCATAGCAACATAATGAATAAAGGTTACTTTATAAATGTTATATATATATATATATATGGCAAATGAGGTGAAATCAAAATACTTAGAACAAATAGGCATGTTTAACCATTCTTAATTATTAAATTCTTGAAAGCATCTTGATAAGGGATTGGTGCTTCATACTCATATACACAACATTTACTTACAAGATTAGGATGGGGAATCAAAAGGTTAATATCATTTAGTTTCTCATGTTATAATTTAAATTGTAACAAAGGTAAGCATCATGGAATCTTATGAAGGACAATTCTACCTCGACTCTCTATTCTAGAGTTCTAAACAGAACGAATCCTATGATATTGTCACCAACTAAAATATATATATATATATATATATATATATATATATATATATATATATATATATATATATATATATATATATATATATATATAACCAACTATATCATGGAATACTATCATTCTACCCATGATACCTAAGGCCTGGTTGCAATGTTAATGCTCCCTAGAAGTTTGTTAACTATTTTTCTCTATGCTATCAATCAACTTAAAGGACCACCTTCAACTTAACGATCAAAGTATGTATTAACCTAAAGTACTTAAATGTAACTCAAAGAACCATGAGTAGATATATTTCAAACACCTTATATATTGATAGATTATTTGTAACCTACATAGATATGTATGTGATTTTCATAAGTTCACCTTTCAAAAAATAATAATTTGTAGTTGTGTTTTGCCTTGTAAAATTTGGGCATGACACATTTTTTTTGTTGTAAAGAGACAATCAAATAATAGTTGCTAGAAGACTTAAGCTAACCAAAAATACATAAAGACATGGGGTTTATGCTAGAATAAGATATCACATAACTAATAGCTAACTTTTTCAACAAAAGAAACCATCTAAAACACATCTTCTTAGGCTCAACATGTGGATGTTAAATAGAATCAAAGTAGAAAATCCACTTAGAGCTAGGCTAGTCCAACTTGTACCCATGATTAATTCTTTTAATAATGTATTTATATGTCTTTAATATATTATAGATTTTCTTGATGGTCATAACATTGAATACCTCTTCATCATTCCATTTGAGTTGTAAGACAAAATTGTCATAGTTGTAGATTCTACTAGGAAACCAATGCCCCACAACTTTAACAATAAGATAATAAGTCTTTTTATGAGAAGCATGAATGGAAAATCTATTCATAATTTATTCCCAAGAACCCATTTGATTGTTGATAAGAATATGCCTTACAAGGAAAACCCCCAAGTCTTTCCACTTCCTGGCTAAGCATGATAGAGTAAGAGAAATATGTTTGGAGTTAAGACAAATCTCCCACCAAAGAGAATAATCCATAACACAATAAGAAAGGGGGCCACATATAGAATTTTTGGAGAAAATAAGGTTCCTCACATAAACCCTGGCCTTCCAAATAGAGCATAAAACTTTGGAGCCAAAGACCTTAACCTTGAAGGCCCCCAACACAATATCCATGATAGGAATCTCCTTCCATTTTTTACCTTTATGAGCAATAGAGGATATCATATTATTTCTAATTAGAATTTTCCAAGGTTCATTATGTACAAGAGAATTAAAACCAATTTAGATGCTAGAGAAATACCTTGTTGCTTGAGATCTTTGACACAATATCCTCCATCTTGTTTAGGGATGGTGCACCAATTCCCACTTTACACAATGTCCTTTCTTTTCACCTATATGATCAGACCAAAGAAACTCCCTTGGAATTTTTTCAAGTTAATTAAAATTTTAATAATTGGAGAATAGCCAAGAAGAGTAGTACATACCATGAAAATAAAGCACCTTTTGAACAACCTAAAATCTGCCCCCAAGGGATAGAAGATCGATTTTCCATTTAACATTTTTGTTGTTAATCTTAGAAAGCACCCAATTTAATGTATTCTTAATAGAAGGGTCTATAGAAAAAGGGATGTCCAAATACCTCATAATGTGATTAGGCCTAGCCCAAGTCCAATTCTTCATCAAAAGACAATCAACACCACTATCTGATAATCCTAAGATGATAGACTTTAGGGGAACAATTTTAGCACTAGAGGAAGAATGAAAGAATTGGATCCTATTGATAGCATTATCAAAATTTTCCTTCAAGAGATCAATAAATATATTGGTATAATCTGTGAATTGCATGTTAAGAAGATTACCAATGTGTCAACTTGTGGTGATTGATCAAGAAAGTACTATACACTCACCATGTATCCTCGTTGAGGTTTGGGGCTATTTTTCCAACTATTTTTTGGGGGCTAACATGTTGTTATTATTCAATCCCTAATTTTTTAAGTTGCAAAAAGCTTGTATAAAATGGCTTACAATCAGGGATTTTAGGATGTGTGATGATATAAAGGATTCTTGCAACAATATTGAGCTGTAAAGGATTGTAGATTATAATAAGGTTGTAATCTCTTGATAATAAGAAGAAATTGGTCTCACTATTTGGTGGACGTAGTCTAGGGACTGGGTGAACCATACTAAATCTTTATGTCTTGTGTTCTCTTATATGTGTTTTATTATTTTTTGATACTGGATATATTTGCATATAAATTTTATTTATGTCTCTATATTCCTAACACAATGTTGGGGAGAGAGAGACTATTGAGGGGACAACCAAGGCTAGAGGCTCTAAGAATGTAATTAAGAGCATCATAAGAAATGACAAAGAGAGTAGAAGCAATAGGATATTCTTGTTTAATGGATCTCTTGAAAGTAATAGGGGTAGATATCTCACCATTAATTTCAATCACATTAGAAGAGTCTTGGACGAGAATAGATATCCATTTACAAAAGTAATAAAGGAAGCCAAAGGCTTAAATAAAAAACCAATTACAAGGGCCATTTCACTCCATCATAGGCTTTTTCAAATTCAAGTAACATTGTTCTCACATGCTTCCCTAAGTTTTTAGTCTAATTCATACCTTCCCAATTGCTGATAAGATTTTCAAGAATGTACCTTCCTTTAATGAAACCAATTTGGGTCATAGCCACCACTTTATTCAGAATGGGGGAAAGTCTTCTTGCTATTACTTTAAGAATAATCTTATAGGAGAGATTCATGAGGGTAATTGACCTCTAGTTTTTAACTAGTATTTTCTCTCTAAGCTTGGGTAGAAGCTTCACCACATCTCTATTGATCTCTTCTCCCAATGTTCCTCTGTCAAAGGCATCTTCATAAAGCTCTAGAAGCTCATATACAACCTAATAAATATTTTTCATATAGAATTCAGTAGGGTGGCCAGGGGATTGTCATTGTTCATACCTCTAATGGCTTGCTCAATTTCTTTAACATTGATGTTTCTATTTAAAACCCCTACATCCTCTTTAGCCACCTTCATAGGAATTAGTTGCAAACATTGAGAGCATCCTCATTATGTGATTGATTCTCTTGAGAGAATAAGTTCAAGTAGAATTTGAAAAAAGCATTAGAAATATCTTCTTTCAAGAAATGTACCATTATCATTCTGAATTTCTTAAATTCTTTCCCTAGCCTATTTATCTCTAATAAGATTAAAGAAGTATTTGGACAATTTGTCTCACTCATTGATCCAATTTATTTTTTTCCCTAATTTTTTGACTTTGAATCTTGTATATCTGAATCTTCATAAGATCTTCTTTAGTGATGACCAACATGCTTTCTAAATCATTTTCAGCTCCCATTTTCTTAATTTTCATCTCAATATCATTCAAATTATATTGTTGAGAGTATTCCATCATAGCTTTTTCAACAAAATTTTTCTTCCATATGATTTAGAAAACCTTCCTCAAGTTTGGTCCAAGTTATTACATTTCTTCCAAGGTGTATTCTCTTTGTTACAAAACTTGGACAAAGTGGTGGTACATCTGATAGCATCTAAAGTGTCATCATCTTTGGGGATGGAAACCTTAAGCTTAAAGGAAGGTTTAGAAAACCTCAATGTCTTGGAGACACCATCAAGGGTAGGATAAAGAGAAACAAAGATAGAAGAATGATCAAGATGGAGGTTGGGAGAACCACAACAGGGGTTGAAGGAGGGACAATGAAGAAAGTGGAGTTGAAGTAGACCTAATCCATTTTGCAATACACCCTTATCTTCCTTGGCTAGATATCACACCAAGTAAACCAAATGTTTTGAGATTCTTCTTTCTTTCCTTGAAGTAGACCTAATCCATTTTGCAATACACCCTTATCTTCCTTGGCTAGATAACACACCAAGTAAACCAAATGTTTTGAGATTCTTCTTTCTTTCCTTCAAGAGGATCAATAAGATTAAGCTTCCTTTTAAGTCTAGACAAGAAGAACAATTTATTGCCTTTCCAAGTATGAGATTTCCCATCACATTTATTATAACTATGCTCCACCATATTAAAATCACTAGCGATAATCCAATAGGAATTATGGAGATGAGAATAGAGCCATTCCCAAAGGTTAGCTCTTTCTTTGTAGTCATTGGAAGCATAGATGTTACAAATGTCAACCATAGAATCTTGCATCTTAAAAGTAACCCATAATACTATATAACAAGGGGAACAACCACTATTGGTAGGATATTGACTCATGTTGGGTCCTATGAGAGTATCAATATCCACTCTTATGATTAGACCAAAAATATTTGGCCTTATCCCAAATAATCGTGAGGTTGGATGCAACTTGTATACCAACCACTTTGATCTCCTAGAGGCATATAATATCTTTATTCCTTAGGAGTTAAACCATTTTCTCCCTAGATGTTTTCTATCAGAGATTTCCATACCCCTTATGTTCGAACTATGGATATTGAAAACATCATTATGAGGTGGTTTTAAAATTTTTATATAGCTATTAAAGCATTCATGAACTTATTGAGTTTTATGTTTAACAAATTTTTCTTCCCCTATGGACAAAGAAGGCATATCATAGGTTTTTCTTTTCCTTTTCACAACATCTTGAAATTTTCCATCCTCATCAATAATAAGGGTGGAATAATCCATTCATGCAAGGGTAGGAGAGGGCCTAGGAAAGGAATCATTTTGATTCAAAGGTATTGGATTGAAAGTCCTAATTTTTTTAGCCCTAGCATTCATCGTCTTAAGGGGAATCTATTGTACATTCTTCCTAAGTGGGGGTTTGTGAAGACCAGGAGGGGTCTTGGAGGAACAACTAGGTAGAACTTAGGCTTTAAAATAAATAGAAAACCCTACATGAATATCATCATATCATTCTTCATATAGGGGGTTAGAAAGAGAAATAAAATTAGTCATCTCCAGAGAAGTCTTCAGAGAGGTCTTCCTACGACTTTTACAATTATCAAGATTGAATTTTTTCTTAGATGATTGCTTATCCATATTATTATGAGACTCCTTGGCTTGAATATTAATTTTAAAATCCTTCTAAATATTCTTAAGGGTTGAGTAGTTTTTATTATTATGTCCATTGAGTTTACAATGGAAACAAGCTACAAGATTTCCAAGTAAAAAAATCTCCCAAGTGACCATTTCTTCTTCCAATTCAGCTTGAATTTGATTAGGCATATCGATTTTAGATTCAAGATCAATTGATACTTTGGCATTAAGGTGAGGGAGAGTAACTCTAGATTCATCAACTTGTAACATCAACCTAATTGGCTTAAGATTTTGAGGAAGAAAAGGCTAGAATTTTGGCTGAAGGTTTTTGATTTCCAAGTAGTTAGGAGAGGATATAACCAAAACTTGCTCAAAATCTCCCTTAGGGTTCCATAGGAAGGTCCTAAATAGAGCATGCCCCACATTCTAGAAATCATTGTTTAAGGCATTTTTCTACATGACATGATTTTTGAGAAACACAACAAAAAGACCCTTTTGAATCATCTGACTAAAACTCACATGTATACCTAGTTTATAGCCCACACATTATTCATCCAATCATCTAAAAACTTATTTGTAGAAAGAAATTTATTGTCCACACACACAAAAAATATTGCAAATTTTTTCAATCTAGATTTCCCATTTTTAATGGCTCTTTCCATATCATTGTTCAGAGAAAGGGAGATAGTTTTCAAAGTAGTAGGAAGAGCCTTACCCTCTTCTCCTCTTTTGTGGTCTACAATTTTGATGTTACAACTGAATCCAACTCTACATCTATTGGGTCCAGTACCCAACTATCTGCTTGATTCCAAATTTGAACTTCTAGAGATTCTACCATCAAAGCAAGCCATGTGAGGGAAAATAGGAATGAAAAGTTTTGCCACATCTATTTTATAAGAAAGTTTTTCAACAAAAGGAATGATGGTAGGATTTTCTGAGGAAGGAAATTTATTACCTTCACTTGTTTCCACATTTTCTAAATATATAGTACCATATTTATTAGCAATAAAGAAGAAATCATGAGGGAAAACTAGATAGGTTTAACTTAAGATGACATTCACTACACAAATTAATAACACATGCACAAGGCTAATAAAGAATGCAAAGAATACAAGCAGAAAATGGAACAAAAAGTAAATTCAACCAAAAGGGACACAATAAATGCAAAAGTGACCAAACCTAGACAAACTCCATGAAGAAAGTTAGGAAAGCACCAACAAGGATGGTTAAAAGTTTCAAGGAAGCATGGATACATCCTCAAAACAACCACTTGCAAAGCATTTTCCCACACATGCAATTTTTATTAAGTTAAGCTCAATAAAATATCAAATTAAATGATGATTTTATTAATTAAATGGTAAATTTATATATTTTTTTGTCAATTTTGTCATAATTGTATTCCATTTAATTACAATTGGTTGAATATCAATAAGAAACTTGAGCCATACTTTTATTATTAAATAAAGGATTTTACATTATCCTCATTCAAAGTGTGGGCACCAGGGGAAAAAAATGGGGAAGAAAACCCATGATGTACCAAAGACCAAGGTATTGTATACATGGGGAGGGAACCTTTAAAAATTGACCTATATTACAATGCTTCATGGAGAGGTCTTTTGAGGACATTCCCTCAAAATAAAATCAACATTCCATTAGCCTCAGTTTGAGGAATGAGGTGACATACCACCCTTACAAAGATACAATATAAACTATAATTGTATTGACTGTATAAGTCCACCAAAGGACTTATTATAATTGCTTCAAATAGGGGGACTTGGGTAGACATTTATACCCTTATAATAGGATGTTAAGAAGATAGTTCATTTAAGAGCCTAGCTGAGGGCATGGGCATTCTCAATAACTCTCCTACAAAGAATTCAGAGTGTACAATATCTAAAAACATAGAATAAAATAGCAATGTAAAAGAAACCATTACATGAAAATGATAGAGAGAAAAAGGATATGAGATTCACATCCACTTAGGTTGTCTATGACCATTTCCATTAGTTCCCAAAATTTGCATAAATAACAAAATTAAGTAGAACACAAGAAAATAACCTTTTTCATATTAGGATATATTGTAGAGCCTCAAGACCTTCAAATTTTCATTCTTAAAGGAAACCAAACTTATCTTAGAGTAAGATGAGTTAGCAAAGGGCGTACGACTTTTGAGTTGATATTTGTCTTAAATCACCAAAGGAGGTAAATAGAAATGATAAATGTGTGTATAAAAGGTGTACCTACAATAAAAAAATTCAATAGGAAATTACAATGTTAGGTTAGAATAATCAAGATCAAGCAATAATAGGATAGAAACCCCTATCAAAATCATCCTATTTCTCTCTAACTAAGGATTGAGTATGTAAATGAACTTAATTTCCCTCATAATCAAGTCCAAATCAGTGACAATATTGTAACATGAATGTTGACAATATTTCTATTGGGTGGGTATCATAGTAATGCTTGAGACATAATTCAGACCTTATGTGTTATAGTCACGATAGAGTTTGTCATTGATGTAAACATACACCTTATTCTATGAAGAGTTCTAGAGTTATAGAGGAAGAATTATTTAGCATGGTCAATGGTTGACAATTTATTTTATGTGCACTTGTAGGTATCTTTAGGAGCCTATTTGTGATGCTATGTCTATGTTCATAAAAATAGATATGTAGTTATGAATGAGTTATGAGATATTTTTTGAAAGTTAATTTCAAAGAGAGTTTTTGGAAAGAGATTACTAGTAAAATAATTATATCTTTTGATAGAGATGTAATATGGTTAAGAAAAAATGGAGGAAGATTAGAGGTCCATGTTGAAGATACTATGGTTGAGATGGCAAAATAAGATATGCAGTTTGAGCTAGCATATTGAAGATTGTTTGGAGTTTTTTTTTTGCGAGATAACTATTGTAAAAATCATTGTAAGAGGAGTATAATTGTAATGTTACATGTAATGTAATATTTTAGAGATGTCCTATGTTACTATTGTAAACTGGGAAAGCCTAAAAGATGATTCAATACTTGTTTTAGGACTTGGTATAAAGGAATGATCATCTCCTTGTGGTAAATAATCATATGCATTTATATGTATTGTGGTAGAGTGTGGTATTTTCTCACTGAGATCATTATGTGCACTTGAATGTAAATATCTTTTGATTAGAGTAGAGATTAATGTTGAGGATGTACTATAAGCCTCAAAGGAACTATATTGGAAAAGGAGTCACTATTTAGTCAATGTATAGATCTTGGATATGCTTATGTGGAAGATTTTATAGTCAAGATTGTTTCTGAGGCTATTTGGATAGTGGATTCATTTGTTCTCCTTCCAACTGCTAACAGGGTTGACACAACTTCTAACATGGTTGGAATTTTCTAACAAGGATCTCCTAACATGGACTAATATGTACTAATTATATTTCATTGAATTCCAATAGGGTCTATCCTTTCACAAGGAAATTTTATATTAGTACATTATCTTGTGGGAATCATTCCCACTAGGGTTTCCCTAGTTAAGATATTTGGTTTTATTGTGCACGAATATATTTATATGGTTGTTGCATATATTGTTTAAATGTTTTAGGATTGATAAAGATATTAAGAATTATTTTAAGCATTTAATTAATTCACCCCCTCCCCTCTTAGTTATCTTTGTGGACTTTAGTTTCTAACAATTGGTATTAGAGCATCAAATACTTGAAAGAAAGGTTTAATAGCTTAAGGAGATCCATGGTACATTTTAGAAAAGAAAGTTTTAAGTTTGATGGAGAAGATGAAAAGACGTTTATTATGAATGGGTATGTAATATTGGTTGGTTACAAAAAAGCCTAAATATGTGATTGAAGAAGAAAAGATTTATTCTTGTGAAGAAAAAGAGAAAGATCCATTCATGTAGAATATGCTTTCTAGAGAAGCATTATTGAGAATTCTTTTTGAGACAAAGTATAGAGAGGTAAAATATTTTAGACTTGCTAATGATATTTGGAATAATTTACAAAGAATGTTTAAAGGTGATGATCATGCTAAGAAGGCTAGATTACAAAGTTGGATATGTTTATTTCAAGATGCTAAGATGTTGGAAGATGAAACTATAAGAAGTTACTTTGGTAGAATACTTGAAATTGTTATAGGAATCAAAAGTTGTGGAGGAAATAAGAGAGAAGATGAATGTGTAGAAAATCTTGAAGACCTTGACACCTGCTTATCATTAGAGAGCACAGATGATTGAACAAGTTATACCCTGCACTCCTAATTTTACAAGAAAGATTCTTCTTGAGAGATTGTAGACATCTGTGATGTGGATAAAATAGAATGGAGAATTTTCTATAATAGAAACATCTTTCAATGTACAAAGAGACATACCTATTTTGACAATAAGTGAAAGTACAAGTGAAGATTATTCTAGCAACAACTAAGCATCTAAACATGAATAAGACAAGAAGATTGATGAAGCACTTGTCTTGTTTATGAAGATAGAACCTCAAGGAAACAAAATTATTATTTGTTGGACATTTAAAAAACTTGTTCATTATTATTATAAATATCCTAAAAGAGTGAAATTTTTTAAGTCTAGAAAGTATTACAAATCAAGAGTGCCTTAAGATTATTTCTATGTTGATGATGATGGTGAAATTGATTTTAAGATAATAAGTTTCTTAGATGATAGTGATGATGAGGATGATGAAATAAGTTTTGTTGCTATTAAGGAAGAAAGACCTTAAAAAGAAATGAAAGAGGAAGTAAAACAAGAAAAAGCATTAGTTTCACAAATTGAGAAGAAAAAGTCTAATTAGATTATAGATAGTAGTTTTTCTCATCACATTACTAGAGACATGAATAAGTTTGTTGAATTCAATAGCTATGATGAAGGTATATTTAGAGTTGAAAATAATGCAACATGTCACATAAAAGGAAAATGATCTATTACACTTGATTGAAAGACTAATTCTGGGGTTGCTTACTTTGTGGATAGTTTGAAACATAACCTTTTGAGTGTTGGACAACTTGTTGACAAGGGATATCAGTTATAGTTTATAGAAAAGATTTGCATTATCAAGGATAATGATGGTAAATTGATTGGTACTAGTAAAAGGACAAGAAGTAACATATTCCAGATAAATATTACTAAAATGATGTGTTTAGTTGTTAAAGCAGATGAAAATTGGTTATGCCATAAGAGATTTTTTCATATCAACTTTGATAACATTGTGAAGGTCAATCCTACATTTGTAGTTAGATTTTTGCCTAAGATTGCGAAACCTACTAAAATGATGTGTTGTGGAAAAGCAAAAGAAAAGTTCATTTCCAAGCAAGACATTTACTACTTCAACAAAGGTTTAAATTGCACATACAAATTTGAGTGGTCCCACAAGAACAAGATATTTTTATGGTGAAAGGTATTTCATGCTACTTATTGATGATTTCACTAGAATCATGTGGGTTGCATTCTAAGAGATAAATATGAAGATTTAGAAAAAATTAAGATATTCAAGAGCAAAGTTGAGAATGAATCTAGTTTAAAGATATAATTCTTAAGATATGATAGAGGATGAGAATTTATTTCAAATGAAATTAATTTTTTTTTGTGAGGATAGTGGTATAAAGAGACAAATTTTATCCCCTAAGACATTGCAACAATTTGGGATACTAGAAAGAAGGAACAGATCAGTGACATTAGTAGTTAGAGAAATGATGTTTGAGAAAAATGTGGCATATATAAATTTGAAAGAAGAAGTGAACACAACATTATATGCTATGAATAGAGTAGAGATTAGACAAGATACTGGTAAGACACCCTATGAACTTTGGTTTGGACAAACACATTTTGTGAAATACTTTAGAATCTTTGGAATTAAATGTTGTATTAAGAGAGATGATGATATTTGAAAGTTGTTTCTAGAAGTGATGAAGGAATATTTCTTGATTATTCATTAAAAAGTGTAAGAATTTACCTTAGGGAAAAATTCACCCAAGAGCTAAAAACTCAAACACAAGCACAACTGTAGACCAGAAAGAGAGTATGATCAAAATGATGATATATTCATTCAATATGCATTAAGAGTACACTAGGAGTGCCTATATATAAAGGCCTCTGAGATGCATCTAAAATGCCTCGGAATCAGCTACATGATAAGTCATACAACTAAACACATGTCCACCAAATATGGGTTATCCTCCATTAAGCATTGAAGTAAGTGCGATGATGAGAGGATAAGCCTACAAGGGTATAACACATAAATCAATGTTGTGGACAACATGTGCTAAAAAGGGAGTGTGAATAATTGTGTTTTCTATATGACAATTTAGTGAATGATGCAAACTCGAGTGTTGTAGACACCATGTGCTAAAATAGAGTTGTGTACTTCTGTGTTGTCAACATGACAACTCAAAAAAGGTGCACAAACTCCTAAGTGTCTCATAAAATAAAATAATAAAATAATGCATTAACCTAAGTAAACTTAAGTAAGTGTAAATAGTAAATACATATTTACACCAACACCCCCCCTTAAGTGAAACTTAGGGGAATTCCCTTAAGCTTATGAAAACTAGGATGAAGATACATGATGCGTCCCGACTAGTAGGCCATGTTAGGTACCCATGTACATAATGAAATGCAATCTCTCATAAAGTAGAGAAAGAGGGAAAACCTCATGGGAAAAAGCCTCCCCCAAAAGAGAGATGAAAAGGGATGCATGGATGGATGGAGTAATCAAGTCCCCTCCATTGTGACATACATCCAATATATACAAAAGTAAAGAATGAGAAGAACTAAACCTCATAAGAGGAAAAAGTCCCCCCCACCATAAGAAAGAAGAGGAAGAGAGACAAGGTAGTCCCCCCCCCCAAAATGAAGAGTGCCGACCAATAAGTGCTGCTCCAATGAATAAGCTAGTCCATGAATGCTGGATGATGTTCCTCCCCTTTGGAAGAAACAAAGGTAAAGGTGCAATCCTGAAGATGTATGGTGTCCATGAAACCTGCTCAAGTATCTCTATGCTAATTTTGATTGTCACCCCTTCCAATTGTGCCAAAAATAATGAATGTAGATTTGGCAAGGATTCTGTTGAACCTATCCTAATGAACCATCTATCTCCTCAAGTGACAAAGAGACCTCTGACAACTGCCGTACATAAGGATCCACAATCATGCCAACCTATGAAGATTGATCATGTAGAGAATGGACATGAGGGTTAGAGTGAGCCCTCACAAGAACTATAGAAGGATCACCTTCATCAATTAGAAGATGTAAATCATTAAGGTTTTCTCTCAAATCTGCGATGTGTGACTCTAGGAACAAACCTACGATGTCTGCCATGTAGTCATCAACTGAAGCTGGAGCTAGAAGGCACCATGTACCCTACCATGTTGGACCTTTCACTATGGCAATATAAGCATGCAGACTATACTAATAATGTGATTTCTTGCTATAACTGTTGATAAAACCCACGTGTCTGAATCTGTTGAAGTACTATTGTTGGTGTCACTATCAATTTCCACAGTGTATGATGTGCGAAGAGGATTAGAGGATAAGCTGGGTGAACTTTCCTCAAAGTGAACATCCTTCTTCACAAGTATCTCACGAGTCTCTAGATCCATAAGTCTATAAGCTTTAGCATTGTCTTCATACCTCATGAAAGTACAAGGCCTAGGTTCTTGTGCCTTACATCCCCTAGAAGATAAGTTAGCCCATACTGGGCAACCGAAGACTATAAGGTGACTCACAACTAGTTTTTGATCGCACCATGCCTTAAAATGAGTCTTCTCATCTAGGGCATTATGAGGAGACTTGTTAAGTATGTGAGTAGCACTAGTAATGGCTTCAACTTCAAGTGTAGGATTGAGAGACTTGGCTTTTATCATGCAACTTGCCATGGTCTTGAGAGTTCTAATCCTCATAGCTGCAACATCTATCTTATGTAGACTGAATGCTAGTGGACTCTAAAGATCAATTCCCTCAAGTTTGCAAAAGTCTCTAAGCCTTCTGTTTACATCTTCAAGCTTATGAAACAATTCATTCTTATGATGAAGGAAGTAGACCCATGTAAATCATGAAAAGTCATCAACAAAGGTAAGGATGTTGCAGCCTTGGCTGATTGATGTCACTGCAAAAGATCCTGCTAAAACCATGTGAACTAACTGGAGAACAAATGATGCTCTTGAAGACTTGCCTTTATCATACTTCTGCTCAAGATGCATATCCACTAAACATGATGAACACTCACCCTTAGAAAAGTTGATGTTAGGTAGACCTTTGACCATGTGTTTGAAGCAAAGTTGCTGAAGGTAGCAGAAGGCAAGATGACCAAACCGCTCATGACATAATGTGGTTTGTGAAGTAGAGTGAGTCAAAAAGGCTTGAGAAGGAGACTTAGGTACAAAGTGGGAGAAGGAATAAAGCCTCTTTTCATGATTGACTTTCCCCATTATAACCAATGAATCATCTCTAAGACTATGCACCATCATTGAATTTGGAAGGAACTCAACTTTATGACCATCTCCAAGGTGAGTGATTTGGTAAACTAAGAGGAGATTGGAGCTAATATTTGGAACATAGAGAACATCTTTGAATTCCCCATTGTCCATTTCTACATGTCCTTTCCCTTCAACTTCCATTTTGGTATAATCTCCCATGAAGATGTGTAGTACCTATGACTTCTTCAATGAAGAAAAGTTTCCCTTTGAGGAACCCATGTGGTAAAAGGCACTTGAGTCAAGTATCCATTTCAAAGAAGAACTTGTGTTTTCCATAAGTGCTTGCCCTTTACCCTTTGAAGAGGTTGGAGTTGAATCCTTGGAATTACCTAGCACTTGAATCTTGTTCTTCTTGAGTAGATTTTCTAACTCATCGATTCTTTTAGTCTTGCAATGGTGCTCATCATGATTTGGTTTTTTGCAATATGTAGAAAAAAGTTTTTCCTTCTTTTCCTTACTTCCCTTCTTGTTGGAAGAAGAATTTCCTTGCTATGAGGAGGATTGTTGTGTCTCAGATTGTGATTTTTGCTTCCACTGTTTCTTCTTGTTGTTTCTAGAACTTTTCCCTCCTTGACTTGATTAATGCTCATCACTAGCCACCAAGGCTTTGGTCTTTGATGTTATGAGAAGTCCTAAATCCATCAAGTGAGATTTAACAACAATCAAAATTTGTACAAATGCATCAAATGTAGGCTTCTAGTAAGTAGTTCCCATGGTTAACCTATGAGTATTGAAACTCAAAACAAACGAAGCATACTCTGAAGGTAGCCTCTTCAGGATGTGATGAATCAACTTGTCATCCTTCATGAGATTTCCATAATCTTTAAGAAGTGCCCTATACTCATTGGCTTTGTTGATGTAATCCTAAATTATGTTAAAGTTCTTTGGATCCAAGAGAACTAGATCATCCTCAATCTGAAATCCCTTTTCTTCATCCACCTTACCATACAATGATTCAAGTTTGTCCCAAGCTGGTTTGGATTTTGTGAAATTGACAATGTGGAAGAAGAGATCTCTATGTACACAACTCTTGATAATTCCTAAAGCCTATTGGTCTTTTTTTTTTTCCATTCAATGATTTCTTTAGCATCAGTAGGTTTGGTATTTGTGCCATCAACATTAAGACTATAACCTTTTTCCATTAATCTACTCTATGCAATATCTTTCCATGTAGAATAATTGCGTGAAGTTAGAGGTGGACATTTAAATGAACCCATGATGTAGAAAAGGAAAAAAGCACAAAAGAGAGACACAATAAAACAATACAACACCCCCCCTTTTCACTTAGCCAAAAGACTCCCCCCCCCCCCCCCCCCCCAAAAGGATGCTTTTGGCACTTTATAATTAGTGCGTGTACAATATGTCACTTGTCAAAATGAACAAAGTGGACTTTCTAATTTTGGTTTTACAACTGCCTTTTGAGGCCCAAATATTTCACTAACCACTATAGCTCAGATGTACAACAATTTTGAAAAGTAATTAAAGCTTATAATGCAAAAAAGCCCTAGTTCTAAAAGTGAGATTTTTGTCCATACAACCCTAGAATCTAACTTTATATTTGGAAAGTAGATAAAAAATAACGCACTTTCAAAAAAATTAGAACCTATTTTCATGTCCAGATAAGCCCATACGAAGCGTTTGAAGTTGCAAAATTTAGGATTAAGTAGGTATAGTCACCAAAAAATGTAATTTCTAAAAAATACTTGCACCAAAACTAGAAAAGAGCACTACCACTAGAAATTTTAGGAAGTTCTACCCAATTAAAAAAAAAATGCACCTAAATTGGAGTCCAAATGACCAAGTTATGGGCTCGCAAAGTCAGGCTACAAATCAAAAAGCAATTTGGAGAGGGGTCAAGAGGGAATACTGCTATCTTAAATTTGATGGTCAAATGGCTATCATAACAGTTAAAAAATGTTTGAAAATGATGGTCAAATGACTATCAAATTTAACATAGTGAAATGCTGACGTAGGCAAAAAAATTAGCGCCCTAGGGTGATGTGGCAGCTGACTAGGAGTGTCATACTGTATGGACATATAGATTTGCATTAACGGTTGTAGACATGGTGAGTTGAGTCACTATCAGATGTGGCATTGTACTTGCAACCTATTTGTTTATGACAAGTGGTGCTGACATGGCTATCCAAGTTGGATTTACAAATAGGGCAGGTACTTGGGCACTGTGTCAGCCTGCATGGGCAGTGACTAGGCCTGTCATAGTGACTGTATGTTGGGTTCATGGATGGTAGGAAGATGCCGCATGTCACTGTTAAGTGGGTCATTAGAATAGAAGTGCTTCATCAGAAATGCAGGTTTTTGTAGACCAATTACTTATTTTTGGGTGCCGCAGAAAGTTGTTGGTGTGAGAAATATTTATCCCACATGCAATATGCTGAGACTTAAAAAGTGTTTAAATACACATTGCAAAAATTGGAATATAAAAGACACTTTTCCTAGATGATATTGTGGCTGCTAGTCTCTAGTGAGAGATGTGTCATTATTTATGTGCTCGGCCATGGATTTAATGCAAAATTCACCAAATTTAATTAGGCCTCTCTTTGAAAATTATTAAGAATATGTCCACTACAAAAAAGAATATTCCCTTTGCTAAAAGGAATATGGATTGCTATAGAGCCAGGGTGTGACTGCGTGGTTTTGCAAAAAAAATTTCTCTACTGGCTGTCGAAGGGCAATTTTTTTTTCAAAATAATATAGATGAAAATAAAATTACAGAGAATAAAATTATAGATCCAAAAAATTAATCAAATAGATCTGCAAATGACCATAGCCAAATTGCAAATCGAGGCCTCCGGGTGCCAATTTTCAAAATTTTGTTGCCTCACAGTCGACTTTGGGCTAAGGTAGCTAAATTTATAGTCGATCTTTACTGAATCAATGTTCTAGACATAATGGTGAGGTTCATTTAGGCTTTAGATGCTCCCAATTTTTGTAGTGCTCTGGATTCATGCTTAGGTGCTAAAGAAACAATAGTCTCGAATGACTATGTGAAGAGAAAATCTCCAAGCTATGATACTATGAAAGAATTTGCCTTAGGAAAAAATTCACCCAAGAACTAAGAACTCAAACACAAGCACAACTATAGAATAGAAAGAGAGTATGATCATAATGATGATATATTTATTCAATATGCATTAAGAGTGCACTAGGAGTTCTTGTATATAAAGGCCTCCAAGATGCATCTAGAATGCTTCAGAATTAGCTACATGATAAGTCATACAACTAGGCACATGTCCACCAGATATGGGTTATCCTCCATTAAGCATGAAAGTAAGTGCGATGATGAGAGGATAAGCCTACAAGGGTGTAATATATAAATCAATGTTGTAGACAACATGTGCTAAAAAGAGAGTGCAAATAACTGTGTTGTCAACATGACAACTCAGTGAATGATACAAACTCTAGTGTTGTAAAAACCATTTTTTGAAATAGAGTTGCGTACTTCTGTGTTGTCAACATGACAACTCAAAAAAGGTGTGCAAACTCCTAAGTGTCTCACAAAATAAAATAATAAAATAACGCATTAACTTAAGTAAACTTAAGTAAGTGTAAATAGTAAATACATATTTACACCAACAAAAAGAAAATCATATAGATGTTTTAATCAAAGATTAAAGACTATTGTACAAAGTAAAAATGTAAGAGGTGATGAAAAGTTTAGGATTCAAGAAAGGATACTTGATTATAATTGGGCTAAGAGACTAAACCAAGGACTAACATTTAGAATATTGAGTAGAAATTATTTTATGAAACTGACACTGATTCATAGACTGAGTTACAAGGAGAAGTTCACAGTGAAGAACATAGAATATAAATAAAAGTTGAACAAGTGACACCTAACCAAAATATAGCAAAGATTCACCCTATTCAATAGATAATTGAAAGTGTAAATAAAGGAATTATGACAAGAAACAAGGTTAGTGAAGAATTACGTTTGATTTCTCAAGTTGAGCCTAAGAATGTTGATAAAACTTGTAAAGATGATTATTGGATTAAGCTTTGAAAGAAGAATTATAATAGATTGAAAAGAAAAAGACTTGGGAATTGGTTCCTAGTCCTAAAGAGAAGAATATTATTAGAACTAAATGGGTATTTAGACACAAGATGAATGCACAAGGTGAAGTTGTGAGAAACAAAGCAAGATTAGCTTGCAAATGATATTCATAGCAAAAAGGAATTGATTTTGAAGAAACTTTTGCACCTATTGCTAGATTAGAAGTAGTATGGATGTTTTTAGCATATGTAGCTAATAAAAACTTTAAATTTTATCGAATTAATGAAAAATCATCTTTTTTGAATGAAAAACTTCAAGAAGAGGTATACATTGAACAACTTGATGGTTTTTCTTTGATAGATGAAAAGGTTATGGCTTGTAGATTGAAAAAGGAATTATATGGGCTGAAACAAGAACTTAGAGCTGGGTATAAAAGATTGGACAAACACTTGACAAATGTCAAATTTTTAAAAGGTAATGATGATAGTAGTTTGTACCTGAGAAAGGATGATGATGATTTTTCATATTTTTGTGGTATTTTTGGGTGCCATTATTTTTTAAGGTAATGATGAAGCTAGTAAAACATTTTTTTTAAAAAAAGAAGGAATTTGAGATGAGTATGATTAGAGAGATGAAATGCTTCTTGGGATTGCAGTTTATACAAAATAAAGATGGAATTTTCATATCACAAGCTAAGTATCTTAGAGACTTATTGAAGTGACTTGGATTGGAGTATTGTAAACATGTTGGAACACCTATGATAACCAGTTGTGATTTATCTAGAAAAGATGAACCCCTTAATGCAAAAAAAAAACAAATATAGATCTATGATTTGTGGATTGCAGTACTTAAAACATACAAGACCCGATATAGCTAATGTAGTTGAAATTGTGGCAAACTTTCAAGTAGATCCTAAAGATATACACTTTGCAATAGTAAAATGAATTTTTAGATACTTGGATGTACCACCTTATTACAGTTTATGGTATGAAAAATCACATGATTTTACATTATGTGTATAAATTTATATTGATTGGGTAGGAAGTGTGGATGAAAGAAAGAGCACCAACAGTGGATCATTCTTCTTGGGAGGAAGATTGGTTTCTTGGATGAGCAAGAAACATGATTGTATTTCATAAAGTACAAAAAAAGTAGAGTATGTAGCAACATCAAATAATTATAATTAGATTATTTAGATGAAGAAGATGTTGAAAGACATTGGAATTGAGTTTGATGAACCTATTATCATACATTGTGATAATATAAGTACATTGAGTATGTCAAAGGATCTAATTTTACATTTAAAGACAAAGTATATATCTATTAAGTATCACCTTTTGAGAGAAAAAGTTGTAGAAAAAGAAACCAAATTGGAAAATGTTAGCACAAAGGAGCAAATAGTAGACATATTTATGAAACCTTTGGCTAAGGACACATTTGCATACTTGAGTGGCATTCTTAGGGTTATTCCCCAACCTACTATAGAGTAGTTGTTGTAGAGATTGTATAAGCCTAGCTGGTAGCAGAAGACAATATCTTTTACTTGGGCTAGATGCTTGATGCTTCTCCCATGGGGGAGTAACTATGTTTGAGCTATGGCATTGAGGACTCTTGGTATTGGTATTTTATAGTGTCTTTGGATGCTTGATCTTGAATATATTATTTTGGAAATGATTGAACTTAGAGAATTGACATAATGGCACCTTTATCACTGATGCCAATGGGGAGAGAGAAACACATGAAAAACATTCTTTGAGGGAGAGAAGTGTACATGAAAGACATTATCTTGATATATTCCTTATGAAGGAGAGTAATACATATTGATGCCAATGGAGAGAGAATATTATGTTTGGGGAAGATTATTGTATGGTTGTGATTTGAACATGAAAAAATATTTACAACCTATCTTAGACTTAGATGAACTTTTAAATTCATGAGCATCATGAATGGGGGAATAAAGGAAAATGAGGAAGAAATATATTTGGTATGCCTAGTACTTAGATGTTTTTAATCTATATTGCCATTAGTTCCAAAGGAAAAGATTTTTATCATAAATGCTAATGGTATTTCTATGGGGGAGTATCTTAGCGGTGTTGGAGAAATTATTTAGAGCTTTTGTGTTGCATTCATGAAAGAGTTTTTCATTGATGTCAACATACACCTTATTCTAAAAAGAGTTCTAGAGTTATAGAATAAATTTTTGGTGTAGTCAATAGTCAATGAGTTATGATATGTGCACTTGTCAGTAGCTCCAGGAGCCTATCCTGATGCTATGTCTATGTTTGTGAAAAGAGTCATGTAGTTATGACTGCGTTCGAAGATTTTTTATGGAAGTTTCTTTTATAGAGAGTTTATGGAAATTGATGATTGGTAAAATAATTATATCTTTCAATTGAGATGTAATCTAGTTAAGAAATCTTAGAGGAAGGTCAAAGACATGTTGAAGATATTATGATTGAGATGGAAAAATCATATATGTAGTTTGAGCCAACATATTGAAGATTGTTTAAATTATTATTTCTTGTGAGCCGACTATTGTAAAATCACTGTAAAAGGAGTATAATTACAATGTAACATGTAATCTAATATCTTGGCTTGAGGCTCTTCTTTTGACACATATTGAGGATAATTTGAATCATAAGAGCCTATGGGTGGTGGCAGCTGCCCAAAAAACGAGTGAGATAGATTTGATAATGGAGGAGGTCTTCCAAAGTCGAAGGCTCCTATATTGTCCCTTCGAAAGTTAGCCATGATTGTTTCTTTGTTCTTATCTATAATGGCATTCACCAATACTGCATTTCTTGGTTGGTACATGAAAGCTTCAATGTCAGTAGGTGATGGTATAGCATTCTCTGGGTTGGAGGATGGTTGAGTGCTCAAGGGGAGCGATGCTATTTGATCCAAATGATAGGGCTCCATTGTTTCCTTCTTCTTCTTGGCTAAGTGAGTGATGGGTGGCATGAAAATGCTCCTAGGGATGAGATGCAACAATGCTGGTGGATGCAAAAAGGTGGGGGGGGGGATTTTTTATGAAAATGATCTCCTAGGTTAAGGAAAAGCTATATGAAAAACCTAAGGAGGATTGGGTTGGGGATCCTAACTTCAAAGATATGTTGCCAAAGTATGAAAGGTTTGCTTTCCTATGTGCAAGCTTGGTGGTGATTGTGTCAACTTAAGGATAGACTGATGATCCTTTAGGAAGAACACGAGATTGACCACTTGTGGATCCCAACCTTTAGCTCAAGGTGATGAGGGATAACAAGTGATAATGCTAGATTACCCTAGACAAAGCTCTGTCAAAGAGATAATCGTGGTGAGATTGGTGGTTTGAAAGATGGTAGGAAAAGCAAGTTCTGGCAATGTGACAACAATTTTGAAGGCTTGGATGCGAATGTTTTTTTGATTGCTGGCTAGATGGTTTGGTTCTAAATAAGATGGATGAGCTAAAATGCTTAAAGGGATGACCTAGAATGGCTGGCTTTCCTACAAAGATGACTCTAAAGTGCAGCTTATGCAAGAAGATGTGGAGAAACAAAGGGGTCTAATCATAGAAATCATGCCTAGGTGGTAAGGCATAAGTAGGGTTAACTCCTAGATGTTGGCTAAATTTGATAGTGCGATCTAACCAAGCTTCTTGAAGGGCTTCATCGGCAGCTTTGTCTTCTGCTTTGTGGAGTTTGGAAATTCAAGGGCTTGGTGTTATTTCCTTTCTCTTGGCTGAAATTTCTTGGTATACTTGAGATGGCTTGAGTTTGACTTTGCGAAACTTCTGTTTGGGTTTGGGTTGTTCCGACATAAATTCTTGAATCTACTTAGCTTTGGGGAGATTTTGGTTGTTTTGCTTCAACTTGTTCAACTCTAAAATAGGCAGTGACTACGCTAAGTGTGCCCTAAGCTAGGATTGACCAAGTTTGGCAAACATTCATTTAACAAGTAAAAAATAATAATCAAGCAATAGATAGGAACAACTAGATAGAAGTTTGTGATTCTCATAATGTGATACTTGCGCCAAGGAGTGTGTATGTTCTACAAATGTTTCCATCAGTCACTTCAAACACACTAACATCCTAGATGGTTGTCTACAAGGCTAACAGTTGGTTTAGCTAGGGAGTCCTCGATATACCCAAGGTACGTGAGGCCCAAATCCGTAGATGAAACCAAAAAGATGTCACATAGCCAAGAGGAGCGGTAACCCACTTCTCCTCTTTCACTTCTCAAGGGTATAAAGTTCCTTGAGGCTTAGCCCAAGTGACAAAATCTTGATCCCAAGAGAGGTGTCTTTCGATTCACCTCCTAATTCTTATACTCTGTCAAAACGATGGAGTTGAGGTCATCCCTGTATATGAGAAAATGTTAGTATGCTAATAGAAACCAAATTTAAATAAAGCTTCTACAAACTAAACAAAATTCATAAACTTCAAGATAGACTAAGATGAACTCTCAATTGAGAATATGAGCCATTAATGGGCTCTCTCAATGAGAAGCTCTCTTGTTGAGTAGCTTTGTCTAAATAGATAGGATGTATGCTCAATATGCTTCCAAAAGCTTCAATGGATGATTGTGGATTTTTGGTGTGGATATATGGCTTTAGTATGGATTTGGCTCTCAAAATAGCATTATAACTTTACTTCATGGATTGTGTTATTTTGCAAAGGGGAAGGATCCAATTTATAGGCAAGAGGCTTGAGGGATTGAGGGCTAAGATGCAAGGATGGGAAAAAACTTATGGAGGGCTCAGATTGCATGAGAAGAGAGCACATGGATTGTGCTTCCTTATAGCCAATCAAGGAGTGACACATGTCACATGGTGAGAGGATGGAGGAAAGGGCAAGGATGAGTCAACAAAGGAGGCTCAAGAGATAAAATCTTCATAAAGACCCTCATAATGACTTGTAAGAGCCATAAAAGGGCTTGTAAGAGTCATTTATGACCTAGTGGACTTCATAAAGTTTTATGGTTGAGATATTTTGAGGGTGATGAGAGCAAATTCGACTTGGACTTGATTAGGAAAGTTTTAAGCTTGCTTAGGCTTGTGCAAATGATTAGAGGATGGATTAGGATGGTTTAGGATTAGCTTAGGGATAGGCAAGTGGATGGCATTTAATGAGGGTGGGTGAAGGAGGAGATATTTGTTAACTTTGGCTTGGGTTAGTAAGTTTTAACCCATGTTTAGGGAATGTGACAAGGTTAGGAGGGGATTAGGATTAGGTTTAAAGACATCTTCTAGAAGAGTCTAGATTTTGGATGAGGATAAAGACTTTCTAGAATAGTCTAGAATTTCCTAGGATGAGGATGAAGACTTTCTAGAAGAGTCTAGAATTTCTTAGGGTGAGGATAAATTAGATTTTTAGGAAATAAATAAAGTTTTATTTATTTCAAGGGTTTGGGTTGAGGAGATATTTATTAAAACTTTTTTAATAAACATGAGGATTAATATTTAATTTTAATTAAATATTTTGAGTTGGGGGTAGGGGTAGGAAATGATGAGATTGTGCTTTGATCAAAATTAAAGAAGGATTAGAAGATTTTGGAAGAGGTTATTGGTCATAAGGAAATTGGCCAACTTTTGGGAAAAAAATAAATTTTTTATTTATTTTAGGATTTTTGGTCAATTTATTAATTAAATAATTAATAAATAAGGAAATAATGTTTAAATAAGATTTAAACATTTTTGGGAGGGATTCCTTAATTAAATATTTTTAATTAAGATAAAAGGATTTAATGGCATAAAAATTAATTAATTAATTAATTAAATAATTAATTAATTAATAAATGATGATGTCATCGGGAATTTTTCAGAAAATAAAAATACTTTATTTTCTAAAGGATTTTTAGGTGTCTACATTTTGCCCCTCTTTGATGTGATGCCGCAAGTGGCATGACATCAAAGATAAGAAAATAAGATGCCCAAGGCTAGAGCAGAAGAGGAGAGAATGGACTATGAGATGCCCCCTCAAGAAGGCAACGGGGAGAGAAAGTGAGGCTTGGTGGCTTCTTGAAAAATACAAGAATCTGGGATGAGCAAGGAGACTCAAATTGGATTAAGAGAAGAGGTTGAATTAGCTCAAACTCTCACTATGGGAGAATGATAAAGGAGAATCAGATGCACAAGAGGAAGCAAGCTTAAGACCTTAGGGAAGGTGGAGGATGAAGGAGCAGAGCGCTATAAAAAGGAATCCAGGACAGGGAGATGGATGAGGGGATTAAAAAGCTGATGCAACAGGATTTCAAAGAGTCAGATTGGCGAAAGATGGGTTTTGGAGATCCCTAGGACTAGGATTGTGGATCTCAAAAGATGAGGCTTGGTGGGTTGATTTGGATTGGTGGATCCCTAAGACTAGGATTGTGGATCCCTAAAGCTAAGAGTGATGAGTGATTCAAAGAGATACTGATGCATCAACTGGGGTAGGAGAGACGGATGCTGGATATGGATGGGGGATAATGGAGATGAAGGAAAACCATTGAATTTTTTTGAGCGGGGGGATACTTCAAAGAGAAGTACCACCATGTAGTTGAGCACTAGATTTGTTATAGGACTATTGGTTAATTGCCAAGGTTACCAAGAACATCAAGGCCTTTTCACCAACCGTCCAAAGGACTGACAAACTAACTCAAAACAAACACGCAAGGATTGCCCCAACATCACACATGAATCCTAGAGGAAGCAGCGTGGAAACGACATTGGAGAACCCACAAGCAGAAAAGAAAAACAAACGAAAGACCTGATCAAGACCTTACGCTCTAATTGCCCCATTCGCAGCATACCATGATATGGAAGATCGTGGCAACCTTGAGGAGGGAACAAGGAGATTGCTTGGAAAAGATACTTCAAGACCCAAAAGGGAAGATCCCAAATCAAAAGAAAGTGAAAATCCAAAAGAGAGCCGTTTGCCAACGAGATGGGTAGGACGAGGTACTAACGGACCAAGATCAGACATGAGGAAAGCTAAATCCTGCAAGGACCTATCGGAGAGCACCTAAGCTGGTGGATTTGGATGAGTGATGCATCTGGCAAGCTGAACTAAGAAAGATAACACTTTGGTGATAGGAAATCTAGCTAAAGGATGCATTGAAATAGCTAACCAAGATGTGCGATGTGTGCAAGATGTTGATCAAGGATGAACTGACACGAACGCTGGATAGATACAATGGTACTAAGCTAAAGAGGATGTACAAGCTGACAGACAAAGATATTTACAAGTGAGCTAATCAAGATATGGTACAAGCTAACGAACCAAGATAGTTACAAGCAGGAAAAAGCTCAGGATGATAGGATAGCGAGATAGTTCGATGTTGTGCAAGATGCGAAAGCTAAGGGTGGGGTGATAGTGAAAGATATGGATTTGGCAAGATGCATCCAATGATGATGAGAGATTTTGTTACCAAGGATAGCTAGAGGAGTAGGATGAGATGGCTGGATAGGATGGTAGATAGCTAGGATTATGATGGATATAAAGAGATGACATTGGGTTTGCATGAGGATAGCCTGGAGCTAGATACCAATGACAAGGGAGGATGGAAGAGACAAGATCTCCAAGGAATATAGTGCCCCCAACTAGAAGATAACATGTGAAAGGAGGTCTTATGATGGATGTGATAGGATTGAAGCTAGGATGGAAAAAGTTGAAGGAGCTAGGGACATGGATGATAGCTGGGATGGTTGGCTGAAGTTGCAGGAGATAAGTGGATGGTGTGAGATGGAAGATGAAGGGTGGAAGATAGGTGGATAGATTGGAAGATGGAGTTGGATGTCAAGAGATGACCAAAAGCATGAGGGTGATAGGCTAAGCTAGGGATGGCAAGATTACGCATGATGCTTGTTTGCCAAGTTTTCATCATGGTACTTGTCCAAGGCGCTTGAATTGCCAAGTTTTCACCAGTGGACGCTTTATTTTTCTTTTCTTTTTTGACTTTTTGACTTTGGACTTAGCTGGAATGATTTTGGCTTTCTTCAGCTATTTTGGCTTTTTTGGGATTTTTCACTGGCTGTTGGAATATTCAATTTTTTTGCTAGTTGTTGGTACACCGGATGTGTGATTTATGCAATAGATCGGATTAGATGGGATTGATGGTAGGAGATGAAGGGATGAAAATGCTGGAAAGGAGCATGAGATGGGGATGCTTGCAAGAGCAACATTGGCACATGTTGGGACGGGTGTGAAAAGAGCATATGGGGGATAGATGGTAGATGCGGGCGTGATGGAGGATTTGTGGAAGCATGCTTGGGGATATAGGCACCCAAGATGGAGTTAGGAGATGGGGGACATGAGTCACTAGATGGGGGATTAGCAATGGTGGATGCCATTATGCATTGGGTTTCAACTTTTTTCTTGGGGATCCACATGGTTTTGGATTTTCTTTTCATAGGCTTTTGCATTGTTTTGCATTCTTTGATTGGATTTTTCCTTTTTGGAGTATGTCTTTTAGAATAGACATATGATTGCCTAGGATGTGGATTTTTAGCTTTATGCATTTTGAAGTTGGTATTCACATTGTTGTGGTAAGCTTTGGGAAGATGGTTAGGAGAAGCTTTGTGAGATGGAGAGGATATGAAAGAGCATGTAGGGGGATGATGATGGATGATGTGCCCTGATATGTGCCTTTTGTTGATCTTGCATAGAAATGGATGGAATAGGATTTTTATGATGGCTAATAGGAGGATGGAGGATGGTAGATTTTGGGACATAGGGACCCAAAATGGATTTAGCGGATGAAGGGGGGATATGGTAGGTTGTTTTGGGTTGCAAAGATGGCGGAGGGGGGATGACATAAGATTTCTTGAAGGAGTGATGGGAGGCTGGCATGGTGGGCTTGGAGATAGGCTTGGTTTGGGGGTGTGGTGTACCAACACCTTTAGATGGTGAGCCTTTGGATACATATCCAAGACCATGAAATCCTAGATTTTTTTGTGCAATAATAGGCTCTCTGATTCCTTGCTCTTGTGGTCCTAAACCTTGACCTTGATAATGCCATCGATTGAGCATTTGAACAAGCTGAGGAAACTTTTTGCTTGCAGAAAATGGTAGAAGTGATTTATTAGGTGTATTGCAATGGGGAGATACTGTTCTTAATTCTTCTGCTGAGAGAGGGCCACCATGGATGAATGTAAGTGAACCAAGAGGGTAGATTATAGATGGTGGAATAGCTTGGATAGGTGGTAAGATGGAAGCATGGAGCGAGGGAGATGGAAGGATAGGATCTTGATGTAGCTGGTGGGATGACAAGATATCTTGTAGTGGAGGAGATATGGCTTGAGGTTTTGGAGATGGAGGAGATGGTGACTGCACTATGGATGGAAGACATGGTATGATGATATCTTCATTTATGCTTTGGGGGATGTCAACATGCTTTTGGGCAGGATCTTGATAGGATTGGTTTGGAGTGGATGGTGCGATAGGAGGTGAAGGGATGGATTCTTCAAAGGCAGTGGATGGATAGATGGGAGATTCAATAGTGGAGATGGGTGAGTAGAAGATGGATGCATAAGGGTCATTACGAGAGATTTGGGAAATGCTTGGAGGCGATGTGGATAGGATTTGGAGGGATTTGATAGGTGGTGGGATTTTGATGCTTGTGGGAAGTGGAAGGATTTTAAGCAATTTGATGGATGGTATGGGGATGATAGCTATGGGAGATGGAGGTGATATTATAGATGGGGAAGCTTCATCACTGACTACTTCACATGGTTGGATTAGATGACATGGCTTATCGACTGTTGGAGGCAACTTTTCTTGTATTTCCTCTAGGAGATTCCTTGGAGACTCATGTGTCGAAGGTGGAGGTGGATTGACAAGAATAGCTAGTGTGATGGGGGTGGAAAATTGGAAGCTTGGTTGATGGGGTGATGGAGGGGAAGCTGGGATATCATATGGCATGACTAGATAGTTTGGAATAACTCTTGGATTTTGGGGGATGCTTGGGGGAATGTTTCTAAGGCTTTCAATATACCCGTCATAGTCAACAAGATTTTCATCATCATTGGAAGAGGAGGTGGCGGGAGCAAGGACAATGCGACCAAACACGTCATGATAGAATTGATACTTCATGCTTTGATGATGAGTTTGATGGGGATGGGGTCTTGCATATGGATGAACACGGAAGCTCATGGTTGGATTTGGATTAAGCACAGATTTTGGATTGGTTGATGAAAGATTTCCTAGGGAGAGTCAAAGCTGTATGACAAACCTAAGGAGGATTGGCTAGAGATTTTTGGTTGTCTTGTGGGTGGAAGACTTCAAGGGCATGCTATCAAAAAGTGAGAGTTTTGCTTTCCTATGTACAGGATTCGTGGTGATTGTGTCAACTTAAGGATAGACTAATGATCCTATGGGCATGACACGAGATTGACCACTTGTGGATCCCAACCTTTAGCTCAAGGTGATGAGGGATACAAGTGACAAAGCTGGATTACCCTAGACAATGCTCTGTCAAAGGGATAACCTTGGTGAGATTAGTTGATTGGTAGGATAGATTGATTGGATAGCAAATTTTGGCAAAGTGACAACAACTCTTTAAAGGCTTGGGTGATTTTGGATTGGGTTGCTAGCTGGCTGGGGGGATGATTTGGATGGACTTTGGATTTGGGATTGTTCTAAGGCAAAGAACTAGATAGATTCGATTGTAGCGGGGGAGCTTGGATGATTTTTTGATAAGGCAGTGACTACGCTAAGTATGCCTTGAGCTGGGAGATTTCTACTTTTTTGGGATTTTGACCAAAATTGGCAAACATTCATTCAAAGGCTATGAACAAACAAGCAGACAAAAGTTTTCAGCAAGCACGTCAAACACACCAACATCTTAGGAAGCTTTCTACAAGGATGAAATTTGGTTTAGCTAGGGAGTCCTCGATATACGCAAGGTACGTGAGGCCCAAATCCGTAGATGAAACCAAAAAGATGTCACACAACCGAGAGGAGCGGTAACCCACTTCTCCTCTTTCACTTCCCAAGGGTATAAAGTTCCTTGAGGCTTAGCCCGAGTGACAAAATTTTGATCCCAAGAGAAGTGTCTTTGGATTCACCTCCCGATCTTTATACTCCGCTGGAACGGTGGAGTTGAGGTCGTCCCAAGGGGTGATGAAATCCCCAAGTAGGCCTCTTAAAAAGCTAAGACAAGATTTTGGATCCTAATCTTATGCACCCAAGATGGCCTCGAAAGACGACAAGGGGAGAGAAGACTTGGATGATCTTGGGCTAAAAAACACGCTTGTTCTTTTCCAATTGATGATTTAGATTTTGTAAGCTATGATTGAAGACACTCGTGATTAGGACATACAATGTTCATTCCAACTTGACAGCGTCGTCAACATAATGAAAATCAAGAATTCGTCAGCATAAGAAATGCGAGCGTCATTAAAATGCATCAAAACCATGCAATGTTCATTGATTGTTAGGCATTCAAGATTGTGTTTAGCAACATGCATTCAAAGACAAGTGATTAAACATTCAAGCTTTTTCCTTTGAGCATTCAAGATTGAGATTTTGTGTGTTGTTTTAAGAACTTTGAAGTGCTTTGTTTTAACCTTAGATCATTCAAGATTGTTTTGGACTCAAAAGTGAAAATGACTCTTTGGACTTTGCTTTTCATTCAAGATTTTGTGTTCTAGTTTGCATGTTTTAAGCCCAAAAAAGATATTCCTAGATTATTTTGATGCATGAAAAACCTAAGAAACATTCAAGATTTTGCAACAAGACATTTGTTTGGAACAAATAACAAAGCTTTTAGGACAATTTTTGGCAACCATTTAGGACTCTTAGTTTTCATGAGATTTTTTTAAAAGAACTTTAGTGTGCACTTAGTGTTGATTTTGAACCTTTTGAAATGGAAACTTGAAGTTCTTTTTAAATTCCCAAAAATGAAGTGTTCCTAATTTTGCATGAATGCATCTAAAACCTTGATGTTGCAAGGATGCAAATGATTAGATTGGTTTAGTTTCACTTGTTAAAAGATTTTTTCTTTTTTGCAAATTTTTAATTTTTCAATGGATTTAAGTATGATTTGGGGGTTCATTTTAAGCACTAAAAAGAAGTGTGTATGATTTGGCTTCCTTAAAAAAAAATGGCCAAGATCTCCCACAAGAAGAAGAAGAAGAAGTAGATGGAATAAGAAGAATATAGACAAGAAGAGGAAGAAGAATTCCAAGTGCTTTGTCCACCTATAAGCTTGAAAAATCTGCAAACACTATGAGATAGATTATGAGTTCCTTTGTCTTCTTCATGCTCATGTGGACCTACAAAACCAATTTATACAATCCTACCAATCAAAAAAACAAGAAAAATTAGCCAAAATCAGCAAATAACATACAAAACTTGACTAAAAAAGCTAATGAAGATGACCCATGCAGGGTCCCACCGGGCGTGCCAAAATGTATATGAGAAAATGTTAGTATGCTAATAGAAACCAAATTTAAATAAAGCTTCTACAAACTAAACAAAATTCATAAACTTCAAGATAGACTAAGATGAACTCTCAATTGAGAATATGAGCCATTAATGGGCTCTCTCAATGAGAAGCTCTCTTGTTGAGTAGCTTTGTCTAAATAGATAGGATGTATGCTCAATATGCTTCCAAAAGCTTCAATGGATGATTGTGGATTTTTGGTGTGGATATATGGCTTTAGTATGGATTTGGCTCTCAAAATAGCATTATAACTTTACTTCATGGATTGTGTTATTTTGCAAAGGGGAAGGATCCAATTTATAGGCAAGAGGCTTGAGGGATTGAGGGCTAAGATGCAAGGATGGGAAAAAACTTATGGAGGGCTCAGATTGCATGAGAAGAGAGCACATGGATTGTGCTTCCTTATAGCCAATCAAGGAGTGACACATGTCACATGGTGAGAGGATGGAGGAAAGGGCAAGGATGAGTCAACAAAGGAGGCTCAAGAGATAAAATCTTCATAAAGACCCTCATAATGACTTGTAAGAGCCATAAAAGGGCTTGTAAGAGTCATTTATGACCTAGTGGACTTCATAAAGTTTTATGGTTGAGATATTTTGAGGGTGATGAGAGCAAATTCGACTTGGACTTGATTAGGAAAGTTTTAAGCTTGCTTAGGCTTGTGAAAATTATTAGAGGATGGATTAGGATGGTTTAGGATTAGCTTAGGGATAGGCAAGTGGATGGCATTTAATGAGGGTGGGTGAAGGAGGAGATATTTGTTAACTTTGGCTTGGGTTAGTAAGTTTTAACCCATGTTTAGGGAATGTGACAAGGTTAGGAGGGGATTAGGATTAGGTTTAAAGACATCTTCTAGAAGAGTCTAGATTTTGGATGAGGATAAAGACTTTCTAGAATAGTCTAGAATTTCCTAGGATGAGGATGAAGACTTTCTAGAAGAGTCTAGAATTTCTTAGGGTGAGGATAAATTAGATTTTTAGGAAATAAATAAAGTTTTATTTATTTCAAGGGTTTGGGTTGAGGAGATATTTATTAAAACTTTTTTAATAAACATGAGGATTAATATTTAATTTTAATTAAATATTTTGAGTTGGGGGTAGGGGTAGGAAATGATGAGATTGTGCTTTGATCAAAATTAAAGAAGGATTAGAAGATTTTGGAAGAGGTTATTGGTCATAAGGAAATTGGCCAACTTTTGGGAAAAAAATAAATTTTTTATTTATTTTAGGATTTTTGGTCAATTTATTAATTAAATAATTAATAAATAAGGAAATAATGTTTAAATAAGATTTAAACATTTTTGGGAGGGATTCCTTAATTAAATATTTTTAATTAAGATAAAAGGATTTAATGGCATAAAAATTAATTAATTAATTAATTAAATAATTAATTAATTAATAAATGATGATGTCATCGGGAATTTTTCAGAAAATAAAAATACTTTATTTTCTAAAGGATTTTTAGGTGTCTACAATCCCAAGGGGTGATGAAATCCCCAAGCAGGCCTCCTAAAACTTATGCACCCAAGATGGCCTCGAAAGACGACAAGGGGAGAGAAGACTTGGATGATCTTGGGCTAAAAGACATAATTCTTTTCCAACTGATGCTTAAGTTTTTTGATCTAGACTTTGCAAGCACTCATGTTTAAGATGCAAATGTTCAATTCCAACTTGAAATGCGCCAAAAAAAGTAAAATCGATTGAAGAATGCAAGCAAGAAGAAGAGTTAGGGTCAACAAAAAGCAAACTCATGCACCCGGAGGCCCTCCACGTCAAGTTCTGATTGATTTTCTTTAAGGCATTCAAGATTGAGTGTGACTTTGTTTTAAGCCCAAAACAAAGATGTGCGAAACTCAATTTCAAGTGCGTGCCCTGAAGCCCTCCATGTCAATTGATTTGTTCAATTTTTATATCCAAATGAAGTGTTAGCAAGGCTAATGTGCATTCAAAGAATTTTCTAACTTATAAAAACTAATAAAAACCCAAGTAAGTAGAGTTTGATTCTTGTGGAGCACTTAACACCCTCTTAGGTGGACCCATCCCCATATATGGTGCTGAGATTGCAACCAATGGTTAGAATGATGGGTGATTAAAGAGGGTGAGTCCAACTACAAACTCTCTCAAAGAATCTTTATTAGTTTTTATATCTTAGAAGATTTTTAAAATGTGGATTCTTTTTATGCCCAAAAATTGAAGTGTGAGATATTGTATTGATTCATTAATCCTTTGCATTCAAGATTGTGTTTTTTTGTTTTAAGCATGCATTCCAAGAAAAATTGATTTTAATCCATGGCATTCAAGATTATGTTTGAGCAACATTCATTCAATGAAAGATGTGTTTAAACATGCAAGTTCATTCTAAGAGAAACCTGCAAAAACATGATTAGTTTTGTCGCTCCAACCTACAATGCTACAAAAAAAAGTGATTTGATTAGTCACCCAAAAATCTCCAAAGTCATAGCTTAACTATAGGAAAAATATTTTTAACTTTTTTTATTCTTTTTGATATGTGTAAAATTCTTAGAATGGTCCATATCCTACGGAACCACTAAAAGTCAAATTTTGATTTATACTTTTTTTTAAAAATAAAATAAAAAAATATGATTATGATTATGATGTGATAATGAGCATAAAGATATGATGATAAAACCTCCAAAAAACCAGTTAGAATAAAAACATGCACCAGAAAATGTCAAAAATTTGAACCAAGCACTTAGTACAACAAACCCGCGAGTCTAAGCAACGATCTCGCAGGGAAAATGCGATCCTGCTGGAGTTTTCTTCATGGGGATGCATTCCCATAGGTTGAACAAGCCACGGGAATGCTGAAAAAATTGGTAAAAAATAAAAAAAAATAAAAACTAGGGAGCTCGTTTTGAACAGAGCAATCCCATTGGTTTACGATCTTACAACGTTCCCACAATGTGAAAATGACAGTCCTGCGAATGATAAGGTTTTACAATTTTTAAACAACAGTTTTAGAGACATGAGCTTTCCTGCAAGTAGGAATGACAATTTCGCAAGAAGGAGGAGTGTTTCCACGAATGAGAATGACAGTCCTGCTGAGATATTGGCCGGCGGGGATGCAGAGAAGATTTTTAAAGCATGTGGCTGTTGTCTGCTGTTAAACTGCGAACTCACTGTTGTGGGTTCGTGTTCCCGATGGTGAAATAAAAATGTTCCCGCATCGTAGGATCATGTTCCTGGAGTTGCAGGGATGCAAAAAAAATGTTGACTGGGTCAAAACCGCTTATATGGTTGGGAGCGTGATTTTGAAGGAGGAACCTGCGTACCTACAAAAATATCAACAAACCTTTTGCAAGAACACACAAGAAAACCATGTTAGACTTGGTTAGTTTGTCATAACAAAAAAAAAAAAACCAAAACATGATTAGATAGACCCAAATGTGGGGTCCCACTAGGCGTGCTAAAATGTATACACTAATCTAATATGCTAAGAACACTAATTTAATGAAAACAAAAGCATTCACACATTAAACCACCATAACATATAAGAGAGACTAAGATAAGTCATCAATTGAGAATATGAACCATTAAGAGGTTCTCTCAATGAATGCCTTTCTTGTTTTGGGGATGAGTCTATTTGCTTAGATTTGGTATGTGTGCTCAAATGGTAATGGCAAATTGGTAGCTTTGTGAGCTCTCAATTTGGCATTATAAGGGTATGGGTATGGATTTGGCTCTCAAAATAGCATTATGACTTTACTAAAAGGATTGTGATGAAATGTCTTGGGAGGGGATTCAATTTATAGGCCAAGGGGTAGAGGGATGGATGGCTTAGATGCAAGGAGAGATGAAAGCTTAAGGAGGGCTAGGATGCACTCAAAGGAGAGCACATGGATTGTACTTGTTTAGCACTAATGGGAAGGTGACACTTGTCACAAGGAGGATGAGTATGAGAGGATAGGATAAGGGGTTGGTTAAAGGCTTGATGAGGGAGGTTGAGTATGTAAGAGGGATGTAAGAGTCATGAGTGGGAGAGGTGTAAGAGTCATGAGTGGGCTTGTAAGAGCATTTAAGGGTTTGTGGGCTTCATCAAGTTTGTGGTTGGGATATTTTGAAGGGAGACTTTGGTTTGGTTTAGGAAAGTATTAAACTTGTTTAGGGAATGTGACAACATTAGGGGGTGGATTAGGCTTGGGTTTAGGATTAGATTAGGGATGTTAGAGATGTGCAAGTAGATTGCATTAATGAGGTTGGGTGAGTTATTGGCTAAGCTAGGTTAGTATGGGTGGATGGGGTGGATTAGGCTAAATGGAGGATTAGGGATAAGTTAGGGGCTTTTAGATTTTAGGAATTTATTTATCAAATAGATTTATTTAATAAATGGGGATTTTGAAATTAGATAGGACAATAGGATTTAATTGATAAATGATAGGTTATTTGATTTATCAATTAGGACTATAGATGATTAATTAAATTAATCAGCCAGGGGATGGAAAAGGATTAATTAAATAAGAATTTAATTAATGATGCCTTTGGAGATGGCTAAATTAGATTACCAAAGCAGTATAATCAAATTTAGGTGTCTACAACAGGTTGTAGTAAGGAGCATTAAGGAGATGACTAATCCACTTGCATAGGTAGAGGATGGAAAAGTTGCTCATGCTTACCATACATTTTCTTCACAAGATACATTTATGACATTTACTACCCCTAATAAGTCCACTCCTAAGAAGGGGGATGATGATGATGACATTAATGGTCCTCCTTCAAGTGGACATAGATGGGGTCATAGAGGTAGATCTAAAGTGGAGGAAGATGAGGGAGTTGTTGATGTTAAGGAGGATGATGAGGATAATATTGTGACTCTAGATACATGTGGGGATGATGATGGTGGTGGAGATGAGCATGGTGTAGGTCTAAGAGTAGTAAGTGGAGATGGTAGTGATAATAGGGGACATCAGATGTGGTTGTGGTTCTTACCTCCTCATCAGATTAATCTAGAGATCCCAATGGGTCATGTTTATAAAGATCCCATAGACATCAAAGAGATACCTTGAGATCACCTATATAGTAAGAAAGGCCACAACTGACAAGGCCTACGAGTGGGAGGTTTGAGAAGAGATAGATGCCTAGTTCTAAGTAGAGGCATTTCTAGAAAACTAATGGCGAGTCTAGAAGATTAGGTTCTTGTAGGGATTGTGAGAAGATGTTAGATTGTATTACATCTTTGGAGGCTTTATTGGAGGATAGAGAGAGATAGTTAAGCTATATGTATAAGCATTAAGAGTAGGGCATGCTCAAGAGATTACAAATTTGAGAGTTGAGTGAGATCATCATTTGATTCTTGTTACTCTTCATGGTCATCGGGTTGTGTATTAAATAGCTTTTTATTAAAGGGTAGTGGTTGAGGGTGAGAGGGAAGTAAGGGATTCTTCTGTTGCTCAATAGTTGGAGGGAGCTTTGTTACCACAAGCACCTAGAAGAGATGGTGTTTGTCATCCTCCTCCTTGTCATCCTAATGAGGTAGGTGTTGACCCTAAAGGCAATCATAGTATTGCTAGTTAGTGAAAAACACTTTAATCTTTAACTAGGGAATGTTGGTCTGTCATTACTATGACGAAGGTATCATATAGGCCAAGCTATTAAGTAGCTAAGTGAAAAAAGTCAATATGTGTTGAGGCATATATAGTTGCTGAGCACACATAAGTGTCACCAAGAATTTTCATAGTTACCGAGTGATTCAAGAGGCAACAAGTGCTGAGAAATATAGAAGGTAAAATCAGTTATAGCCAAGTCAATTTTATGCCAAGGGACAACATGTTAGAACAAGAAGAGCCAAGTGAAAAAAGCTATATGAGCTGAGCAACACAATTTGTTGTATTTGAGTTTAGAATGACACAAACTCATAGGTAAACCCTTGTGCTAAGTTAGAAGTGTGTTTATATGATCGATGAATCAACTATAGAGGTAATTATTCCTTTAGTTGTGTATGATTAATCCTTATGTTGTGTATTTAGCCTATCAAGAAAATGAAAAAGTCAAGTGGCAAAAATAATGAATTCTACTCATTGATCAAGATTGAGAAGATCCATTAGATGGTTATTTAAGGAAATTTTAAGATCTAATTTTGTGTTGTTGAAGTTGTTAGAGAGAGGATTGTGAAGTTGAAGGTGAATTAGAGGTTGAAGGACTTAGGGTATTGAGAAGTGTAGTGAGGATATAAAGTATATTTGTCACATTAAGGTAATTGAATATTGGAAAGAGAAGATATGTCATCAACAATCAAGTGCATACTGAAGGATCATGATACTAATTACATTCTAACCAGCGTATGAAGTGACTCTCTTAACAAAGTGATCCTAACAAGCCAATTGTAAATCTATTAATAGAGTACTCCTTTTATTGTGATGTATAAAACCTTTAATCAAGGTGGGCTTAATAGTTTTGTAAGCTTTTAACATGCAAGATCCCTCACAAAGTAGATCATTAGAAGTGATCAAATTTTGTAGCACTAATAGACACACTTAATTGCTGAAGTGGTAAAGATTTTGTGGGTGTCAACCCCACCATAGATTTACCTTCACCTTGGAGGGTTTCTACATTACCATATCTAGTGGCATGTGTTGATCTATTTCTTATATGTGTTATTTATGTTGTTAGATGTTAGACCTGATATTACATGTTGATATATGATTTTGCATGTTAAGATTTAAGGTTAAGGTTGAGATATGTGGTGAATAAAGTGTGAATGTGGTTTATGTTTGAAGTGGTAAAAGTTTTAAAGATCTCAATTCCTTGCCACACCCCCCCTCCCCCCCCACCACCTGCCCCCCGCCCCCCAAAAAAAAATAAAAAAAATCTTACATTCCTTATTAGATTTCCAACAATTACTATTAGAGTTGAATTCTCTAAGAAAGAAGTCTAACCACTTGAGAGTCAAAGATCTTGGAGATGAAAGCCTACAAGTTAGGAAAGGTTATTGAGAATCAAAATATTGATTTGTAGCTTGCATTTGAGAAAGTCAAGGTTGCAAAGGAGGAACTAAAGAAATCCCTAAAGCGAAGGAATGAGATGGCAATTCAGCAAAATGACACACAATACAAGGAAGAAAGCATTAATGACTTATGTGATGAAGAAAAATCCAATAAAAATGATGCAACAATAGTATATCTAATGAAGAACAACAAAATTCTGAATGAAGAAATAAGAGCACTAAAAAGAGAATATGAAATACAATCAATGAAGCTATGTCAAGTGACTGAAAAAAAAAGGATGAAGAAGAAAAGGTAATGGTTGATGAAAATAAAAGGCAGATGACTATAATTCTTAATAAGAGGATCATATCTAAAGAAAATAATAGATGGACACCTAAAATTCAAGGAAAAGAAACTAGAAAAGAAAATAGTATAAATTAGGATTACAATACTTGAGTCAATTATCAATTATGTGGAAAGTATTGACATATTACGAAAAATTGTGCAAGGATACATTTTAGAGGAAGATCACAAAACCAAATAAATTTTGGATTAGTATGCTCTAATTGTTAGAAGGTCAGTCACCAAGGTAGATACTATATGAACCAAGCATCAATATCAAATAATGAAGAAAACAATGGAAATACAAAGATCAATGTTGAAGAAGTGAGAACCTTGATGAATCAATCCTAGAAAAAGAAAGATGAAGGAGAAAGCAATGAAAATGGTAAAGTTATGATCACCCAATCCAATGGATTAGGTGATCCCCCCAGCTCAAACTAAGAAAAAAGGTATTTATGGAACCATAATCTAAATTTGCTAAATCATACATCAATTCCTAATATTGAAAGTGCAAAAGTCAAAATTAGCATAATGTTAGATGCATAAGGAAAAATTTGAAGTTTGAACTAAGTAATGTGTGGAGAGTGAGCTGATAAACTAGAGATGGCTGAGTACCAATATTGAAGGATGAAAGTGTTAAGCGATAGAGTGACATAGCTAGTATTGACTGAGTTGTAGTACTAGCCAAGTTTAAGGAAGTGTGAAGTATGTTTTCTGAGTTTTGTAGTGAAGGCTGAGACAATTTTTATACACCCACTATATGTACGAAGCATTTATGAGGTCCTAAAATTAATTTTTTGACCTTTATAATGAATTTTGTCAATAATTTTGAATACCTTGCATTTGAGGTTTCAGAGCAGAGTAGAGTTAGAGTGATTCTAGAGAAAAGCTAAGTGATTTGTGCAAAGATTTTATAGCATATATTTGGTAATTAGAGTGATTTGAAGGTTGTGTTATCACCAAGTGAAGCTGAGTCAAATTTCAAACCCTTAATGTAATGCCTTGCCTGAAGATCTTTGAAACAAGGATGAAAAAGGCTAATATTTTTTTAAGGTAAGAAGGAACAACAAAAGAAACTTACACTGGAAAGAAATGAAAGAATAACATAAACCAAATGCCAAAGATCCCCAAGCATCACTACTTACTAATTTAAAATCAAAGATCACACTAATCTTGAGAATACCCAAAGTAAAAGTGCATAGCATGGTTAAACATACATGTCCATTTTTAGCTAATCATAGCATAATCCATAATAATAAGAAGAGACTTTCAAATAGTCATGCACAAGATGAAGGCTCAAGGTTACTACCATTTATCTACTAGACACCCTCCTAAAGGGAAAATGCTAAGCCTTGCAATTTGGTTGTGTTTGAAATCCTAAAGCCCTAAAATTTGGCTAAGTTTGAATTTCTGAAGCCCTAAAATTTTCTAGAATCTTTATCTCAACTCCTAGAGGGCTAGGACCTATCTCAAGTCAATCATCACATGTATTTAAAATATACTTAAATGATATATTTTATACCATTTAACTAACCTTTTTGAAACTTAGAAGATTTGGAACATAATTGGGTATACAAAATAAACTTTCAAACTTTCCATAGGCAATTGTAAGTGCCCTCTTCTTACCACAAGAGAAAACTCAAATCATTCCCATGTGAGAATTCTTCATGGATCATGCAAGAATTATCTATGATCCATGTGAGTCTTCACACTAGGCTCCTCTTAGTCACACAAGATAATACATTGTCACATAGGAGAATACTTTCTCACATGAGAGTATACTTTTTTGCATGAGAGACCACTCTTCCAACATAATAGAACAACTGAAAACACTAAGAAAAGTAAGGAAAATACATAAAAACATGAAACCTATACACCGAGGGTACCAAATCCACGTAGTTTGAGGAGTGATCACTTGAGAACATAAAATAAACCCAATAACTTAGATAAAGCCAAAACAAACATCTTAATATCATACATTCATCTAATTAACATCATCAATAAATGAAATGAGCATGAAAAACATCACCATGATAAGAAATAAAGAACCATATGCATTATCTATAAGCATAAATTCAAAGAACATAAATCACAAGATACATATTCCAAAAGCCATGGAGAATCCATGTGAAGAATCATGCTCTGGGACTAACTTGAAGAAGGATAACTTTGTACATTGGTCCCCAATAGTGGTTAAGGTAGCTACACCTCCCAACCATGTAGAACACATAGGCCCACTCCTACTGTGCCAATGGAGATAATGATATGGACCCAATCTCAAATTACAATCATCCAAGGATGACACTCACGCCAAGCAGAACAAGAGACTGAAACCAAGATCATGAGACAATGCAATACAATAGTTCTGGGTCAGACAATCAATGCAATAACTATGAAGGGAATCTAGTGGAGTGTAGGTTTCTTGGCATCTAAAATGTGAAGCTATGTCTTTGCAGTAATATCAACTCCAATCGAGAGGCCACACACCATGCCCCAAACTTAACCATTCAGGCACACACCCTTGGCTTAACCATTGAGGTGTTCTCTTTTCTTATCATTAAGTTTTATTACCCCATTATTAATTTTGGTTATCACTTGTTAGAACCTCTTCACGTTACCTTATCAGAATACTAGTGACCCTAGGGTATACAAGAGCATCCACTCCACACATCTTACCTACATACCCATGTTCATCACACAATGAGTGACCATAGGCAATGCAAGTTCCCAACCCAACCCCCAAATGAAAAATCACTCTACTAGCCTCTATCTGGGAGTTTGGTTCTTGCAAGATCCCATCTTATGCACACACATGTTTATGTGTGGGTACAACCATCCATACTAAAATCAAAGATAAACAAGGGTTGGATGAGGAACAAGAAACACCAAGTTTAAAAACATCCTCAACTGAGCATAGTGTTGGGAGAATGGATTTGACATGAATCCTAATGTAAAAAAAGTAAAACCATAGTTAGATTGGAAACCTATCATTCATTCTGAATCCATGACCAAAATTAGTGCCAAGAAATACCAAATAAAGTTGGGTGGTACGCAAAACAAGATGATATGAAAATTGCTCAAAATTCAACATTGTAAAAAATTGATGAAATTAAAACCCATTATTCAATTGGTTACAAAACTCCCAAAAATCAAATAAAAATTGAATTCTAATTTTGCAAGCACAAATGGCCAACATAATGGCTCAAAAATCTAAATTTCAAAGTTGAAAACCCCAATTTTCCCACACATGCCCAATCGGGCCAAATGAACATACAAAATATAGAGGGGAACACTAGTTCTCAACCTTTGAATATAAAGAAATCAAGAATAGAAATTATATTAAGTCAAAACTATTAAAACAAAAAGGATCTACCTTGCAACCAAATGGGCTAATACAAAAAAAAATGCCAAAAACTAATGGAGACGCCAATAGTGTTGAAACACTTAGCAAAGGAAGAGATTTCCACTCCGAATCCAATGAGCCTACTCTCACGTCTATCCCACAAGCTTAGCTCCCACAATGAACAAATCTCTCGAATACTCATAAAGGGTTTTTATGATTTTGGTCCCAAAGTTTCTAATTCAAATGTGAGAAGCCCCTCTATTTTCCCATTTTGGGTCATATATGCACTTTAAAAAATGAAGTAACTTAGAAGGGAAAGTAAATAACATAAATAAAATAATTATTCTTTACCCTAGTTAAATCTAGTAATTCCAATTAAATGGAATTCAACTACAGAAAGTTTTCTCATAAAATAAAATAAATTTAAATCAATATAAAATCCCCCATAAAAATAATTAAATCACAATATTTAATAACTTCCATGACCACTATGGATTCCTAAATGCACATACACTTCACTGGTCTAGTCACACATGCATAATCAATCCAGTTTACCAATTCGTTGAAGGGTTTATTATTTTAATTAAATAGGATACATCAACCATACATGGATGACATTGGCTATGTATGAATGGCCAAACCACTAACTCCACATGCCACTACTAGGGATATAAGTCCTACACAATAAACAACATGATCAAGCATAGATGCATAATAATCATATAGCCAAAGAAATAGGCAATAGTGTGCAAAATTGCATAAATACTCATTTAATTATCTTCATTAAAATAACCTATTTAAATCATTCATTTGCATCATATTAAAAGTATATTGCAGGTATGATATAAATATTTGTAGCATAAATACATCAAACATAATATGATAAAGTTCATCATGTATCTATAAACAAAGTTTATATTTGAATACAAAATAAGTAGATATCATCATAAGGCATCATGTCACATCACTAGCATCATTATGTAGCTATGATCAAAATGAACAACATAGCATCTACATCTATCAACTATGATATTGGCAATCAAAAAATACTATCAAATCATCAAAGCATCTCAAATGTACATAAATATGAGTATCATGAAGTGTCACTGAACAAAGTAGATCAAGGTACAATATGCAAACATGAGAGGCACTACACTTAACTCACAGATGGCATCAAGTTTTACAATTGAGAAAAATAGGGCATCAAAGGTTAGTGATGTGTAGTTAATTCATAGTGAAGCCATAAAACCACCAAAGTTTAATGCATATCTTGAGATTGCATTAAAGGGTGATGAATTTGGTGCCTTATCATCCATCCCACCTAGAGTTATAATGATCCATGATGTAAGGTCATGCTAAACATGCAATATTGGTGAGATAGGAGATTTTGAGGTAAGGAATGCATATGATAGGTTATGCCCTATTTTTTAAAGGTTGAATGGATCAAGTTTTTTCTAAGTCATGTACACAAGATGAAGTTATGGCTTGAGGATGGACTAGTAGAAATCATAAAGAAAATTGTACATTGAGTGACTGTTACCCTATAATGGACAAAGTGAAGACTATTAGATGCCAAAACTAAGATGCGATTGAAGCTAACAATATGGTAGTATGGAATAAATGTGGTGTGAAAATATCTAGCAAAAAGGATGTCAAGACAAACTCTATTGTGAGGGTTATAGATCAAAATTTTTACCAATCCAGCTGACCATACAATGTTCCCTATGTTATAGTAAATTTTTCATGGAAATTTATGAAGAAAGATCATTCGTATGACCTAGGTGAGCTGAAATTATAGTAGCTAGAAGAAAACCTTAAGAGTATCAGAAAGGAAAAGAACACAATGTGTAGGTTTGGTTTTTTCTTGGTTTTCATATTCTCTTATGTGCAAAATTATTTTCCTACTAAAGGCAATGCAACATGAAGTAAAAAGAAGTCAGTCACCCAAAAATCAATGAGTTTATAAGTTAGTTGGGAGATAATTTTGAATGGTTACTTTGAAGAATTCAAGCAGAAAAAGAAAAATAGTTCTTGAAGATCCCCAAATAATTATTTGATAAGTACTTATATGAAATCATTTGTTTTCTAGTATATATAGATCATAACTACAGCCAAGTTCTCATACCTAGAATTGCATGCCTGAAACTACTAGGTTATGAGGTTAACATTGACGAGATAGTTGGAGGAATCATAACATTGTTGGATGAACCCATAGATAAGGAAGTTGAGCCTTTTAACACATATGAAACAACTAAGATAAAGATCATGATGGAGACCAAGGTCCCTAAAATGGATAGGAAGAGAAAAGGGATGATCAAGAATCTAGAAAGAGTTTTGGGTGAAGGTGTCAAGTAGGAGGTACCCCTACAAATAAATGAAGGAAAAGGAGAAGATCTATCTAATGATGAAGAAGAAGAAGAAGAAGAAGAGGGAAATGAAGAAGAAAAAAATGATGAAGAAGGGGCAAAAAGTAAGGGTAAAAAGGTAGTTGTGGCTTAGCTATAGACAAGGAAAGGAAAGAAAAAGGAGTCAAATCCTACCCCTAAAACACATAGAGTGATAAGACAGAGAACTAAGGTATCTTCTACTAGAGCTACCAAGTCACAAAGGAAGGGAGTAGTAAAATTTACAAGACCAACTCAAGGAAAGAGTGTAGCAAAGACAAGGGATAATCTTGCAAGGGATGAGCCAAGAAAACTAGTTAAGAAGTTGAGGAGAAGGCTTGTGGTTGCTAAGGATGGTGATGAAGAAAGAACAAATTCAGTGGATACAAGCTAGTTTAGAATGGTTGTAGGACTATCAGGATTTCATTTTAATAAGTATAATGAATTGAGCAATGAAGATAAGAATAAAGTTGAAGAAGCATTGTTAGATATGATGGAATAATTTAAGTATACAACATTAGAGTTAGTAAATATGAAACCCAATGACCTCTATGGTAGAGTAGATGAAAAATGGAAATATGCATTGACAACTGAGAGGCAAATTAGAGAGGGCACACTTTCTTAAGACATGCCTAAGTTGAATAAGAAACAAATTTCAAAAGCCATAAAAGAGTTCAACAATAGATTTATTCCTAAGAGGACGGTTTTCCTAATCTTGATTTATTTTTAAAAATGTTGTGGAGGAAAGAAAATTGACATGGAAGAAGATACATGGCTTAATTCCCAAGGATGAACAAAAGGAAGAAGTGTAAAAGATGAACAAGAACATGTAGAATTAGATAATATTAAAGATATTTATGATGGAAAATATAGTCTTTTTGATACATTCCATAATTTGGTGCAAATGAGTGAAGGGTAGATAGAAACAAGATGGAATGCCATAGTTGAGCTAAGGAAGCAAATGAAGACCTTATATAGATCAAGTCAGTACAGATGCCAACTTGTGATAAGTTGATGGATCCTAATCCTATGATTGGGCAAGTAAAGGACTATCTAAAGATTGATGTACATGAGTCCACACAAGATGTAGAAAATACACCTGTTATCCCTACTATTCTATTTGTCACAATGAGTTATGAAGAAGGACAAGGAGATATAAGTGTTGGATAGGATGAGCAACAAAATGTGCTAGCTAATGAAGAGAAAAATGTCCACATGCAAGAACACCAAAATGATGCCACTAAGGACAATGTAAATGAGATTTTTGAAGAGGAGAATCATGGAAGAGCTAGAATGATCAAGTGGATTACTCCACTATAGGTGAGAGACCAATTGCCTTAGGACCTTAGATTAAAGGAGCAAAGGAGGCTATACAACCTAGTTCTACAAGTGAACTCACTATAAATGTTGAGAAGAAAAATGAAAATGCACTTGAACAATAGGTGACTACTACTAAGAGTCAAGCAAAATTTATGGAGCATACGTAGAGGAAGGAGACAGATAGACTAAGTGTAAATGTAAAAATTCAAGGTCTATAGATGACTATGCCAAACTCTAGTACCCCGGACTCAAAGGGGAAGAGGATAAAGAAAAAGAAAATCAATTCTCTAGAGGAAATTCAAGGTAAGCTTGTTACCTTAGATGAAGTAATTGTGATCCCCAATTGAGACACAAAAAATGACTCTTGATCATTTAAAGACATTAATACTACAACATTTGGGGTCAAATTGTGATGACAGTGTGATTTGTTTGTGATTTTTATGTTTTTTTTATAAGTGTCGCTGACGCTATCATTATCTTGAAGTTGGCATCATAATTATGACATTCACGTAATTATAAAGAAAAAAAAGAAAACACAACATTAATCATTCCCCATTTGATTAATTATGGAGAGATGTGCACAAAAGAGTGTGGAGAGCTCCGAATGAGGGTGGAGATCAGTTGTGAAAGAGTGTGGTGATTAATTGCAAAAGAGTGTGGACCTATGATTTCATTGCCTATCTATGCCTTTGCTCTACAATTTCATTGCTATGCCATGCCCTTGTGATCTTTGTGCCCTTGGTCTATATTCTCCCTGCACAAAAGATTAAGAAGTCTCTAATTGGTAGGTGCTTTTGTATTCTCCCTACACAAAACATTAACAATTTCCCAAACCATGCAATTCTAGAGAAAAGATTTTGGGTTCGAGTGGAGATGTAATATATAAATAGTAAACAACACAATAATATGTGACAACATAATGATATTTTTGTTGGAGCTTCCTTTTACTTAATGCACATATACATTATAATTGAACCCTAAGTTGAGAAAATAATATACTTAATGCAAGTCATTCTGAGATTTATTTTATTTTATTTGGCTTAGTGAATCGTGGCTAGATTTAGTGCATTTAAAAAATGTTAGTTTCTTTTAGGCCAACTAGAGTTGCAATGCTAAGTATTATCTAGGAGCTATTTTTATCTTTGATTCATGACAAAAATCACTTAGTTATCTTAGAAATTAGCATAACAATTCCTTGAATCTATTTTCAATTTGCTTGAATATTCAGCCCTAGTATTTTGTTGCATTGAATGAATTGTTAATATCAACCCCAAGTAATGTAAGACTGATTATGTAGAGCCAACTCTAAATATTAGAAAGGGACAACAATTCGTTAAATCTATTTTAGGAATAATACCTTTTTGAGCAATTTATCTTGAAGTTTGCACAAATAATCCATCCTTGATATTTTTTGAGCACCTCAAATAAGTTCACTTTTTTTTAGTTGGTAAGCTTTTTTGAAGCCTCTATTTTTTATATATGACACAACACATAGAATGCCAAAGTCATGCTTGTTTGCTTTGCATCTACATTGATATGTGTAAATTTAGGATTTGTGTGTGTTAAATGTTTGTTGATTAAATAGACACAAGTTGTTGGGATATATATTTTTCTATTTAGAATATGCATCAAAGAATGAGAGTGATGATACATACATGACAACTAATGAAGCACATCAACTAGCTCATTTTTTTAGGTTATTTCTTCAGTCTTCTTAAACTTGATAGAAATCATTTGATTTATTTTTTAGTAGGGAAAGGGGCCTGATTCTTGTTACAAAACAAGCACACAAGAACAACAAACACAAAAACAACAATAGGCCTTTAACCAACCACCAAAAAACCAATCGACTAATCAGAAACTAGAGTCTAGAAACATGACATAGTTAACTAGGACTAGAAAATAACACCTAAGAATTTATTTAAATAGCCTTATAGGTCGATAAAAAAAGAACTAAGTCCAGAGTAGCACAAAATAGACTAATCAAACCCTAATTAAACTATAAGAGTCTTTATCAGAAAACTTACAATAGGGCCGTCATAAAATAACTAACAATGAAAAATGTTTAGAATTAAAACATTTTTCTTAGGGATAGAGATAATGTTCCATTTTTCTTAGGGATAGAGATAATGTTCCAATTACTTGTTAGCTCACCAATTGCCTCATCCTAACTAGCTACAATTGTGTTGCTTAACCCATCACCTTTGTTCTCTTCACTCTTTCTAGTTCACTATAGCTGCTTCTTGATTTTTGAGTCCCCAATAGTTTTAGTTATAATTGTCACCTTCATAATCCACATGTGATCATGGTGAGGGACATTATAGAATTTTCTAGATCCCTAGTTTGACTTCTTTTGCAAACCTTGTCCATTCTTCTTAATTTCCACCACATTTCATCCTCATACAAAGATCAACCATTTTAACTTCAAAGCTCTTGTCATCCATAACAATATTAGGATTTTACTGGGTCTTAGTCTCATTTATAGGGGGTACTCTATTTATTGTGGTTGACTTGTCTATTATTCAAAAATTGTTCAATATTTGTTCATCCTTCCTATCTTTGTGGTTGACTTGTTTATTATTAAAAAAATGTTCAAAAATTTGTTTTTCTTGGACTTGGTAGAGCATTGCATCCTTGTTGGTCCCCAAAATGGTTTGGTAGACTTGATAGAGCATTGCATCCTCATAGGTCTAGATGTTCTAGCGAGTGAAGATGACAAAACTTGTCTAGCAAGCTTGATAAACTTGATACTATTGAATCATGGAAATCAGCCATAAAGTCCCAATATATTAACTTGTTCAAATAATCTAGAGGAATAACTTTGAGTAAGTATTGTGATTGGCTGGATAGGCTCTTCACTCCCCAATCATGCTCATCCTACCTTAAAGATAGACTTCGAAAATGCTTGAGATGACTGATTGATTTGAGAAGACTTTGGAGTTTGGGGGTATCTTCAATTTGTAGTTCTCTCAATTGTGAAGGAGTTTGTGCACAAGTAGGTTTTATTTTATATGAATGGTTAAAGCTCAAAACATTTAAAAGTAACATAATTATTCATTCTAATTTATAAATAACAATATAGGTTACTTATCTGTGCATCCTTCCACAATGTTTCCAAGCTTTTTGAATACTTAAAATTTAGATTTCTAATGTTTTCCAGTAAGAGCTAAGATGTAATAGATGTATACTTGAACTTGTGCCACTCAAGGCACAAAAGGCATCTTGATAACTCGACCCATTCTTTGGTAGTTTCACCCCAAAGAGGTTTGAATCCAACCTTACGATCTACCATGTCTGTTATGCCTCAAAATGACATTCCTTTTTTAGTGAACTAAAGAAACAACCATTTAATTACAATAAAACAAGAAGAATTATAGAGAAACAAGGTTTTCATGTAGTGATTAATGAAAGGAAAGATTCAATCTCACCTCACACTAGGATTACGATGCTAAATTTTCTTTGAAAATTCTCTTCCCAAATTCCTGAGATGATCATGCATCCATATACACTCTCCCCAACCCATCTTAACAAGGCACTTGTTGTCAAGTATTTCTCAGCTGCATTGCTCGCTCCACCTAGATCCATCTCACACAACAATTTTCATACTTCTTCTTTCACCAATAAAGAAGCATGCAATGTCCAAGAATATTTCTTTCTCATCTTGATTGAGGGCATCACAACAAATAAGAAAGTGCATAGTTACAATAACATAGTGTTTGCATTTACATCATCTCTAACAACTATAATAGAAAAAATGTGTGACCAATTACATTTTCTTGTATATCAATTTAATAAGTTTCATCAAACACAAGCTCTTTGAATCATATAAAAGAAAATACCTTAATGGAGAAAAATATAATTATCTATCTAAAACATTGTTACCTGAGCTAGCATATGATCTGCTTCATCAAAGAAAAATATACTGATGTATCTCATGATCAATTTTTTTTCCATCATCCACTTTTTATGTGTACCATGTGTACCAATTATATCATGCTCAATAAAAGGTTCACACTTTTTAATGTAATTTGCAGCATCAATAGGCACAACACATGTTGAAGTTATGGATGTATGGTTGTCCATTTTCAAAAGGACTTCTTGATTCTATATAAAATTTGTTTGAAATGAGGATTGTATGACAAAAAAATTCATTCAGAGGATAATATTTCAAATTATTGCAAAACAAAACCTAGACATAAACAATAACAACCTGCATTGCCAACTCTCTTGTTGGGCATACACAAAGTGCCTGCAGTGCATTAATATTTAGATTAACTTTTCTCAACATACCCAAAACAAAACAAGTAGTCTTTCTAGACCCATTGTGAGCTTGAGAAATTCAATTTTGACGAGAGGATTTGATAATCATTGGAAGAGTTATTGCTTGGATTTTGCTCCACTTCTCAAATCCAATCTCTGAACAAAGACCCTTGTGTAGTTCAGGTGAAAGGTTCAAGTCCTCAAATGTTTTTTCTGAATCATAAGGAGTGTCCCTAGTAGTAACCTGCATTAACATTTCATCTAGCAAAAAAAAATTATACTTTTAGATAAAAGTTGTCAAGATGCATGCATTGGAAAGCACTCAAAGACCATCTTCTTAATGAATTGAAGATAGCCTCTTCTATTTTGATAAAGGAAGCTAGCTCATATTATGTATTACTATTTATCAGTGATTTGAAGGCTTCATATGTAACCCATTAGAGATGTAGGTCTTCCCAACTAGTCTATCACTTGTTCTTCATAATTTTGATAAAGCTTTGGAATGGATCAAAAATTTAATAATCTAAATTTTAAAAGTAAGCTTGAACCTTGCTTAAGATGTAATTATTGGAATTTAAAAGTGGGAAGTATACTTCTAAGATGGGGGGGGGGGGGGGCGGGGGTGGTGAATCAAAAGTACTAATCTCTAACCAATAAAACTTTTAACTTTAAAACATTGCATGCATAAACATATAAAAATAATGTCCGAAGAAAATGCATCCACATAAACACTTGACACTAGATATGATTACCTAGAAACCCTCCAATGAGAAGGTAAAACTTAGGTGGGGATGAAAGTCACAAATCTTCACTACTTCAGTAATAAAGTTCACTTATTAAGGTTACATGATTTGACCATTCTCATGATCTGCCCTGTGAAAGGCCTGCCCTATTAAAGGCTTACAAAGGATTGTTAGATCCTACCCTGTTAAAGGATTTTAATGCCCTGTTAGAAGTGTGCCTGGGTAAAGCACTATAGAACATTCACTTGAAATGTCACCATGTTGAAGGATTTATACAATGGCTATCAAACAAACCTAAGTCCATAGGATTTCATTCTGCTATAACAATTGTTAGAGAGTACAATTGAATGTTTGATCTAATACACTTACAATTTGATATTACTAGTTTTAGATCCCAATTCATTTCATCTCGATCCTCTCTAATTTGATATGAAAATGATGTAACCTTGATCCTCTTTTCTGCTAACTAATTCTACAATTTTTTCCTTCTAAGTCACCTTCAACTTGATCAATTCACCCCTTTCACTATTATCATCACCTTCTTGCATGCATTCTCTCTCTCTCTCTCTCTCACACACACACACACACACACACACACACACACACACACACACACACACACACACTATAAATTATGGAGCTTCATCTCCCTTTAAAAAGATTTCATGACTTAGGGCTAGGTATGAATCTATGATTGAGATTCATCCAACTTTCCTGCTCAATTCTCTCCATTTTTCTAATTGGTTACATGTAGGTCACATATGTAATCCAAATAAATTCAATCTTATCTCCAAGCTTCGAGATCTATCCATATGCCAACTCAAAAATAGTTTGCATAATTGTTTGTGCCTTCACAAACTCTTATGTCAATTCTATATTGCTTGACACTTGTTAAATACTAATGCTCAACACTATCTAGAATTTTGTTTAGCTTGGCATCTATTGTTCACTCGACACATATACTCGCTTCACACAATCTATTTTCTCAACACTTGAGTGACTCGGCACTTACTGTATTTTTGGCTCGGCACATATTGTGACTCAACACTTGTATATATTAGACTTGGTATATGTTGCTACCTTAGCATGAACTTAGCAAATAGCTTAAGTGTGTTGACACTCAATTGTCAAAACCATTTTGAGATACACAATCTCCCCCTTTAACATGAGTGTAAAAACACTTAACTATGCATGATGAGTCTATCTCCCTAAAGTATAATATAATTATAGTTTGACATATATAGAAAACTTCAAAATTGTTCAAATTTTTTTTGAAGAACTATATACCTCAAAATTTTGTGTCTCCCCTTGAGTTGATTTGCCTTTTTTTGTAACCAAAATTTTAATCCTTAGAGTGGATTTTCCTAATGTTGATACTCTTTATCTAATATGGTCTGATATGCCCTATTTTTGTTAATATGCCCTATTTTTGCTTTGTACTCTCCCTTTGTTTTCTCTTCTTTATTTGTTTTGGCTCCCCCTTTCCCATGTCTCCCCCCATAGATTAAGTCTCCTTCTGGCCTTTTGATTTATTTCCCCCTTTTTGATACTTATGTCATAGGATCTATACACTGATTGAGTATTTTGCCAGCAGGTCTTGTTTACTTCTATCACAATTCTTAGAGCAACATCCCAGTTTTGTATTGCAACTTCCAAGGATTTGATTTGTATTGTTGTCTGTGTTGCAAGGTGAACTAAGCCATCTAATGTTGAAATATTAGGATCTTTCTTTAATAAATTTTCTACATAAGCTAGTTCCTTTTATAGAATCTCCATGTGAGGGGTTAGGGTAGCTTGTATTTGAACTAATTTGGCTCTAGTATTAGCCTCTTCTGCTATTAAAATAGCTAGTTCCTTCTAGGTGTGAAGTGTTGTATTAAAGTGCTTCTTACTTTGAGCTAGATCTTTTGGCAATTACATGCTTGATACTTTTATATTTCTTTCCAAGCTCATTATTCTTTAGCTAGTTTTTTGTTTGGAGATTGAAGGATCACACAATTTTGTGTATAGTGAGAATATGTTCTCAAGGACTATCTTCACCTTCTCAATTTTCTTTGCTAGCTCTACTTGTGATAGTGCTATTTCACTAGATATCTTTTCATTGACCTTTGCTTGAAATTTCTTCTTTGACCATTCCATTAGTTTTGCATTGGTGTCATGGTCTTCACTTTGCACCTGGTCAACTATTTCTAAGAGTTGCTCCAAAATGGGCTTTGTTTCATTAGGTGATTGCAAGCTGAAGGCATCTAAGAAGATGTCCTTAATCTCATCTAATGTTTTTTTTTTTAATACTCATTTTTGAGTATCTCCTACTTCTTCTTCCTTTCTAATGACTCTTGCATGTCATTTATCTGGTCAATGTTCATGGTTGCATAAACATACTTAGGTATGGCAATTTATTCATCCAATATTGGGTCTCTATAGTGAAGTACCCTTGCAACCTTTGTGGAGCTCAAGCCTGGTGCTTAGATTTGGAGTGGCATAACATCAGTGCTCAGTTTCTAAATTGTTCTTGTAGGAGTCCTAGTAGTTGGTAGATTTACCAATGTTTGAATTGCTTCCTACTCCTTTTCTTTTGGAATCTCCTTCTCCTCCTCTAATTTATTTTTATCAATAGAAATTATTTTTGGTGGTGCACCTTGTACTTGTGTAGTAGGAAAAAAAGTATTCATCTATCCTATTTGTTCCTTTGTAGGTTCTTTCTCCTATGTAGTTTGAGTCTTGTGCTCAATCATCATCACTTTGACTCCGAATTCAACCTTTGCTAATTTGTCTTTTGATGTTTGCTCTTGAGGTTGTCCATTGGTAGCTATAGGGATGGTAGAAGATGTTTCTTGTGTAGTCACCTTGTCCCTAGTTAGATCGGCTATTTCTTTCTGCAACTCATCCACACTGACCAATATTGGATTGTCACACAATTTTGCTTGTAAAGTTGATTGGTTAAGGATCTTCTTTAGATCATCTACAATTTGTGGGTTGATGTTCTAAACTAAGTTGTCAAGAACATATTTTACTTTGAATATCTCTGCAGGTGTGTTGCTATCATGTGGAGGGCTTGGTGGTGGCAATTGTGTGTCTTGCACACTTTGATCAATTTGCTGCTCAATAGTTACCATGTCATCTTCTTTTTGTGTTCCCTCCTCCATTATGTTGCCTTCCTTTTCCTTCTCAACTTGTCCTTCCTTATCATTCTCTTCCTCTTCTCCATTATTTCTTCCCTCAAAGATATCATGCTCTCCTTCCTTAATAGTGGTTAGCCCATAAATCAACTTCCACATTTGTGTGGACTTCTTGACAACATCTTCAATCTTATTTTGGAGAATGCTGAAGGCTTTGTATTTGGGTGCAAATTTGCTCCCATGCTTCTTGTTAGCCTTAGTTATTTTTCCTTTTGTAAGCTTTGGCATTACTCGAGCCAATGTAGACTCTCTTATTTCCTTCTCCATATTGAAGCAATAATGCCATTTATTTTCAACAATAGAAGATAAATATTTAGGCATTGAATTGTCAAGTTTAAGTGGGGTGTTCTTGAACTTAGCCATCATGGTATAGACTAATTCCTCAACCATGTTTTGTTCTTCCCTACTTACTAAAATTAATGTTCTTCAAGCTAGTTAAGTCTGCATTATCTTTAATATTATCACAAATATTCTCTAAATTAGACTTAGTAGCATGACTTACCACTCTGAATTGGATTATGTCTTCTGATTCCGTCCTCTCTTAATCAGATTCTGGCTGTGCAACATATTTCTTTCTTATTTTCTTTTGCACTGGACCTAGTTGCTCAGTAGCCTTCTTCTTCTCTATTGTTTTCTCTTTTTCCTTCTGAGTTGTGGTCCTTTTAGTTGCTCTTGTGGCTAGTGTAGTAGGCTTTGCAGGGCTTGGTTTCACAACTTTCTTACCCTTTGGCTAAGCAGTAGGCTGTATCTTTGCCTTTCTCTTCTTGAGCTCTGGTTTAGTTGGTGCTTCCTTAGCTTGTTCCTCCTTGGCACCTTCTTCCTCTTCATCTTCACCCATGCCTTGTGTTAAGGCAAGTGGCTCCTGGCCCTATTCTTCTTCTTCTTCTTCATCTTCATCATCTTCCTCTTCCTTAGCAGTTCCCTCTTCAAATTTGGCCTCAAGTTTCTTGACCAACTTGTCTCTCTTTTTTAGTGTTGATGCTATCTTTAGATCCAGTCAACTTTTGATCTAACAACATCATAAGTGCTAAAAGGTTTTACACTTTTATTAACTTCCTTTGCAAGTAATGCTGTGATTGCTGCTGATGCCTCATCAATGTTTATCTCATATCATAATGGGCTTGGGCATCTAACTCTTGGTACTATTTCTAAATATAAGTATAATAAATATCAACTAAGAAACAAATATAATTGATGTGCTACTCTACTAGGGAAACTGGAATTCTTATTCTTTATTTCATGAACTTCTTAAAGTCCTCAAAATAGCTGGTCATTATGGTTTCAAAATTAGCTCCCATTTGCTTTATGTACTCGTTTGTCTATATAGCTATAGACCTATTGGTCTTCCATCCTATCTTGCCAAAAGAGGGAAATTCATTTTGAACATAGAAAAAGATACATATCAAAATATAACCAAACTTACACTAAGCACTTTTGGATGTTCTTATAGCTCCTAGGTTCTCATTGATTTGCTACAGTTGCAATTCTACTAGATCATACGTATGATCTTTCTTAACAATTTTGTAGCCTACATCATTGCAGTGCATGGCACACTATTTAGTTAGCTTGACTGATAGAATTTGTGAGATATGACCCTCACAAAAAATTCTAGAAGTGGATCTTTAATGGTTTCAATAGTCATGCCTCTTTTATTCCACTTTGCCCCTATATTCTTCTCAATAGCTTCTTTTGAGTTGCTTCTTAGGGTTTTGGGCCATTCTAGGGTTGGAAATCTTGTAACCCTATGCACAATCCTTTTTGAAAACTTGATGGGTCCTCCTTCTAACCATAAACATCCATCATCAATTCTACTTAACATAATTCTTATCCATTTAGTCTTAAAAATAGTAGGGAAATCTAGGGTACAGGTTAAGCCCTTCCTTTCAACAATCTAAAATTCTTCCTTCAATACTCCATTCTCACACAATTTTTCATATGCCTATCAAATTTCCATGTCACCAATTGCTCCAACCTTGCAATTATATCATTTCCTTATGTCCTAGACAATTATGACCTTAGGTGGAATGATTGACAATGCTCTTGCTAGGTCGTTCTTATATGCAACTTCAGGAATAGGTCTAAAATCTCGTTGCTTGACCTCATTACTAACCAACTGAACCTCAAATAGTTCCTTATCCTTAGGGTTTTTAGAATTGGAGGCCATTTTTATAATCTAGGGTTTTAACAACTTTGAAACTATGTAACTCGACACTTGAGAAATACCTTAGATCGATGAGGTGATGCTGAATCTTTGCTAAAATCTTCACAAATACTTTGTCTTTTCTTGGAAGTCACTTTTCTACTCTGCTCGATCTTTTCTCTATGTTCGAATGATGAGAAATGATAAAAAAATTGACCTTGTACCCTTCAATACATAGCATTTAATGTTTAGTGCATGTACAACTATACACTCAGCTCCTTATGTGATTTCTACTTTACTCGGCATCAATAAAAATTCAACTTCACTTGACAGCTATAGGAATTACCCTTACTTGGCTTCAACAAAAATTCTCTTTACTCAGTAGCAACTATCATTTCTTTTATTTGGTAGCAACTACTCACTCATCTCCAACTAGTCTTGGCTGAAAACTCGACACTAATTATCATTCACTTGGCATCTGAAAGCAACTTTCCTTACTTAGCAACTATGTGAAAAATTAAAGATTTAACTTTGTATTTTTCTTATAAACTTGCATCTTTATTCATGCTAATTTTTATCTTTTTAGCACTAACCTATCTTGGAATTGATGTGTAATGAAGAATTTAAATATCAGTCCCACATACCTTCTTGTTGCTTAGTTTGATGAAGTGTGAGCACTTGACATTTCAGGTGAAGTGATCCCTTCATTTGATGTGCTGCATCCATCTTTCTTCTTCCATGTCTTAGTAATTTCTCCTCTTATATGCTCAACATCTACCTTGCCTTTTCCTCTATCTTACTCTGAGTTAGGTGCCTTTGTCCTTGTTGGGTAGTGCTTACTAATATGACCAGTCTTCAAACAACTAAAGCATGTGGTTTGACTCAACAATTTGTTGTAGATTCCACTAAAATGTGTTCTTATGTAATTCTTAGGGATGTGTCCATATTATTGACAATAATGATAGCTATGCCTTGTATTGTAATCCCAATTATAGGTATTTTCATGATTTCTTCCCTTGTTTGATGACCTTGTGGACTTGGATTTGCACTCAAAGGCTTTGTGTCCAAACTTTTGACAATTGTAGCAGCATCCTTCAAATCTTGGTGCATGCATGGTTCTTGTTTTGAATTCATGTTCTTGATGACCTTGTCTATTGCACTTGTAATAATGTGTCATGTTCTTTGGCTTGGCATTCTGACTAGCATTCTTGCTCCTACAAACATTAGCTATATGTCCTTTCTTTCCACAATGATGACAAGTAGGTTTAGTGTTCTTATCTTTGTCATTGCTTTGTTCAATAGTCTTGGATGACTCTCCTTTAGTGCTTGTATAGTCCAATCCTAATGTGTCTTTATTGGATCTAGGGGATTCTAGTAGTTGCTCAAAGTACATGATAGCTTTATTTGGTTTTTTGAAGCTTTTAGCAAACTCTTTCTCTCTTTTTAGTTCATTCTGCAGTTGCTCATTCTATAACTTCAATGTAGTTATCTCAATGTCCTTGCCATTCAACTCATGATGGACATTCATCATTTGACTTAGGGTGTCCAATTGTATGTTTGAGATCCTAGACAACTTTGCTGATTTTTCTTCCAATCTATTTTCCAAGATTCTCTTGTCTTCTTCAACCATGGCCTTGTCTTCTATAGCTTTCTTTTTTTTCTCAGTCACCTCACATAGTACTATTGCTTGTGATTCTTGCTCCAACTTGAGATTTTTGATCTCCACAACTTGCTCTATTCTTGTCCATGAGATCTGCAATTGTTGCATCAAATTCATAGGAGTTACCATCTACAAATAACTCTGAGGTGTCAATCTCTTTGTATTGGGTGTCATTTTCAACTACGACAATATCTTTTCTTCTCTTTAGTGAACTCCTCAAGGAATCTTTGGCTTCATCCAGTTGCTGTAGTAAGAGATGTATCTCAATCTCCTAATTCTTAATGGTCTTTCCCAACTTGTAGACTTCCATCTCAAGATCTTTTCTCCAAGCTATAAGGCTTCTCCTAATGAGAACCTTGCTTTGATACCAATTGTTGTAATTTACAAGTGGGAAGTATACTTCTTGGGGGGGGGGGGGGGGGGGTGTGAATCAAAAGTACTAATTTCTAACCAGTAAAACTTTTAACTTTAAAATATTGCATGCATAAACATATAGAAATAACATGTAAAGCAAATGCATCCACATAAACACTTGACACTAGATATGATTACCTAGAAACCCTCCAATGAGAAGGTAAAACTGGGGTGGGGATGAAACCTACAACTCTTCACTACTGCAACAATAAAGTTCACTTGTTAAGGTTACATGATTTAACCATTCTCATGATCTACCCTATGAAAGGCCTACCTTGTTAAAGGCTTACAAAGGATTGTTAGATCCTACCCTATTAAAGGATTTTAACACCCTATTAGAAGTGTGCCTAGCTAAAGGACTTTAGAAAATTCACTTGGAATGTCACCCTGTTAAAGTATTTATAAAATGGCTGTCAAACCAACCTAATTCCATAGGATTTAATTTTGCTATACAATTGTTAGATAGTACAATAGAATGTTTGATCTAATACACTTACAATCTAATATTGCTGATTTTAGATCACAATTTAGTTCACCTAGATCCTCTCTAATTTGATATGAAAATACTGTAACCTTGATCCTCTATTCTACTAATTGATTCTACAATTTTTTCCTTCTTCCAGATTCATCCAACTTTCTTGCTTAATTCCCTTTATTTTCTAATTGGTTGCATGTAGATCACATAGGGAATCCAAATAGATTTGATCTTATCTATAAGCTTTGATATCTATCCATATGTTAGCTCAAAAATGGTTTAGATAATTGTTTGTGCCTTCACAAACTCTTATGTCAATTCTGTGTTGCTCAACACTTGTTAAATACTAATTCTCGATACTAACTAGAATTCTATCTGGCTCGACACTTGAACATGCTTGACATCTATTGTTCACTTGGCACATATACTCGCTTGACACTATCTATTTTCTCGACACTTGAGTGACTTGGCACTTACTGTATTTTTGGCTTAGCACATATTGCAACTCGAGACTTGTATATATTATACTCAACATATGTTGCTAGCTTGGCATGAACTTAAAAAATATCTTATGTTTGTTGACACTCAATTTTCAAAACTATTCTAAGATCAACAATAATCACTTATAAAGATAGAAGGAAAAATAACATCTTCACAGTGACTTGTCATCACTGAGAGTCTAAGCATATAAGAATTTTATTCATAAAAGGTCTTGATTTCAAAGCATGGAGTACCCAATCAAAACAATAACAACAAGAGCATGAGATATTCAACCCACCACTATCTAGACTATAATCAATTGAATGCAATTGAAACCTCTGAAGATGATACTTAGGAATTGACAAAGAAAACATTGCTTCTGCTAAAGCCAAGTTTGGTAATGTAGACTCATAATTCCATAGAAGAAAGAAGCATGAATGTGGATGATATTCCTATTGGGGAGTGTTGTGGAAACATGATTAGGTCATTATCATGATGATATGTTGCATTCATGACTATGTTTGTCATTGATCTCAACATAGCAATTTTCTATGGTATCTAGTAGAAGAACAACAGAAAGACCAAGTTGGTACTAATAGATTGTTGAGTACTTTCTATAGAAAGGTTAAAGGTAGATCATAATATGTGTCTAGTATACATAGTTAACCTCAAAATTAGAAGATATTAAGTCTGGAAGAACTTATGCAAGTTTTGGTGATGACTATTTTGAGATAGAGTTTATAGAGGCATGTTCTAGTAAACTTGTTATATCTCTTAGAAAATTTTTTATTCTGAGAAGCCAAAGTTATAGATGTAAATAAGACATGTTAGTGATGACATGTCTAAGTTCACTCATCATAATGACACATGAAAAAAAAATTATTTAAGTTGCAAGGCGGAAGATTAATGTTAACGCTAAGTGTAATCTATTCTTAATGTGGTCCTATAATAATTAATTGAAAAGGTTTAATAGTCGACTCAGGGAATTATTTTATGGATTTGATGTAAAGGAAGGACATTTTCCTTTATCATGAGTATGTATAAAAAGTGATTGTAAAAAGCATGAAGAGTGAAATGTGAGTTGAGTAGAGTAGAGTGAAGGTGAATGAATCTTCATTGTTGAGGTTTTATTGTGTGATCTAAAGTTGGATACTTGAACCCAAGGTTTGTGACTTGGTCTACAAGGTCTAACAATGATTGATCTAGTTGACATGATAGAGTAAAGAAGTTGAAGTATAGTAATCCAATTATTTTGAAAGGAATAGTTGAGAGATCAGTTGGACAATGAGTTCGGTGATCTTGCCCCATAAGCTATTTGGACAGTGGGTCCTTCTGTCTTCTACAAATCCTAATAGGGTTGGAATCTTCTAACAAGGATTCAAAGTATCCTAGCAGGGACTCATATATACTAAATTTTGTAATAGACTCCCAATGGGGTCCATCCTTTAATAAGGAATATTTATATTAGTACATCATCTTGTGGGCATCATTCCCACTGGGGTTTTCTCTCTGATCAAGAGTTTCCCTAGTTAACATATCTGGTGTAATTATGTATGTGCATCTTCATATGGTTATTGTTTACTTTGATTGAATGGTTAAGTTTATTTAAGGTGAATAAATGTTTTAATTATTGGATAATTGATTCACCCCCCCACCCCAAGTTATCCTGGTGGACTATTGTTTCTAACAAGCATTTCTTGTCTTGGTATAGAAACTCATTCAAGAATCCTTTGGTCCTTTCTTATAATGAAGAGACTCCAAAAATCACTACTAAAAAGGAAAACTCATTAAGATACTATAATTATGAGTTGGAAAAAATGAACCATGTTTTTAATGATGTATTTACACTATTCAAATGAATCCTTGCCCTTGTTGTATTTTAATGTTCTGTGTTTTACTTGGTATTTGGTTTAAGATATTGCCCTTACTGTATGATTAAAATTGAATAAAGACCGGTGAGTTTAAATCCTCTTTGTGATCTCTTATTTAAAAAATTAATTCCTTTGTAAACAAGACATTTATGCTTAGTGATGTGGAATGCATCATACAAAAATCTGATGACATCCTTATTAGTAAGAAAGTGATTGTATTTGAAATCAAAAATATATTTGCTTGATATTTTAATATACTAAATAAATTATACTAAAATTGATACAATTTTAGAATATTGTGACATGCTATACATTATTCAAATATTTCCAATCTTAAAATGTTAATGTATATTTAAAAAAAAAAATTAAATTTATTGAAAGTTGAAGTAAAATATTTTTTTTTTGAACAATTGTAATCTCTTCAAAAGTGCATTGTTGTTTTCTATTAGCATTGACAGGCTTCACTTGAACAAAATTAAAATGAAGAGGCATAAATGGAGCACAAATTATGACATTTCCTTCATTGCATCCATATCTTCTCTTTATGTCCCTAAGCTAGACAATAATGTCTATTGATTCTCATCAGCAACTAAGATAATTAGTTCTCTGCCACCATCAAAACTTATCAATGGGAGAAAGATAGTCCAAATAAGTAATCAATATAAAATGAGAGTTGTGTTAATGTGGTAGATGGAGATATAAATTGAGCATATTTATAGGGGTGAGATGGGTTGATCATTGGGTTAGAAATGTGATGAATAGGGATGAAATGCAAAGATGGGATTCTAAAAAGGAATAATGGTGAATTTGAGTGAGGTGAGGTGAAATACATTTTCCCAAAATTGTTTTGAGTTTTCCAACCACTTATGAGTTTAATCAAACACCATATTTAAGTCTACCACTTATGAGTTTTGAGTAGGTTCTAAAAGACTAACTTGTTCAATAATTCTACCATCTTCAAAACCATATGTGCAGATATAAACATTAAGTACATGTCAATATTTTTGTAGATATACACATTAATTACACTAATTTTTTTCTTTCAAAACCATATGTGTAGATATAAACATTAAGTACAACATGTCTAATATTTTTGCAGATATACACATTGATTACACCACATTTTTCTTTCAAAACCATGTGCATATATAAACATTAAGTACAATATGTCCATTTATTTTTTTGTAGATATACACATTAAGTGCACAAAATTTTTTCTTTCAAAACCATATTTGCAGATGAAAACATTAAGAACACCATGTCTAATTTTTTTCAAGGTTTTCTCTCTAATGTCAATTTGTATGTTGAAATGGTTATTAGTGATAGATCTAGCAAGTATAACCAATTCAATAAGGGTACAAGAATAAGTTATTCTTGTGAAGAAGGATCATGTTATATAATACAAGGGAATTTGATAAAAATAGGGAGATGATCACTAGATTGTTGTCTAACTTTCAAAGAGAAGGCGATGACAAATTTTATTGTCCTTGCAAGAGTTGTAACAACTTAAAGACAAGAATAATCAAAATCAAAATAGCTAAGAGAGATTGTAGGGAGAATGGTCACATTGAAGGGGGGTTTGATTATCATTCATTGGTAAGTTATTTGTTATATTATTTTCACAATCAATATACATATGAACCATAGAATGGGGGTTTGATTATCACATTGAAGGGGTTTTTATTATCATCATTTTTATATAGGTCGATCTCCCTAGGGTAGTACATGATATGGACCACCACATCTTAGAGGAACATGGAGGTGTGAATATTGAAGGAGAAGATCATGATCCCATGGAAGATGATAATCATGCACTACAAAAACCATTTAGATATGATGGTACTATTAATCTCATGCAAGATTTATTGCTAGTTAGTGTCAAAACACTTAGTCATAATGAAAAGATAGTTACAACTGAGTCACTAGTATGCAATGTCAACTAGGATCACAACATATCTAAACAAACAAGTTAACCTCATAGAAATTTGTCATGCCAACCGAGTTGATATTTCACACCAAGCTTTAGTGTCAACTGAGCTCCAATGTGAACTAAGTTAGGAGAGTAGTCTTGTTCCAAGGTAATAATCAAGATGGAATAATAGTACAAGCTGAGTTAGAAGCATCTACCAAGTGATCAGTGTGAACCAAGTACCCAACATATACTAAGTGCTAGAAATAGCCAAGGAGATAGTGGTGACCGAGTGTTTCCAGTATCACCCAAGTATGACATTAACCCAAGTTATTGCACTGAGCTAACTTGGTGATTATTTTTGGAACTAGAATTATTGTATCTAACCTATGTAATAACTATTTGGATGGATATAAGTATGAGACATTTTTTTATCCAAAGTGAAGTATTATTTATTGTATCATCATTCAAGCATTAGCCAATATGGAAGGGCAATTTTCTAGAAGGCCACAAGTATTCCAAGGAAAAGAAGAGAGTCATCTATCATAGTTTAGTGATCAATTTACTTCAATGGATATTCATCAATAATCACATCTGCATTTCAAAGATCATCCACTGGTTCATCCTAATAGGTGCATTAGTCCCAAATCCATTAAATAGGTGGACCTAATAGTCGTTTATAGAAACTCCTAGCAGAGTACATAATTGTAGTATATAAATCATTTCACAAGGTGGACCTAATAGTCCTTATTACTCCTAAAAGGTAAGACCACAAGAAGTGATCATTTGTAAGACTTAATTGGCCAACTTTATTATTGTAATAGTGAAGCATTATGGGTGTCATCCCCACCCCAGTTTTACCTTCTACTTGGAGGGTTTCTAGCTTACCAAATATTGTGTTATGATGTTGTTAATCTAATGCTTTAATGTTTTGTGAATTTAACTAGATTAGACAAATATAAAAAAGTGTTTCAAGTGTAGAAGTTTAAGTGGTTCCTGATTTAGCCTCCCTCTTAGTCACCTAGTTTGTATTACATTTCCAAATTTGGTATCAGAGCATGATTCTCTTATCAAAAAGTTTAGCAGCTTAAGAGAAAATATCAGACACAATGGAGGTATACAAGCTAGAGAAGTCCATTAAGAATGAAAAGCTGGATCTACATGTGGCCATGGAGAATAAAAAAAACTAAATGAGCAACTTTTTCAATCCCTAAGAAGAAGAAAAGAATTGGTAGCACAGATGAATGACATTCTCTACATAGAAGAGAAAATTGAAGATATTTGCAAAGAAGGAAATTTAGATGAAGAATATGTAGCTATAGAAGATCTACTTGGAAGGAACCTTATTCTTCAAGAAGAAGTCAAAAAATTGAAAAGAGAGCAAGAGATCCACTCAATCAAACTATGTGAAGTCATGGAACAATAGAACCAAGTTGAAAAAGATAAAAAGATGGTAGAAGAAGATAGAAGAGTACTCAACTCTAGGATATAAGAAAAAGACAATAAAATCCACTAGCTTTCACTAATTAGATAGACTTGGTAAATTAGTTAAACAATTCAAATCAAGAAGTTATCCATCCAAGGACAAAAAATGAAAGACTCACGAATGATCTTAGAGTAGGAAAAGAAACGAATGAAAGAATGATTAATTCATAAGAAAGAATGAATTATTTGGCTGAGATATCCTAGAAAAGATAGAAAGGTAAAGTAGGATTGGGCTACACTAGACAAGCAGAGTGTTCATAGCAAGGAGCTCAAAGCAATAAAAGACCTACATGCAATCATTGTGGAAAAATATGGCATACTTCAAACAAGTGTTGGAGCAATGGAAAATTAAAGTTTCATAGAAAATGTTATAGTTGTAATAAGCATGAGCATAAAGCAAGTGAATGCATAGAGAAAACCAAATTTGAAGGCAAATGTTTCTCATGCAAAAAAAAAGGTCATAAATCTTTAGAATGTAGAACCACGAATTGGAATCCTACTAAACAAATTGCTAAAGCTATCTTTGGTTGGGATTGTAACACTTGGTGCAGATGTTATTTATGTGGAGATTTTGGGCACATTGAACCAAAATGCATGAAGACTCACCTCAAAAAAAGAGATCCTACCAAAAGATGCTATGCCTGCATCATCTAGAAAAGAATTGAATGAATAAAGGAAAAGTTGAAGATGAAAAGAAAGAAAAGGTTGACACAATCAGAAAATAAATGAAGCAGAAATGGGTAAATAAGTCTCTAGAGGATTCAAGTGAAATTAGTGAGGTCATCGACACCCAAGAAAATGGATTGGGTGACTCAATCATCTTTACATAAATATGCAAGGAGATTACTAGAGTTGTGATAAAATTCATATTCCACACCAACTCTAGTCATCCAAGAAAAATAGTCCAGATCAACATATCATATGCACTTGGATAGATGATAGACTTAGTTCTAACCAAGCTATTCAACTAACCAAGCATGGGTAGACTTGACTAAGCCATGGACTCAACTGAGTGTGGAAATACTATAATAACTAAGCTTCAAGACCAAACCAAGTATGTTTTACCTACCTAGGTACAGAGCATTAAATGAAGTCCTAAATTCAAATTTGAATAAAAGGTAAAGATTGAAGCTTTATTTTCACAGTATTTTCAAAATTCTCTTCAAGCTCAGCATTTCTTAAACACACTAGAGAAGTTTTAGTGCAAACTAATGAAGGAGATTCATAGGAAAATTCATCATTATGAAATTCTTCCTTCACCAAGCATTATGGAAGTGTCTTCCAGTTCAAAGGTCAAGAAAGGTTCAAAGATGTTGGTAAAGAGTATGAATTTCACTACTCACATGTTTTAGCTATATAAAAAAATTGCAGAGGAATAGGATCCTCAAGGTGCTCACTCTTCCATTTTGGTAAAGGTGTTACTCATCTATGATATCAAATCATTTTATCAACATTCTATCCAAGAGCTAGGAAATCTTGATCTAGATCATGCCTACGAAACTTTGTGTGAAGATCAGGTGCTCAAGCTAGAGCACAAACATTTGGAGGTCAAGGGGTTAACCCACATCCTTCAAATGCCTAGGAACTTTTAGATAAAGTGGATCAAGCTTATACTAATATGAGTTCATGACATGTCATTTTGGTTGGAATAGACATACCCTATCACTAAGAAGATGATTCATAGGATAACAAGGTATCCTATGATAGAGAAAGACAAAACTACACAAACCCTAGGTTGGGAAGAACTAATCGAGTTAACTTTAGCTGAATGAGATGACAGAGGCATGAAGCTAAACAATGTGAGATACATTAAAACCAAGTTTGGCATCCATGTCATTGCTCATAAAATCTATAGCTCAAGTTGTACCAATAGCATACCATGCGAGGTAGTAGACCTGACATATAATATTGTAAAGAAGAATCTATCAATCGACCTTGTCGAGCTTCAATACTCCCATCTAAGAAAAAATATAGAGAGCATTCAAGCCTCAAAGAACAATCCATGTAAGTTTGGTTAACTCTTAGTATGTTTACTCTTATGTTTAGAAATTCTTTCCTTCCAAAGGAAATGTTTTTTAGAATAAAGACACTCTTGTTCAATAAAAAATCAATGAATTCATAAGTGAAATGGGTGAGAACTTTGATGTCATCATGGATGTTTACCTTGACAATTTCAAGGAAAGGATGCAAAGCAGGCTTAGGATCCTTGAGCAACTTGTCAAAGATTATGTATGTTTCCTAGTTGACTATGACAAAGTCCACATTTAGGTAGTTAGGCCTAAGATAACATGGGTTAAACCTTTGGCATATGAAGTGAATATTGATGAAACAAAGGATATTATTGAGGCTCTCATCAATGAGCCCATGGAACCCAAAGCCACTTATTTTGGAACTTATGAAGAAGCAAATAGAAGAATTTCTCTTGAGATTTAGATCCCTCAAATTATGATGAGAGAGAAGAAGAGGCTAGAAACCATTGGGAAGAAACTTGCCAAGTTAGAAACATCTCTTATGATCACTAAAGGAAAGGGTAATGATGTAGAATATGAAGAAGAAGATGTAGAGGTAGTGGAAAGTGATGAAGATGAGAAAGAAGAGGAACATCCCAAAAAGAAGGAAAAGACCCCATTCAAGCCACTCAAGAGAGAAACAAGATTAGCAACAATATCAACACCTGTGATTACAACTACCAAGCCAAGGAAGGCAAGAAAATAACCAAAACTTCAGGATGAAGATGAAGATGATGAAGATGAAGAAAATACCCCAATCATATCCTTGATGAAGGCACGCCCTACTTTTGAAAAGAAACTAGAAAGTATAAGGGAAGGAAGAGGTATGATAGGATTCAAATACTTCAAGTATGACTCTAGAAGCCAAGAGGAGAAGAAACAACTTGAAGATGCATTAGTTGAGAAAATGGAAAAGTGGAAATATGACTATTCTGAGCTTAAGGGTCATGCTCCTAAAAATCTATTGAAGGATGTTTCACACCATTGAGGTAATGTAGCAAAAATAGAGAGGGATATTAGAGAGAAGACTTTAAGAAATCTCATGCCTAATCTCTCTATCAAAAAAATCAAGGAGGCAAGTTCTGAATATGTAGATAAACATACTCCTATATTTAAAGCTTTCCAAAATTTGTCAAATAAAATAAAAGATGTTGTGTAGTCCCCAACAAAGACATGGAAGAACATCTTTGAAATCATGGAAGAAGGAGATCTTCTAGAGATTCAGAAAATTTAGGACTTTGATGTTGATAAGATTGCAACAGAAGTCATGACATCAATTGCTTCCACACTTAAGGAAGAAATTGTGCAACAATCAATAGAGTTGAACCTAGTTCAACCTAGCAGTGAAGTGAAGACTATTACACTTTTACCAAAATTTTTCACAATGGCCTTCTTACATTTACAATTGTGACATGTAAGGAGAAATTTTTTTTTTCACTAATTCCAAAGGGGGAAATTGTTAATCTCATGCAAGATATATTGTCAGTTAGTGTGAAAAAACTTAGTCATACTGAAAAGATAGTTGCTACTGAGTCACTAGTATGTAGTGTTAACTAAGCTTACAAAGGATCCAAAAAAACAAGTTAACCTTGTAGAAAGTTTCAGTGTTAACTGAGTTGCAGTGGCAACAGAGTTGATAGTTCACACTGAGCTTTAGTGTCAACCGAGTTGACTATGTCTACTAAGATCCAATGTGAACCAAGTTAGCAAGGCAATCTTGTTCTGAGATAATAATCAAGATGGAAGAATAGTGAAAGCCAAGTTGGAAGCATCTACCAAGTGATCAATGCAAACTAAGCACCCACCATCTACTGAGTACCAAAGCTAGACAGGGAGACAGTGGTGACCGAGTGTTTCCAGTATCAACTGAGTATGACATTGACCCAAGTTATTGGACCGGGCCAACTTAGTGATTATTTTTGGAACTAGACTTATTGTAGCTGACCTATGTGACAAAAATTTGGATGGATATAAGTATGATATATTTTTTTTATCCAAAGTGAAGTATTATTCATTGTATCATCATTCAAGCATTAGCAAATATGGATGGGTAGATTGTCTAGAAGGCTACAAGCATTCCAAGGAAAGAAAGAGACTCATCTATCATAGTTAGGTGATTAGTTCACTTCAAAGAATCTTCATTAGCAATCATAGTTTCATTTTAGAGATCATCCACTGATTCATCCTAATAGGTGCATCAGTCCCAAATCCCTTAATCGGGTGAACCCAATAGTCCTTTGCAGAAACTCCTAATAGAGTCCATACTTAATTGTATTGTATAAATCCTTTCACAAGGTGGACCTAATAGTCCTTATTACTTCTAATAGGGTATGATCACTAGAAGTGATCATTTGTAAGCCTTAATTGGCCAACTTTATTAGTGCAGTAGTGAAGTATTGTGGGTGTCATCCCCATCCTAGTTTTACCTTCTACTTGGAGGGTTTATAAGTTACTAAATATTGTGTTATGGTGTTGTTACTTTAATTCTTTAATGTTTCATGAATTTAAGTAGATTAGAAAAATATAACAAAGTGGTTCAAGTGAAGAAGCTTAAGTGGTTCTTGATTCTCCTCCCCTCTTAGTTACCTTGTTTTTATTACATTTCTAATATGTATGAATGCATTGATCCATGACACATTTGGTACTAGTGTTACTACTACTACTATTGATGATGATGATTATGATGAGGTAGATATGACCCTTTATGAAGGATCCAAATAAACTCTTCTCTCTATTGTATTGTTGTTGGTGAATTTGAAGGTTATGAATGGTTTATCCAACATAACAAGGTCACATATGCTAAGGTTTGTCATATATGTCATTATGGTCTATAAAAGGTGAAACATGTACCATTAAGATTATTTATACTAATGACTTATGATTTTTTTTGTAGATTGATAGGTGACTTTTTGTTAACACCATCAAATGTTCTCCCTCACTTGTAATGAAAATTATGTGCCATTATGAAACATATTGGAATGGAGTATCAAGAAATAGATGCTTATCCTAAAGATCATGTTATTTATCATAAAGAACATGAAAATGCAAAAAAATGCACCAAATTCCATACCAGTAGATATCGAGATGATCAAGTGACAAAAAAGGTGCCTCACAAGGTTCTTTGTTACATCCCCATTATTCCACATCTTAAATGATTATTCAAGTGCAATAGCTTGGCAAAATTTATGGATTATCATGCACACAATAGAAGTCAAGATGAAATTATTCAAATGCCTATGGATGGTTCAACATTTATGGACATAGAGGAAAAGTGGCCACACTTTAAAGAAGAACCTCAAAATCTCAAGGTTTTTCTAGCAATTGACGGTGTCAATCCATTTGGAGAGATGAGATCTATTTACTTAGTGTGGCATGTTTTTTGTTATCAAAAATGACCTTCTTCCATGGATGTCAATAAAGAGGAAGCACATTATGTTGGCAATGATTGTTCTAGGTATTTTATTATTTTATTGTTATCTACATGTAATTATAATTCTTGGAGTGAAATGACAATAGTAATTATCTGATGTTGTTCATCTAATTAGGTAAGTACCAAGCAGTGAAATAGAAGTAATTTTTTATGATGTTTGTTGCTAAGTTTAAATTTTATATTTTAATTTTTAATTTGTTTATAAGGTTTATTTAAAATTGGATTCTTTTTTTATATGAATTCATAAGAACCATTATAACAAATTAAAATTTAGAATATTTTTTTATGACGGATTATAAGATTCCAAATCTAGACCAAATTTGAGTCATGACTATATCTAGCTAGGTTTCAAATTTCAAAAAAAGTCTTTATTCCTCTTGTAAAATGACATAACCTAGAGAATATCTCCAATTTGCATTTACAATCTGATATAAACGACTAAAAAATAGTTTAGATAATGAAGTCTTCAATCCATTCTAGGAAATAATAAACTAGTTAAACTCAAAGAATTTGTTAGAATTATTTAGAATAATTGAGAGGGGGCTGAATTAGTTATTTAAGGTCCAAATGTACAAATAAAACTTTTTAGTACTTAACAAATCCATATCCATAAAACTATAACATGCATGCATCCATTAGATCATACAATACCTTAACTTAGTAGGTTACTATGCTTGGTCAAAATAACTTTGCTGTAATGTAAACATGAAATACCATAAATACATTCACACAATTTGATACAAGGATTTTACATGGAAATCTAATTTGGGAAAACCCACAAGTAACATGCTAGCCAATTTTACTCTTCTAAAGTGATGCCCTGTGAAAGGCTAACCCTATTAAAGGTTACAACACAAACTGTTAAATGTGACCTACTTAGAGGATTTGAATCACATAATTCAAGAAATCAAATTAGTCAGCTTAGATTCATCAAATATTTGATTTAACACCTTTTTCTATCACTTAACATCTACACTATTTTGTCACTTGGCCAACACTAGTTCACTCGATAAACACTAAAGTTTACTGATGCTCAACACTAACTAAACCTTACTCAACATATACTAACTTTCACTCATCTTCAACTTTTTATCTTCTTTTCTTGATCATAAGAATCTAGCTTAAGGCAGAATTCACCCAAGACCAAGGAACTCAAACATAAGCACAACATTAGACCAAAGAGAGAGTATGATCAGAATGACAATATATTCATTCAATATGCCATATAAAAGTACACTAAGAGTGCCTATATATAAAGGCCTTTGGAGAGCTTCTAGAATGCATAGAAGTCAGCAACATGATAAGTCATACAACTAGGCACATGTCCACCAGATATGGGTTATCCTCCATTAAGCATGGAAGTAAGTGTGATGATGTGAGGATAAGCCTAAAATGGTGTAGCACACAAATTTATGGTGTATACGACATGTGTTAAAAAGGGAGTGCAAATAACTATGTTGTCTACATGAAAACTCAATGAATGATGCAAAATCTAGTGTTGTAGACACCATGTGCTAAATAGAGTTGTGTACTTTTGTGTTATCAACATGACAACTCATGAGAGTACACAAAATCCTAAGTGTCTCACCTAAATAAATAATAAAATAATGTATTAACCTAAGTAAACTTAAGAAAAGTGTAAATAGAAAATACATATTTACACCAACACCCTCCTTAAGTGCAACTTAGGGGAATGCCCTTAAGCTTACAAAAATTAGGATGAAGTGCATGATAGGTCCAACCTATTAGGCCATGTTAGGTACCCATGTACATAATGAAATTCAATCTCTCATAATGTGGAGAAAGAGGGAAAACCTCGTGGGAAAAACCTGTTAGAATTCTTTAGAATAACTGAGAGGGGGGGTGAATCAGTTATTCAAGGTCCAAAATTCCCTATTAATACCGTTTTACTACTTTTAATGAATCCATATACTTAAATAAATAGTTTACTTGACATTAACTAGCAATTTTCTCGGCTCTTACTAGCTTGCTCGGCTCCTTCTCTCTAATGATCTTAGTTTGAGCTTTACAAAAGACTTAGCTAAAACCTTAAATCTTTGATATGTTTCAGTGTGCCCATTCTTTGTATCTTATAGTATTTCATCAAATACACTTTTTCATCAATGGCTTAGCTGATCCTTGTACTTCATTACAACATCATAACTTCAACCTTTCTCTAGGTGTTCTAGTTACATCTTATTGATTGCCTCCTCCTTGACAATCAACTAATTGATAGTATTTGGATCACTAGAGCAATTGTCATTCTTGCAAGTAGCAAGTTTGACATCAATGAAAAAAAAATGATTGAGGACATTCTTTTACCAGTTCCATATATTATTCCAACAACTCTTCTTATGATCATTTCAATCATTTCCAACAATCTCCCTCTTTGGCATTGATGGAAAATCAAACTGATCAGTTAATCAACTCAATTACCACCAAGATTATATACGTTGCCTTGCTGCATTTTTACTACTAATCTCATATATCTCCCTCTTTCTTTGTATTGATTAGTTTTCTGCATATTTCTCCCTCTTTGACATAAATTCCAAAGATGTAGCATCTTTATCATGCAAAATATAAGCTTTGGCTTCTTGTTGATTTTCTCCCTCTATCACCATGCTTGTGACTGATTTGGAGTTTCTGTTCCTGCTGTCATCCTTTGCATCAACCTGTTAATATTTCAATGATTTATTCTTGTTATGCAAGGCAGCTTTCTTGTTGCCTTAAAAAGCTTGAGTTAGGGGTATGACCCCCAACTTGCTTCTAAGATATTCATAGGCATCCTTGGGAAATCGTTTGGTGAAGATATCTGCAATTTGTTCCTTTGTGTGAATGTATTCCAACTTCACTTGTTTGTCTTCTACCAATTCTCTGACATAATGATACTTGATTGCAATATGCTTGGTTTTTGCATGCATCACTAGATTTTTGGATATGTTTATGGCACTTGTATTATCACAATACAATATCATAGGTTTTGTTACTTCTTCTTTCATTCCATTCAATAAATGTGTGAGCCATACAATGTTTGTGCAATTGACTGCAGTTGCCACATATTCTGACTCTACAGTGGACTCTGATGTACATGTTTGTTTCTTGCTAGTCTAGGTAACTAGCCTTTTGTCTAGAAATAATGCACCTCCACTTGTGCTTTTTCCATCATCAATGTTTCCTCCCCAGTCTGCATCTGTATATGCATTGAGGTCAAATTTTTCATTCTTTTTGTAGTATAAACCAAAGTCATCAATTCCTTTGAGATATCTCATTATTCTTTTTACTGCTATGAGATGATTTTCTTTAGGATTAGCAGAGAACCTAGCCACTATTCCAACTGCTAATGCTATGTCTGGTCTACTATGTACAACATATTGTAGTTTTCCAATCATGGATCTGTACATTGTTTGATTGACTTCAGCTGACTCATCATTTTTGGACAGCTTATTTTCTATGGCCATTGGTGTGCTAACTGGTTTGGATTCCTCCAATCCAAATGTTTTAATAATTTCTTTGATGTACTTTTATTGTGTAACAAATATTCCATGTTTAAGTTGATGTACTTGCAATCCAACAAAAAATTTGATTTCTCCAAACATAGACATCTCAAATTCATGTTTCATTTTGTCAGCAAAGCCTTTTCAAAATACTTCCTTACCACCAAAAACTATGTCATCCACAAAGATTTTAGATACAATAATGTATTTACCTTCTTCTGCTTTGATGTACATGTTGCTGTTATTATCAGTTCTTTCAAATCTAATTTGCACTAGATACTTGTGAAGTCTCTCATACCATGCTCTAGGTGCTTGTTTCAAACCATAGAGTGCTTTATGTAACTTACACACCATATCCTTGTTGTTTTCATCAACAAATCCTTCTGGTTGTTCAATGTAGACTTCTTCTTCTAGTATATCATTTAAGAAAGCAAATTTTACATCCATCTGATAGACTTTAAAATCTTTGTAAGCAGCATATGCAAGTAAAGTTCTTACTCCTTCCATTCTAGCAACAGGAGCGAATGTTTCTCCATAGTCTATTCCTTCTTCTTGAGCATAACCCTTACATACTAGTCTAGCTTTATTTCTAGTAATCTCACCATTCTCATCTAGTTTGTTTCTGAATACCCATTTGGTGCCAATCACATTCTTGTCAGTTGGTCTAGGAACCAAACTCCAGGTTTTGTTTTTTCTTATTTGATCAATTTCTTCTTCCATAGCTTTATACCAGTCATCATCTTGTAATGCACCATATACTGTCTTGGGTTTAGATTTGCTGATCAGACATGATTCATGTCTTAGTCTGTTCCTTGTCATTGGTCTTGCATCTTTGTCACCAATTATTTGTTTAGCAGGGTGATGTCTTTTTACATATTTGGATAATCTTGGCTTTTTCCTTGTTTCCATGTTTGATATTTCAGATTCAGGATCACTATGCACTTCGTTGTCAGGTTGTTCTTCATCATGTGTACTATTTTCAGAATCAGATTGTGCATTTTCTTCATTCTACAACTCGGCTTCTGAATGCAACTCGGCATTCACTGGTTGTGAATCAGTTGAAATTGATACCTATTGTTGATTTCCAATTTGATTGACATCATTTTCATCAACAGTCATTCCTTCATAAGAATACACAAAGGTTCTGTACTCTTCCATTGTCTTTGGTTTTTCAGCTTGGACTTTTGTGTGCTCATCAAAATTTACATTTGCACTTTCCACAATTTTGTTAGTGTTATTATTCAAACACTTATATTCCTTACTTCTAGTGGAGTAACCAAGAAATATGCCTTCATCACTTTTTGCATCAAATTTTCCATTTCTAACATCTTTAAGGATAAAGCATTTGCAACCAAACACTTTGAAATGTTTTACATTGGGTGAGTGACCATACCATAATTCAAAAGGTGTTGTATTTGTACCTTTCTTGACTTGTACTCGGTTCAGTGTATGAACAGCTACACTTACAGCTTCTCTCCAATATTTTAGAGCAACATTCTTTTCCATCATTAATGTTCTGGCACAATCAATCACAGATCTGTTTCTTCTTTTAGCAATTCCATTCTGTGGGGGAGTTCTAGGAGCTGACATTTGTCTTTTGATTCCTTTGTCATTACATAATATCTCGAATTCCTTTGATGTAAATTCACCACCTCTATCTGATCTTAGGCATTTCAAGCTTTTTCCAGTTTCCTTTTCAACTCTAGCCACATACCACTTAAATATTTGAAAAGCATCAAATTTTTGTTTTAAGAACATAACAGTCATCATCCTAGAATAGTCATCAACAAATAGCATTATGTATTTATCTCCTCTATAGCTTTGTATTTCCATTGGACCACATAAGTCAGTGTGAACTAACTCAAGTATCTCTTTAGATGTATAGTTTTTGCTTTTGAAACTTGATTTTTTCATCTTTCCTAGCTGACATTGTTTGCACATGATATTATCAGGCTTCTTCAATTTTGGTAAACCTCTAACTTTCTTCATTTTACTGATGTTGACTAGATTGTCAAAGTTGACATGACATAATCTTCTATGCCATAACCATTCATCATCAAATTCTGCAAATAAACAAGAAACATTATCCATATCAAGGTAAAACAAATTAATCTTTGTTTGATCTCCTTTTCCTATCAGTTTACCATCAGTATTATAGATTTTTATAGTTTTGTTTCCAAATTCCACTTTGCACCCTATATTGCCTAACTGTGAGACACTCAGTAAATTATAGTTTAATCCTTCAACATAGTATGCATTGTCACATAAATTTTTTTCTGTGAGCTTAATGGAACCTTTTCCTTTGAATTGACATGGAGCATCATTACCAAATCTAACACTATTTCCATCATACTGAATAAAGTTAACAAACTTACTTTTGTCTCCTGTCATGTGATGTGAGCATCCACTGTCTATGATCCATCTGTCATTCTTGTTTATAAATGTTACTAGTGCTGTGGTCTCTTCTTCATTAGATTGGTCCTTCATGGCTATATAAACAACTTCATCATCATTATCATCAAAATTTTCTTCAACAATATAACACTTCTTACCTTTTTCTTTGTAATCTCTCCTGTCATCATCTCTTCTGTTCTTGTATTTGTTGCCTTCCTTGGAATCCTTTTTCTGTGGACATCTTGCAGCAATATGACCTACTTCATTGCAATTGAAACAAATGATAGGCATCTTACCTTTGAATTTTCCTTTCCCCCTGTGAAATCTTCTAGCAAGCAATACTTCCAATTGTTCCACATCTTCCTCATCAATGCTTCTGTCACTAGATACATACTTCATTTTTCTTCCTTTCTTTGATTTCACCTATTTGGCATCTTTCAGTGATAACTTGGCCTTAAAAGCAGATTCAACATTTTCAAGTTTGTAGTTGTCAAAGTTGGATAACTCAAATGCAGTGAGTCTACCTATTATACCTTCAAAACTTAGATTATTTCCTGGTATACATATTAGCTCTTGTATTGCTGATACTCTAATAGCATAGATAGGGAGCAAGGTTCTTAAGAACTTACTATTAACAGTATCTTCATTCAGTTGACCACTCAAGCATCTTATTGCACTTACCACTTCTTTTATTCTTGCACCATATTGAGCAACATTCTCATTTTCTTCCATTTTCATGTCATCAAACTTTCCTCTGAGACTTTCTCTTTTTGCTCTTTGTACATTCTAATCTCCTCCATAGATGTCTGATAGGGCTTTCCACATTTTGTATGCAGTGTCACATCCTTTGATATCATCAAATTCAGCATAGCTGAGTGTAGAGGCAATTTCCAGCATTGTCTGGCTGTGTTCTTGCTTGTTTTTCATGTCTTCTGCAGTAGGAGCACCTGTTGGATCTACATGTTCAGTAACAATTGAATTTTGGGCATAATCTCCTATGGATCCAAGATGTAGCTTCATCAAAATTTTCCATGCAACAAAGTTGTCTTTTTTGAGCTTGGGAACTTCTCTCTTTGCCATTTTGATCTTTTCTGCTTGTAGTCCTTTTAAACTAAATCAACAGTTAGCTCTGATACCAATTGTTAGAATTCTTTAGAATAACTGAGAGGGGGGGTGAATCGGTTATTGAAGGTCCAAAATTTCCTATTAATACCTTTTTACTACTTTTAATGAATCCATATACTTAAATCAATCATATGAGCAAATTACTGTAAATCAATATGCAATGACAAAACATCCAAAATCAACACATGACACAATGATTTACGTGGAAACCCAATTTGGGAAAAAACCACCAGTAACATGCTACTTGATTTTCACTCTTCTGAAGTGATGACCTATTAAAAGCCTACCCTATTAAAGGCTTACAACACACTGTTAAATGTGACCTTGTTAGAGGATTTCACAAACTATTAGGAATGGCCTTGGTTAAAGGTATTTAGAACATTCACTCGAAATGTCACCCTGTTAAAGAATTTATCTAATGGCTATTAAACCAACCTAAGTCCATAGGATTTACTATTACAATTTCTAGAAAGTAACGATAATGGTCTTTTGATCTAATATAACTTACAACATACTTTGCAGATTTCAAATCACACTTTCAATTCAATTCTTATGCTTGGCTTCAATCACTTCAGCTCTAACTGCTTGTCTCCCTCTCAAGCTTCGTCTTCTTGAGTCTTCTTACTCATTTTGCCAATGCAATCTTCCTTGTGGTCGTCTATTCAAAATGTTATGCTCAACCACCTCTCTCTCATTGTCCCCTTTTCTTCATTAACTTATGTCTTTTTAAATAGGAGTCTGATTTGCCTTTGCCGCTCAATTCTCCCTCTCCAATTTTAAGGCTTCAAAATGGTTAGGTAGGATACAATGTATCTACCCCATATCTTGTTCTCTTCTATAAACTTTTCCAGTTGTATCCTTTAAAAAAAAATGTTCTACATGGTGTTCTGTGCCACCAGCTCATCATTCTTATCTTCTTTTTAATTCACAAATTTCTAGATAACAACCTTGTCGGCTTAGATTTGGCGAATCTTCGATTTCCAAAATAATGCAACATCTCAGCATTATTGAGTTACTAGTGCTCGACACCTCTGTGTTACTCAGCATCTATACCTGCTCAGGACTTGGTTTTGCTCAGCACTTGGTTCTGCTTGGCACTTGATTCTGCTCAACACTTGATTCTGCTTGGCACTTGGTTCTGCTCGACACTTGATTCTGCTTGGCACTTGATTAACTCTGTGTCACTCGGCTTGTGAAGTTTACTTGGCATCAACTAGGAATTTTCTCAGCTCTTACTAGCTTGCTTGGCTCCTTCTCTCTAATGATCTTAGTTTGAGCTTTACAAAAGACTTAGCTAAAACCTTAAATCTTTGATATGTTTCAGTGTGCCCATTCTTTGTATCTTATAGTATTCCATCAAATACACTTTTTCATCAATGGCTTAGCTGATCCTTGTACTTCATTACAACATCATAACTTCAACCTTTCTCTAGGTGTTCTAGTTACATCTTATTGATTGCCTCCTCCTTGACAATCAACTAATTGATAGTATTTGGATCACTAGAGCAATTGTCATTCCTGCAAGTAGCAAGTTTGACATTAATGACAAAATAATGATTGAGGAAATTCTTTTACCAGTGTCATATATTATTCCAACAACTCTTCTTATGATCATTTCAATCATTTCCAACAAAACCCTCCCACAAAAAGAGAGATGAAAAACACATACGATGTATGGATGGATGGAGTAATCAAGACCCCCCCATTATGACATACATCCAATATATACATAAGAGAATAATGAGAAGAGGAAGAGAGATTGGATAGGCTCCTCCCACAAAGAAGAATACTTGCTAGTGACTGCTCCAATGAAGAAGCTGATCCAAGATTGTAGAATGGTGTTCCTCCCCTTAGGAAGAAACAAGGCCAAAGGTACAAATAAAATGCTTTCGTTGTGCATGGAAAGAATCCCATAGGTAAGTGATGTCTCTAAAACCTACTCAACTAATTGAAGGACCTATCTCAAAGAACTATATGTCTCCTTAGTTGATGAAGAACCCCTCTACAACTGCTAATCATAAGTATCCACAATCACTTCAACCTGTGACAATTGATCATGTAGATAATGAACAAGAGGGTTGGATGGAGCCCTCATGACAACTAAAGAAGAAGCTACTTCATCAAGAAGAAGAGGAAAATCATCAATACTATCCCCCAAATTAGTCACTAAAGCCAAACCTGGAAGATTGGACGTACCTTGTTGTGCTAGACCTATCACTATGGCAATGTATGCATGTGGTTTGTACTGATGTGGTGACCTCTTACTATAATTGTTGATAGAACCCCACATGTCTGAATCTGTTGAAGCACTATTATTGGTGTCACTGTTAGTTTCCACATGATATGACATGCAGGGAGGATTATAGGACAAGCTGGGTGAACTTTCCTCAAAGTGTACATCCTTCTCCACAAAAATCTGATGTGTCTTTGGATCCAATAGTCTGTATGCCTTTACACCGTCTTCATAACCAATCAAAGTACAAGGCTGAGTTGACTCTACCTTGCTACCCCTATAAAATTTGTTTGCCAATGTAGGACAACTGAAGACTTTGAAGTTTGTCGCAATAGGTTTTCTACCACACCATGCCTCAAAAGGAGTCTTGCCATCTAAGGCTAGATGAGGAGATTTGTTTAGAATGTGAGTGGCACTACTAATTTCTTTGAATTCAAGTGATGGATCTAGAGACTTGGCTTGTATCATGCAACTTGCCATAGACTTAAGAGTGCAGATCCTCAATGCTGCAACATCTGTCTTATGTGCACTGAATGCTAGCGTATTCTAAAGATCAATTCCTTCAAGTTTCCAAAAGTCTTTTAGTCTTCTGTTCACATACATGCTTCCATTTTCCATTGTTAGAACTTTGATGGCTTTCCTTGATTTTTGTTCAACATGAGTCTTGAAGGCTAGAAAATTGTCCAACACTTCATTCTTATGACGAAGAAAGTAGACCCAAGTGTATCTTAAAACGTCAACAACAAAAATAAGTATATAGTGACCTTGGTTGACTACAAAAGGCCCTACTACTACCATGTGGAGAACAATTGGTGCTCTTGAAGACTTCCCTTTCTGTAACTTCCCCTCTGGATGCATATCCACTGAATCTATTGAACATTCACCCTGGGAAAAGTTAATTTGAGGTATACCTTTGACCATTCTGTTGGTACAAAGTTGTTGAAGGTAGCAGAAAGTAAGATGACCATACTACTCATGCCATAATTGTATTTGAGAATTTGATTGAGATAACAAGGCCTTTGAAGGAGACTTGGGCACAAAATGGGAGAAAGAGTACAACCATTTATCATGATTCACTTTCCCCACTACAACCAATGAATCATCTTTTAGACTGTGTACCTATACTAAGTCTTTAAGAAACTGAACTCTATGTCTATCTCCAAGGTGAGTGATTTGGTAGATTGATAGGAGATTTGAACTTAGGTTTGGAACATAGAGAACATCTTGAAACTCTCCATTTTCCATCTCCACATTTCCTTTCCCTTCAACTTCCATTTTGTTATCATCTCCCACAAAGATGTGCGGTATCTTTGACTACTTCATTGAACAAAAATCCTCTTTTGAAGAACCCATGTGATAAGAGGCACCTGAGTCAAGTGTCCATTCCTTTAAAGAGTTTGAATTTTCCATGATTGTTTGTCCTTTTCCCTTTGAATCTAAAGAAGACCCTTTATCCTTATAAGCATTAGGCAATGGAACATTATGTTTCTTCATGGTGTTGGTCAACTCATCAATCTTCTTATGATAACAGTCATGTTCTTCATGACCCATTTTCCGGCAATAAACACACTTTTTCTTCTCCTTATTGTTGTCCCCCTTCTTGTTGGAATTAGAGAAACACTTGTCTTGTTGATTGGATTGTGGCGTTGTCTTTTCTATATCCTTTGATTTGTTCTTCCACTTCTTATTCTTAACCTTTCCTTTATTTGAAGATTGTCTAGCTGAATTTTGAGAACCCTCATTATTGGCCACCATTGCTTTAGACTTAGGTGAATTGAGAATCTCCATTGATTTCAACTTCTTTTCTTCTGTATCCAATAGATCAGCATATTTGTCAAAAGATACTTTCTTATAGGCAGACCCTAATGTAGTCTTTGATGTGTTAAATAATGAAACAAATGTGGAATACTCTGATAGCAACTTGTTATGTATGAGATAGATCAATCTATCAACTTTGATAGAACTTGCACAATCAATAAGCTTTTTCCTTAGTTCATTCACCTTGATGATGAAATCCTATATTGAATCAAATGACTTGGGATCTAAGGAGACAAGCTAATCTTGAATTTTGAAAACATCCTCTTCAGACACTTTACCATATAGGTTTTTTAGGGTATCCCAAGCTTTCTTGGATATAGAACACTTCTTAATTTGATAAATGAGCTTGTCATTGACCCCAAAACATATATCACCTAGGGCTTTCTATCCAGTGCTACCCAAGCTAAAATATCACTTGTTGATACATTATCACTTGCTGGTTTAGGAAGAGTACCATCTACATATTGAGAAACTCCACTGTGCATTAAATGATACCAGATTTTGATGGACCAGGTAGCATATTTATATGGAGTTAATTTTGGAAACTTAAAATTTTCCATAATGTAGAAAATGAAAGAAAATTGTAGAAAAGAAAAGGAACACAACACCAAGAACACCCCCCTCCCCCTTTTCACTAAATCAAGAAATCCGCCCCAAAATAGATTCTTTTGGCACTTTATAAGTAGTGTGATTACAATGGCCACTTGCCAATTTTGGCCTTCATGGACTTTTGATTTTGCTTATTACAACCTCTTGAAAGATTAGAAATTTGGAACTTTACAATGTAGAAATTTTTTGAAGTAAAACAAAGCAAAGAAAGGTCCTATTTCTAAAAGTGACATTTTTGTCCATTAAACCCTACAATCTGACTATAGATCCAGAAAGTAGATGAATAATAACATAATTTAAAAAAAATAGAACCTATTTTTCGAGTCTAGATGTTCCCATACGGAGCATTTGAAGTTGCAAATTGTAGGATTATGTAGGTATAGTCACCAAAAGATGCAATTTCTAACAAATTTGTGCACCAAAATCAGAAATTTAGTGGGTTTGTGTGGCAGTTTGAGAGGACCCTATGCTTGCAATTGCTGAATTAAACAACATCACCAAAAAAGTTTTCTCAAACTCGCGGGGGCTAAGTTTTAAGCCGATGCTGAGGAGTTGGAGCATAAGAAATGCGTTGAAATCACCAAAATTTGAGACTAAAAGTCCCACATTGGTGGGAAGAACCCTCTATGGGTTGAATAAAATACACAATGCTCTTTGATAAAATAACAAAGAGCTCACTACCGGTGAAGTATGTAATGAGCTAGCTAGATTGTTGTGCGGTGGTCGAGTTTTGATGTTCCCCAAAATTTGTGTAGTGCTAGATTTATGGTACAACCCATTGGTTTGAGGCTAAATAAATACCAAAATAAATAGAGAAGCCTACCAATAAGGAATATATGCCTGCAATTAATTAATATTCCTCACAAATAAATTGTGACTACTTGATTCTGTAAAAGAATTTTCTTTGACTTGTCAAAAAAATAAAAAATACCCAAATCAAAAAATAAATTGTAGAGATTAAAATTAAATTAGATCTGAAAATGAATTTTTAGATTGATTGAAATGAGCATACCCATTTGCAAATTGGTGCCTTCAAGTGTCGATTTGCAAATTTTTTTTGCCTCACCATCAACTTTAGCCTAGTATAGAAAAATTTATAGTTGATCTTCATTGAATCGACATTCTAAATACAATGGTGAGATCAGATTTGGCTCTAGATGCTCCTAATTTCTACAAATTCTCTAGATTTGGGTTGAGGTGTTGAAGCATGAATGATCTCGAATGACTATGTGTAGAGAATCTCCTCAATCTTTGATAGCATGTAAGAATTTGGCTTAAGATAAAATTCACCCAAGACTAAGGAACTCAAACACAAGCACACCAGTAAACCAAAGAGAGACTATGATCAAAATGATGATATATTCATTCAATATGCCATATGAAAGTACACTAGAAGTGCCTATATATAAAGGCCTCTGGAGAGCTTCTAGAATGCATAGAAGTCAGCAAGATGATAAGTCATACAACCAAGCACATGTCCACTAGATATGGGTTATCCTCCATTAAGCATGAAAGTAAGTGCAATGATGTGAGGATAAGCCTACAATGGTGTAGCACACAAATGAGTGGTCTAGACAAAATATTCTAAAAAGGGAGTGCAAATAACTATGTTGTCTACATGACAACTCAGTGAATGATGCAAATTCCAGTGTTGTAGACACCATGTGCTAAAATAGAGTTGTGTACTTCTGTGTTGTCAACATGACAACTTATGAGAGTACATAAACTCCTAAGTGTCTCACTTAAATAAATAATAAAATAATGCAAAATAATAAAATAATGTATTAACCTAAGTAAACTTAAGTAAAGTGTAAATAGTAAATACATATTTACACCAACATTGACACCTATTGATTTTCATTTGGCTTCTACTATTTTTTTCTTGGCTTGCACTATTTTCTTAGCAAGGCTTGGCAGACACTTTTCTTTACTTGATCTTCTTCTAGTCTTTGCTTGAGTAACATTTCATTGCGTACTTTAAGTAGATAAACAATACACTATAGTATCAGTGTCTTACTTGGTCTTAGTGCTCCTTTTATACATTAAATAACTCAACTTTTCTCTAGGTTCTCTTGTTATCTTCTCTTTTCAAATCCTCTTCATCAATCAACCAAATGATAGCATTTAGACCAAAAAGTAATTGTCTCACTAGTAAGTAGTAGGTTTGACATCATTGACAAAATAATGATTTTTCCAATACAGGTTCTACACTTCAAAACAATCTCTTTCAAACAATCTCCCTCTTTAGCATTGATGGCAAACCAATACCAACAACAATACCAAAAAGAAAATTAATATCTTTGAGATTTCTCCCTCTATCAGTATATGTCCTTTCTCTATATAGGGTAATGTAAGATTTTTCAATCTCCTTCAATGTACCTTCTCCCTTTGACTTATATCATCTCTTTGTTAGGAATTTCTCACTCTTTCCTATATTACTCTTCATATGTCTCCCTCATTCTTTCTTATATCTCTCTCTTTGACAATAATGTCAAAGACTTGTCATGTTTCCATGTAGATATAATCAATTCAGGTTCTCCCTCTATCACCTTGCATTTGACTATAAATCTTTTGATTCAACTGCTTCATTACTTTAGGTAGCTCCTAAAGTAATATCCACTGCATCAAGTTGTAAGGTACAATAGTCATCTCAATTGATGCAAGGTAGTACTCTTGCTTCTTAAGTAGATTTGGATAGGGCGATCACCCCTAGTTTACCTTTAAGATATTTTTGTGCATCTTTAGGTAAATCTTTTATGAATACATTGGCTATCTATTCTTTTGTATTCACATATTCCATTCTCATTTCTTTGTCTTGAAGCAACTCTCTCAAGTAATGATACTTTATTGGAATGTGCTTTGTCTTTGTGTGCATCACAAGGTTCTTTGATATGTTTATAGCACTTGTATTATCACAATAAAGTACCAAAGGTTTAGTAATTTCTTCCTTCATGCCTTTGAGTAGTTGTTTGATCCATACCACATTTGTATAATTTACTGTAACAACCACATATTCAACTTCAACAGTAGATTGAGATATACAATTTTGTTTCTGACTGGTCCACGTGACATATCTTTTTCCTAAGAAAAATGCTTCACCACTTGTACTTTTTTTGTCATCAATGTTTCCATCCCAATTGACATTTGTATAGGATCTCAACTCAAACTTATCATTTTTCTTGTAGTATAGACCATAATCTTTTATTCCTTTCAGATATCTCATAATTTTCTTAAGAACCATCAAATGATTCTCCTTAGGATTTGCAAAAGATCTTGCAACAAGCCCATCAGCTAATGCAATGTCAAGTTTGATATGTACTACATATTGCTACATGCCAATAATAGACCTATATAGTGTTTGATTCACTATAAAAAATCATTAGTCTTTGAAAGTTTATGTGCTGTGACCATAGGAGTGCTAACTGGTTTTGAATCCTCCATACCAAATTTTTTTAATATTTCCTTTATAGACTTAGACTAAGTTATCTAAATACCATATTTCATCTAATATAGTTGCAAACCAACAAAGAACTTTATCTCTCCAAACATAGACATCTCAAATTCTTTCTTCAATTCATTTACAAATGTCTCACATAATGCATTTTGACTTTCAAATGTGATATCATCAATAAAAATTTCAGCTAGTAAAATAACTTACCTCCTCCTATTTTTAAAGTTATGTCAACTTGACACATAATTTTAAAGTGGTTATGGACTTTATATCAAAAAGTTGTAAGAAAATAATCTATAAGAAATTGAATATAGTTTCTAAACTACTAGGCCTTATCAGGAGAAAAAAATAATTGATTGGTCAAAAGGTTGAATTTTAATGTAGTACTACAAAAATTTCAGGGCAAAAAAAAAAAGTAGGTGGATGTCTAACCACCTTAATCAAAATCAAATGATAATATTTTTTTAATATAATTATAGATATGAAATGTAGACTCATGCCCGGATGTGACGCATATTTTTCGGTATTTTTATTCCAAATAAATAATTAAATATGAATTTTTTACCAAAACTTTTTCGGAAAAAAAAAAGTCCCGTGTCTGACCACCTTAATTAATAGAAAATTTTACCAAATTAAATTTTTTTTTTTCTTATACTAGGCGAAGCATAGAATGTGACGCAACTTTTAGATTTAAAAAATGTTATACCGTTTGAAAATTATAGCTGTTTTTCAATTAGTATGTCAATCAGCACTTTACAATAATCTTCATTGATAATTAACTAATAAATAGTTATCGATCTCAGAATTTGATAGAAATTATATTGATGGAATCTTCAGAGCGATATTAAAAAACCCTTTTCATTTCATTCAATTTCAATCAAAATAACATTGTCAGACGACTACCCAAAGTCTGAGTATCACTAAAACCCTCTTCAAACACGTCTTTTGGGTTGACCGGGTAGGCTTGGTAAATACCAAGCCTAATCGGATATCGGATTTGAAATCAGATATCGAATTTCAAATCGGATATCGGATTTGAAATCGGATATCGGATATACGATTTGAAATCGGATATCCGATATGGCTAGGTGAATTTTGGTGAGAAATTTGAAATCCCAACCCATTTTGGAGAAAAAACCGGATTTAAGACTTATAGCTTATGATTTATAAATTATTTTTGTTATATTACTATGTAAATATGTATTATGATATATATATATATATATATATATATATATATAATAACGTAATGTAAAGATATAACATATAATATATTATGTTATTCTCATTATAATCTATAAATATAATTTATATTATTATTATTTTTACTAAATATAATAACGTAATATATATATATTATATATATAAGTATGTTATTAATATATATATATATAATAACGTAATATTTTTATTAAATAAAAATAAAGTAATATATATATATATATTATAACGTAATATTTTTATTAAATATAATAACCTTATATATATGTTATTAATATATATAATAACGTAATATATATATAAAAGTGTGTTATTAATATATATAATAACGTAATATTTTTATAAAATATAATAAAGTTATATATATATGTGTGTGTGTGTGTGTGTGTGTGTTATTAATATATATAATAACGTAATATATATTATAACATAATATTTTATAGCTTATAATTTATAATTTTTTTTTTTTATATTACTATGTAAATATGTATTATAATATATATATATATATATATATATATATATATATATATATATATATATATATATATATATATATAATAACATAATGTAAAGATATAACATATAATATATTAATATATAATAATATATTATGTTATTCTCATTATAATCTATAAATATAATTTATATTATTATTATTTTTACTAAAGATAATAACGTAATATATATATATATATATATATATATATATATATATATATATAAAGTATGTTATTAATATATATATATATATATATAATAACGTAATATTTTTATTAAATATAATAACCATATATATATATATATATAGATATATATGTGTGTGTGTGTTATTAATATATATTATTATATTAATATGTATGTTATTAATATATATGTATATTATTAATATATATGAGTCAAAGGGGGTCATAGGTTGACCTATGACCCCTTTCGACCCATTACATAACAACATATGTCCCTAGGGGTCCTAGGAACCCTAGTGACATATTAGAATTGTTCTTATGGGTCGAAGGAGGTCATAGGTTGACCTATGAACCCTTTCGACGCATTACATTACGACATATGTCTCTAGGGGTCCTAGGACCCCTAAGGACATATTAGAATCGTTCTTATGGGTCAAAGGGGGTCATAGGTTGACTTATGACCTCATTCAACCCATTAAATGATGACATATGTCCCTAGGGGTCTAGGACCCATAGAGACATATTAGAATCATTCTTATGGGTCAAAGGGGGTCATAGGTCACCCATTAAATGATGACATATGTCCCTAGGGGTCCTAGGACCCCTAAGGACATATTAGAATCATCCATATGGGTCAAAGGGCGTGATAGGTTGACCTATGACCCCCTTTGACCCATTACATGACGACATATGTCCCTAGGGGTCCTAGCACCCCTAGGGACATATTAGAATCATTCATATGGGTTGAAGGGGCTCATAGGTTGACTTATGATCCCCTTCGACCCATTACATAATGACATATGTCCCTAGAGGTCCTAGGACCCCTAGGGACATATTAGAATCATTCTTATGGGTCGAAGGGGGTCATAGGTTGACCTATGATCCCCTTCGACACATTACATGATGACATATGTCCCTAAGGGTCTTGGGACCCCTAGGGACATATTAGAATCGTTCATATGGGTCAAAGGGGGTCATAAGTTGACCTATGACACCCTTCGATCCATTACATGAAGACATTTGTCCCTAGGGTTCCTAAGACCCCTAGGGACATATTAGAATCGTTCATATGGGTCAAAGGAGGTCATAGGGTGACCTAGGACCCCCTTCGACCCATTAAACGATGACATATATCCCTAGGGGTTCTAGGACCCGTAGGGACATATTAGAATTATTCATATGGATCAAAAGAGATCATAGGTTGACCTATGAACCTCTTCGACCCATTAAATGATGACATATGTCCCTAGGGGTCCTAGGACCCATAGAGATATATTAGAATTGTTCATATGGATCAAAGGGAGTCATAGGCTGACCTATGAGCCCCTTCGACCCATTAAATGATGACATATGTCCCTAAGGGTCCTAGGACGCCTAGAGACATATTATAATTGTTCATATGGGTCAAAGGAGGTCATAGGTTGACCTATGACCCCCTTTGACTCATTACATGACAACATATGTCCTGAGGACCCCTAGGGACATATGAGAATAATTTTTATGAGTCAAAGGGGGTCATAGGTTGACCTATGACCCCATTCGACACATTATATGACGACATATGTCCTTAGGGGTCCTAGGTCCCCTAGGGACATATTAGAATCGTTCATATGGGTCGAAGGGGGTCATAGGTTGACCAATGATCCCCTTCAACCCATTAAATGATGACATATGTCCCTAAGGGTCCTAGGACCACTAGGGACATATTAAAATTGTTCATATGGGTCAAAGAGAGTCATAGATTGACCTATGACCCCCTTTGACCCATTACATGATGACATATGTCCCTACGACCCCTAGGGACATATGAGAATCGTTCTTATGAGTAAAAGGGGATCATAGGTTGACCTATGACCCCCTTCAATGCATTACATGATGACATATGTCCCTAGGGGTCTTAGGACCCCTAGGAAAATATTAGAATCATTTTTATGGGTCAAAGGTGGTCATAGGGTGACCTATGACACCCTTCAACCCATTACATGATGACATATGTCTCTAGGGGTGCTAGGACCTCTAGAGACATATTAGAATCATTTTTATGGGTCAAACAGGGTCATAGGTCAACCTATGACCCCCTTTGATCCATTACATGATGACATATGTCCCTATGGGTCATAGGAAACCTAGGGACATATTACAATTGTTCATATGGGTCAAAGGGGGTCATAGGTTGACCTATGACCCCCTTTGACCCATTACATGATGACATATGTCTCTAGGGGTCCTAGGACCCCTAGGGACATATTAGAATACTTCTTATGGGTCAAAGAGGATCATAGGTTGACCTATGACCCCCTTAGACAAATTACATAACGACATATGTCCAAAGGAATCATAGGAACCCTAGGGACATATTAGAATTATTCTTATGGGTTAAAGGGACTCATAGGTTGACCTATGACCCCCTTTGACCTTTTACATGATGACATATGTCCCTAGGGGTCCTAGGACCCCTAGGGACATATTAAAATCGTTCTTATGGGTCAAAGGGGGTCATAGGGTGACCTATGACACCCTTCAACCTATTACATGACGACATATGTCCCTAGGGGTCCTAGGACCCCTAGAGACATATTAGAATCATTCTTATGAGTCAAATGGGGTCATAAGTCAACCTATGACCCCCTTTGACCTATTACATGATGACATATGTCCCTACGAGTCATAGGACACCTAGGGACATATTAGAATTATTCATATGGGTAAAAGGGGGTCATAGGTTGACTTATGACCCCATTTGACCCATTAAATGATGACATATATCACTAGGGCTCCTAGGACCCCTAGGGACATATTAGAATTGTTCATTTGGATCAAAAGAGGTCATAAGTTGACCTATGACCCCCTTCGGCCCATTAAATGATGACATATGTACCTAGGACCCCTAGGGACATATTAGAATTGTTCATATGGGTCAAAGGGGGCCATAGGTTGATCTACGACCTCTTTTGAACCATTACATGATGACATATGTCCCTAAAACCCCTAGGGACATATGAGAATCGTTCTTATGGGCATAGGTTGATCTACGACCCCTTTTGACACATTACATGTCGACATATGTCCCTATGGGTCCTAGGGCCCCTAGGGACATATTAGAATCATTCATATGGGTCGAAGGGGGTCATAGGTTGACCTATGATCCCCTTCGACCCATCAAATGACAACATTTGTCCCTAGGGGTCCTACGAACCCTAGGGACATATGAGAATCGTTCTTATGGGACAAAGGGGGTCATAGGTCATTACATGATGACATATGTCCCTAGGGGTCCTAAGACCCCTAAGAAAATATTAAAATGATTTTTATGGGTCAAAGATGGTCATAGGTTGACCTATGACTAGCTTCGACCCATTACATGATGACATATGTCCCTAAGGGTCATCAGAACCCTAGGGACATATTAGAATCATTTTTAGAGGTCTAAGGGGGTCATAGGTTGTCCTATGACCCCCTTTGACCTATTACATAATGACATATGTCCCTAGGAGTCATACGACCCCTTAGGGACATATTAGAATGCTTCTTATGGGTCAAAGGGGGTGATAGGTTGACCTATGACAACTTTCGACGCATTACGTGACGAAAGATGTCCAAAGGCCTAGGACCCCTAGAGACATATTAGAATCATTATTATGGGTCAAAGGGGGTCATAGGTTGACATATGACCCCCTTCGAACCATTAAATGATGACATATGTCCCTAGGGGTCCTAGGACCCCTAGGTACATATTAGAATCATTCATATGGGTCAAAGGGCATCATAGGTTGACCTATGACCCCCTTTGACCCATTACATAATGACATATGTCCCTAGGGGTCCTAGCACCCCTAGGGACATATTAGAATCATTCATATGAGTCGAAGGGGGTCATAGGTTGACTTATAATCTCCTTCGACCCATTACATAATGACATATGTCCCTAGAGGTCCTAGGACCCCTAGGGACATATTAGAATCATTCTTACGGGTCAAAGGTGGTCATAGGTTGACCTATGACCTGCTTCGACACATTACATGATGACATATGTCCTTAGGGGTCCTCGAAACCCTAGGGACATATTAAAATTGTTCTTATGGGTCAAAGGGGGTCATAGGTTGACAATTGACCCACTTCGACACATTACATGATGACATATGTCCTTAGGGGTCCTAGGACCCCTAAGAACATGTAAGAATGCATCATATGGATCAAAGGGTGTCATAGGTTTACCTATGATGCCCTTCAACCCATTAAATGATGACATATGTACATAAGAGTCCCAGGACACCTAGGGACATATTGCAATCATTCTTATGGGTCAAAGGCGGTCATAGGTTGACCTATGATCCCCTTCGACCCATTAAATGATAACATATGTTCCTAGGGGTCCTAGGACCCCCAAGGACATATTAGAATCGTTCTTATGGGTCAAAGGGGGTCATAGGTTGACCTATGACCCCCTTCGACCAATTACATGACCACATATGTCCCTAGGGGTCCTAGGACCTTTAGGGACATATTAGAATCGTTCTTATGGGTCAAAGGGGCTCATAGGGTGACCTATGACCCCCTTCGACCCATTAGATGATGACATATGTCCTTATTGATCAAAGGGGGTCATAGGTTGACTTATGACCCTCTTCGACACATTACATGATGACATATGTCCCTAGGGGTCCTAGGACACCTAGGGACATATTAGAATGCTTCATATGGGTCAAAGGGTGTCATAGGTTGACCTATGACCTCCTTCGACCCCTTAAATGATGACATATATAGCAAGGGGTCCTAGGACCCCTAGGGATGTATTAGAATCGTTCATATGGGTCAAAGGGGGTCATAGGGTGACCTATCGCCCCCTTCGACCAATTACATGACGACATATGTCCCTAGGGTTCCTAGGACCCCTAGGGACATATAAGAATCATTCTTATGGGTCTAAGAGGATCATAGGTTGACCTATGACCCCCTTTGATCCATTACATGATGACATATGTCCCTAAGGGGTCTTAGAAACCCTAGGGACATATTAGAATCGTTCTTATGGGTCAAAGGGGCCCATAGGGGTACCTATGATCCCCTTCGACCTATTAAATGATGACATATGTTCTTAGGGGTCTTAGGACCCCTAGGTAGATATTAGAATAGTTTTTATGGGTCTAAGAGGGTCATAAATCAACCTATGAGCCACTTTGACCCATATGAACGATTCTAATATGTCCCTAGGGATCGTATGACCCCTAGGGACATATGTCATCATGTAATGGGTCAAAGGGGGTCATAGGTCAAACTATGACCCCATTTGATCCATATAAACAATTCTAATATGTCCCTAGGGGTCCTAGGACACCTAGGTACATATGTCATCATGTAATCTGTCGAAGGGGGTCATAGGGGTAATAGTTCAACCTATGACACCCTTGAACCCATAAGAATGATTCTAATATGTTTCTAGGGGTCCTAGGACCGCTAGGGACATATGTCGTCATTTAAAGGGTCAAAGGAGGTCATAAGACAACGTATGACCCCCTTTGACCCATAAGAATGATTCTAATATGTCCCTAGGGGTCCTAGGACCGATATGTACATATGTCATCATTTAATGGGTCGAAGGGGGTCATAGGTCAACCTATGACCCCCTTTGACCCATATGAAGCATTCTAATATGTTCGTAGGGGTCCTAGGATCCCTAAGGACATGTCATTATGTAATGGTTCGAAGGGGGTCATAGGTCACCTTATGACCCCCTTTGACCCATAAGAACAATTCTAATATGTCCCTAGGTGTCCTAGGACCCCTAGGGACATATCTTGTCATTTAATGGGTAAAAGGGGGTCATAGGTCATCATATGACCCCGTTTGACCCATATGAAGCATTCTAATATGTTCGTAAGGGTCTTAAGACCCCTAGCGACATATGTCATCATGTAATGTGTCGAAGGTGGTCATAGGTCAACCTATGACCCCCTTTGACCCATAAGAATGATTCTAATATGTCCCTAGGGGTCCTAGGACTCCTAGGGATATATGTCGTCATTTAATGGGTCGAAGGGGGTCATAGATGAACCTATGACACCCTTTGACCCATAAGAATGATTCTAATATGTCCTTAGGGGTCCCAGGACCCCTAGGGACATATGTCGTCATCTAATGGGTCGAAGGGGGACATAGGTCACCCTATGAGCCCCTTTGACCCATAAGAATGATTCTAATATGTCCCTAGGGGTCTTAGGACCCCTACAGACATATGTCATCATTTAATGGGTCAAAGAGGGTCATAGGTCAACCTATGACCCCCTTTGACCCATATGAAGCATTCTAATATGTCCCTAGGTGTCTTAGGACCCCTAGGGACATATGTCATCATGTAATGTGTCGAAGGGGGTCATAGTTCACCCTATGACTCCCTTCAAACCATATGAAAGATTTTAATATGTCCCTAGGGGTCTTAGGACCCTTAGGGACATATGTCATCATGGAATGTGTCGAAGGGGGTCATATGTCACCCTATGATTCCCTTCAACCCATATGAATGATTCTAATATGTCCCTAGGGGTCTTAGGACCCCTAAGGACATATGTCATCATGGAATGTGTTGAAGGTGGTCATTGGTCACCCTATGACCCCCTTCGACCCATATGAATGATTCTAATATGTCCCTAAGGGTTCTAGGACCCCTAGGGACAAATGTCGTCTTGTAATATGTCGAAAGGGTTCATAGGTCATCTTGTGACCCCCTTCGACCCATATAAACTATTCTAATATGTCCCTAGGGGTCCTAGGATCCCTTAGGGACATATGTCATCATGGAATGTGCCGAAAGGGGTCATAGGTCATCCTGTGAGCCCTTTTGACCCATATAAATGACCCCACTAGAAATAATATAGTAAAAATAATAATAATATAGTATAACAATCATATATATATATATATATATAATTTATAGATTATAATAATAATAACATAATATATTATATATTATAATTTACATATGATAATAATATTAATAATATATTATAGATTATAATTTATATATGATAATAATAATAATATGTATTAATAACATATATATAATATATTACGTTATTATATTTAATAAAAATATAGTAAATATAATAATAATATATTATAATAATATATATTATATTTATAGATAATAATAATAATAATAACATAGTATATTATTATATATTAATAGATTATATATTATATCTTTACATTACGTTATATATCTATAATATTATATTATATTATTATATAATATATAGATTATATATTATTTTATATATAATAGTTATGTTATTATATTATATATTTATAGATTATATATTATATCTTTACATATTTCATAACTCAAATTAGTTATATCACTTACAAATTTTTTTTTCCCTCTAATTTTTGTCCCTTTTCCCTCCAATTTTTATGCCACCGATATCGGATATCCAATCTCATATCGGATATCCGATAAGGCTTGGGCCTTACTTTCCAGGTTTGGTACCTGGATAGGTGAAAAAAAGTCAGAGCGGATTTTGAAGTGCTTTTAGACGTGTTCAAACTCTATTTTTTTTCACATTGCCACTTTTTGGCACATCATGATCCTGCACATACCCTTCACAAGATAATTGTGAAGTTTTTCATAACATGCTCTTGGGGCTTGCTATAAACCATAAAAAGCTTTGTGTAATCTACATACCATGTTCTTGTTGTTTAGATCAACAAATCCTTCAAGTTGTTCTATGTAAACCTCCTCTTCTAATATATCATTTAGAAATTCCAACTTCACATCCATCTGATGAACTTTGAAACCTTTGTATGTAGAGTAAGTAAGAAAATTTCTTACTTCTAATATTGCAACTAGGGCAAATGTCCCTCTTCTTGTGCATACCCCTTGCAAACTAGTCTTGCCTTATTCCTTATGACTTGTTTATGTACACCCTCTTGGTTCTAATCACATTTTTGTTCTTTGGTCCAAGTACTAGAGTCCATTTTTTATTTTCTCAATCTGATCAATCTCTTCTTTCATGGCTTTACTCCAATCTTCATTAGATAATGCATATTTTAGTGACTTAGGCTCATGCATGCTCAACAAACATGTATCACTTCTCAACCTATTCCTTATCATTAGTCTAGCTTCTTTATCTCCAATAATTGTTCAAAAGGGTGATGTCTTTTGATATATGTTGACAATCTTGGTTCTTCTCTTCTTTCTTAAATGGGTCTGTCAAATTTAGAATCACTGTGTACTTCTCTATTAGGTAAATCAACATTCCTTTCATGTACACTGATCTCATAATCAAAATTTAATTTGTCTTTTTTTTGCAACTTGACTCCTAAATGCAACTCAATTCCTAAATTCAACTTGACATCCATTGTATGTGCCTCGACAATCACTGAAACTTGATGTTGTCAATTTAAAACTTGGTTTACAAAACCTTCATCAATAGGCATACCTTAATAATAGTATACTAAAGACTTGTACTCTTCAAGTTCCTTCATAGGTTCAGCTTCATGTACCTTTTTATATTCATCAAATTTCACATTTGCACTTTCCACAACTTTTTTAGTGTTAGCAGTTAAACACTGAAAAGTTTTTTTTTTTGTCGAATAACCAAGGAATATACCTTCTTCACTTTTAGCATTAAATTTACCATTCCTGTTGTCCTTAAGAATGTAACACTTGCTTCCAAATACCTTAAAATATTTTACTTTGGGTGAATATCCATACCATAGTTCAAAAGGTGTTGAATTAGTACCTTTCTTAACTTGTACTCACTTTAAGGTATAGATAGTTTTACTTACAACTTCTCTCTAGTATTTTAAAGCAACAATATTTTCCATCATTAATGTATAGTACATTACAGATCTATTCCTCCTTTCAACAATCCCATTTTGTGGAGGGGTCCTAGATGTAGAAGTCTATCTTTTGATTCCTCTATCATTATTGAATATCTCAAACTCATTTGATGTAAATTCTCCACCTCTATCAGATCTGAGACATTTCAAACTTTTCCAATCTCCTTTTCAACTCTTGTCAAATACCACTTAAACATTTGAAAAGCATCAAATTTTTATTTTAGAAACAGAACTAGAATCATCCTAGAATAATCATCAACAAATAGGATAATGTACTTTATAGATTTGTACATCAATTGGTCCACATGAATTAGTATGAACTAATTCTAGAATTTCTTTAGAGGTGTGAGTCTTACTTTTAAAACTATATTTTGTCATCTTGCCTAACTAATATTGTTTGCAAATCACATTATCAAGTTTCTTCAGTTTAGACAAACCTCTAACTCTTTTCATGTTACTTATACTGACTAAGTTATCAAAGTTAACATGACATAACCTCTTGTGCCATAGCCACACATCATCAAATTTTACAACGAGACAAGTAGCACCATTCATGTCAATATAAAATAGATTACATTTAGTCTGATCTCCATTTCCAATCAGTTTTCCATCAGTGTCATAGATCTTTGCTTTCTTGTTCTAAAATTCAACTTTCCAACCTAAACTATTTAGTTGTAACACACTTAACAAGTTATAGTTAAGTCCTTCTACATAATAAGCATTTTCACACATTATCTTTTCTATCAGTTTGATTAATCCTTTACCTTTTATCAGAAAGAGTAGGGTAAACTTTAAGAAAGCCACCTCCAAAAAAAGATATAAAATATTGGCGAATATTTCATTATTTTGAAAAAACAAAATTATTTATATTGGTGAAACTCTCAATTTTTCATTCTAAATATGATTAATTTTGGTGATTATTTTTGAATCATAATTTTTTTTTTATAAAATATTGAGGAATCTCAATAATAATAGGAAGTTCATTGATCACCGTGGAATATTACAAATCAAAATTGAACATTTTTTTACCTTGTGGAAAGTTATGAGAATCGTTACATATACTTTAAATCAATAGTGAATAATAAATATTGGTGATATATCCCTAAATTAACTATTAATTATGATAATTATTGGTCAATTCAATTTAATTTCTCCAATAATATATTATATTTAGGTTACTCAAATCTATTCATGTAATGAATATTGTGGCAAATATTTGAGTTTAAATTTTTCAATAAAATAAATTATTGAGCGATTTTAAATATTCTAGAATTGAATTTTATAAAACTATGGCGATTTAGGTTGTATCAAATGTTAAATTATTAGCCAAAATGCTAGCCAAAAAATTCTAAAATTATCCAATTTACGAATATTAGCCACTAAATTATACCCTAAGACAGAGTGTATCATTACCAAATCTTACACTATTTCTATTGTAATAATCAAGGGTAATGAACTTAATTTTATCTCCAATTATGTGATGTGAATATCCACTATCAATGATCTATCTATCACTCTTGTTAACATAAGATACCAGTGCACTTACCTCATCCTCATCAGAATCATCCTTCATAGCAACATACACAACTTCATCATCATGGTCATCAAATTCATCTTTTGTTTCCTCTTCGACAATGTAGCAAGATTTCTTTCCTTTGTCTTTATAATCTTTGTTGTTCTCATCTCTTTTACTTCTGTATTTGTCTCCACTTCTATTTTTCTTCTTCTCTAGACATCTAGCAACAATATGAACAACTTCATTTCAATTAAAACACATGATAGGTAGCTTACCTTTGTATTTCCCTTTGCCTCTATGAAATCTCCTTGCTAACAATGCTTCAAGCTCTTTTATATCATCTTCATATGTATCATTGTCACTAGAAACATGCTTTATCTTTATCTTTTTCTCTTTAGGTTCCTTTAATGATAGTTTAGCTTTGAAAGTAGATTCAACATTTTTCAGTTTTGAAATTATCAAAATTAGAGAGTTCAAAGGTAGAGAGTCTACCCATCAATCCTTCAACGGTTAGATTGCTACTAGGAACACACCTTAGTTCTTGTATGGTTGATACTCTAATAGCATAGATAGGAAAAAGTGTTCTCAATACTTTGTTGATCACATTCTCATCTTCAATAACACCATTAGCTTCTCTAATACCAATTGTTCAAATTCTTTAGAATTACTGAGAGGGGGGTAAATTAGTTAAGGTCCAAATGTACAAATAAAACTTTTCAATGCTTAACAGATCTATATCCATAAAACCATATCATGCGTGCATCCATTAGATCATACAATACCTTAACTTAGTAGGTTAATGTGTTTTGTCAAAATAAATTTATAGTAATGCAAAAATGAAATACCATAAACACATTCACACAATTTGATGCAAGGATTTTACATGGAAACCCAATTTCACTCTTCTAAAGTGATGCCCTGTGAAAGGCCAACCCTGCTAAAGGTTACAATACACATTGTTAAATGTGACCTAGTTAGAGGATTTCAATCACCCTGTTAGGAGTGAGCCCTATTAGAGGAAATTAGAACATTTCATTAGAATGTCACTTGGTTAAAGGATTTACAAATGATTGTTAGGTAAACCTTAATCCAAAGTATTTTATCTACACTAGTACAATTGTTAGAAAGTAACAACATGTCTTGATCTGATAAAAAATTACAACTCACTTGCAAATTATTGATCTTTGGTTTAGTCCTCCATTATGCTTGGCATTCATACTCTTCAGCTTTGATATCTTGTTCACCCTTCAAGAATTCATCCTCTTAAGCCTTCTTGCTCTGTATGCCAATTATAGTATCTTTTGTTCAGACACTAGATGAAGCAACACCCTAGACTTCTTGTCTTCCTTGGGTTCTTGCACATGAAAACCTTTGTTTCCATCTTGCTATCTCTATAATTAGAGAATTTAAGATCTTTTGCCACTTAACCATGATCATCGATTTTAGGGTCAGGTAAGACTCAATGATTCTACCCACTTTTCCATTTTAGTTTCTCTAGAAACCTCCTCTACAATATTCCTTGAATTCATCTCAAAATAATTGATGTTGAATTCTGTGCATCATCTCATCATAGTTATCTACCACATGCTTTACATAATTAAAGAAATCAAATTAGTTGGCTCAGATTCGTCAAATCTTTGATTTAACTATTGGAAATATTCAAGACTAAGCTAAGTTACTAAGAGGGGAGGGGTGAATCAGTAACTTCTAAAAATTCAAAAATTTCAACCTTTAATCCAACCATTCAATTAGAATTTATCCATTATATAAATTATGATCTAATTGCATGCATAAGAAACTAAAAACATTCATAACACTAAGACATAGAGATTTGGTGAACTAGAAACCTTCCAAATAGAAAGTAAAACTAGGGTGGAGATGATACCCACAACTTTAGTACTGGAGTGTAAAGTTAGCCTGTTAAAGCTTACATTGATCACTTCTGATGATCTGACCTATTAGGAGCAATAAGGACTGCTAGGTCCACCTTGTGAAAGGATTTACAAACATACAATTAAGTATGCACTCAATAAAGAGATTTAAAAAAGACTGTTAGGTCTACCTTGTGAAAGGATTTGACTGCTCCACCTATTAGGATGAAATAGTAGATGATCTCTGATTTACAACTTGGCTTGCTAAATGAGATTCCTTTGTGTACTAATCACCTTTATGTGATAGATATATCTTTGCTGCTCTTTATGCTATTATGGCCTATATAATTCACTCCTTTTCTCTAATGTAATTCACATTCACATCTTCATATTTTCATACATTACATCCATGCATTCATTCATTGGATATGGTACAATTATATATATATATATATATATATATATATATCCAATTATACAAATTACAAAGTCAACCATCATACAAGTTACCACAAAATGTTACAAAGTTGGCCCACATGAAGACATTCAGGTTCTAAAGACTGATTTGGTGAGGTTCTAATACTTGACATTTACTGTCAATACGTGGCATCGTCATGCACTTGGTAGACATAGAAGCTTGGTCCATACTAATCACTTCCAAGTAGTCCTGAACTTAGTCTGCACTGGTGACTTGGTAGACATTGTGAAACTTGTCATATAAATTGAGTCTCTTGATTTACATTGTATGACTCGGTAAACATTCTCACCTTGATCTTGGTATAAACTAAGTCTCTTGGTTAACAGTAGAAAGCTTAGTTAATACTAGACTGTCATCACATACTCTGTGAACACTGCACTGCTCTATAACCACTGATAAACTCGAAATCTACTAAAATGCATAGTTTACACTGTTGGTCTTCACATTAACTAAATCTACTCAGTAACCACTGGGATGTGTCCAATGGACTTGGTAGCAATTGTAGAACTTGGTGAACAACTGAATTACATGGCAAATACTGAGAATTGTATAATGAGATCGCTAGCTATATACAATCTGAATAAGTGTGTGTCACTAATAACAAACTTGACTGATATGTCAAGAATCTCCCCCTTTGGCATTAGTGACAAAAACACTTATCAACCAAAATAGAATACCTTATATCCATTACCACGTGATACTGGCTCAATAGAGTATACTGTTTTTGGGATTTTTCAAAATTAATTTTGTATACTATACATCTTCCTACTATATACAACATGTCTTGCTTATTGCAAGTTCTCCCCCATAGCATATTTCTCCCCATACTATGTGTCTCTCTATGTACATGTCTTACTCCCTTATAACATATGGCTTTCTCCAATATATCTTTTCTCCCCCTTTTTGACATTAATGCCAAAGGCTTATTCTATTTATTTACATAGAAACACCAAAATGAGAAAAAAAATTAGAATGTACCTTAAGAATAATTGCCAAAGTTTTATCTGAATTTTCCTATAGGAGCTTACATGTATGAAGTGCAATTTGTACTTCTGCCAACAATTCTATCATATGGTCTACAATAGAGAAGTTATTGTCATGGACTATAGGATTTGAATATGCAATATGTTTTTGTAGTGCATCCATGTTGGGAAGGATCATGTTCTATATGTCAATCAATATAGATCTGATCCTTGCTTCTTCCCTTAACAATTTTGCTGCATTTTTTATAAGAAACTTATTTTCTTGAAGTGTGTAGAGCTTGAATTGGGGTCAAGTTGTAGCTACTGAGCACTAGCCTTTAGATCTTCATCTATTTTGGACAATTTGTCCTTTATTTCCTTTGTAAAACTAGAAACATCACGTAGCTTCCCAAAAGGTGATGACACATTTGAACATGATGTTTTTAAATTGCCCAAAATTGTAGAGAGCTCTACTTGATGAATGCCAATCTACTGAGCAATGTGCTCCAACACTTTATTGTTAAACTTCTTTTCAGCCTTCTCGACTAGCTTATCTTGTCCATCAATGTCTTCATTGAATTTTTGAATTGCTTCTACTAGCTGATACAAAATAGGTTGAGAAGAATCAATCTCAATTCCTATAGCCTCTGCCAAATTTTTTTTAGCATCTTCAATTATCTTATACTCTTTATCTCTCTCCTCTCTTAGCCTTTTCTATTTAGCCTTCTTTAGGAGGAGTTCACCAAATGTTTGCATTTGGTCCGGAGTAAGCTTGTAAATATCCCAATCGGGGATTACTATTTCCTCATATAAATCAATTTCTTCCTCTATTTCCTTTCCTTTTCCCAAAAATTTTGTGCTCAGTCAAATCTTGGCTCAATTGTCCTTGCACTTATTGCTTTTGTATCCAGAATAGAAACAATAGTAGAGATACTAGGGCTTGCAGTAAAAATTGATACTGTACTAACTAAATGAATACTTATAGACATACTTGAAGAACCCAAAATTGGTGTGCTTACAACTAAAGAAGTCAAAATTGAATTACTTAACTTGGTAGATGAAGGAAGAATTTGCAGCTCAGTGGATGAAGTGGAAGTCACTTCTGTTAGTGATGTGCTAAGCTGAGTGGGAACAAAGAGTGATTGGACATTTGATATATTACTAGTGGTCACAATCAAACTTGTTTATGCTATATCCACACTTGATGTTGACATTGGCTTGCTTGGAGAGTGAGGAAGTGAAGCAATGACTACTGCAGCTATCTTGACTGAGTCTGTCTCCTCATTATCTTTCTTTTCTTCCTCAACAACCTCTTGTCCTTGATACTCTTCATCTTCTTCATTGTCAAAGTGAGTTACTTCTTCAATATTCATTTCTTGATCTTTCTCTATATCTTCTTCTTCATCATCATCTTTGACATTGATTGGAAAATAACTTGGTTTATGTAACAAATATATATTCTTCCAAGTATTTGTTGCATTCCTAACAACATGCTCAATTTTTTTGATCAAAACAAGACAACTATTAAACTTTAGAGTCAATTTTTCTTCATTTTTCTTCTATGACTCTTTTATCTCAGCATCTGATATGCTTGGTAATAACTGCATCAGGGTTTGTCCATATATGTCCTTGACAACTTGCATAGCAAATCCGATCTTGGCTTTATCCTTTCTAATAATTCACTAGGAATTTGAGAAGCAAGCCGATTTGGTGAGTACTTCCACTTACCCATTTTATTCAACACTAGGTCTTCAACTTGCTTCTACTCCTCTACTATCCTTATCTCATATTTTAATGATTTAAATTTTTTTTATGCCTGCTCCTTCTTCCGATTTCTTTAATTTGTCCTAGAAGGTGGGTGGAGGTTTTCTAAATATGATGTCTCCTCCTTCTTTGTTAGCTTTATTTCCTGATCTCCTTGGAAAAATTGTAGTGGATGGTTTTGCTAGCTTAGTGATGATCACCTTTCCTTTCTTCTTCCTCAGACTCTTCCATATCCTTTGCTTCTTCACCTTGCTCATCCTCACCTTTTCCCTTGATTAACAAAAGAGGTGAACTTGATTTAAGTTTTGTAATTCTTCTCTTCCCTTTGTTGACTGCTTGAGGGAGCTTTATATCAAGTTTAATCCTAGCTTTGGCTTCATCATATATTCCAAAGTATGTAGCCTTAAGATCAACTGGTTCATTGATAAGAGCTTCAATGATATCCTTTGCTTCATTCATGTTGACCTCATAACCAAGAGGTTTCACCAACACAATTCTAGGCTTAACTACCTGAACATACACCTTATCACTATCCACCATGAAACATATATCATCTTTGTAGTCCTCAACTAGTTTCTTGGGGATTTTGAACCTATTGTTCATTTTCTCCTTAAATACATCAAAATAATTGTCCATGATACTATTGTAATTTTCACCCATTTTTGCAATATACTCATTGATTTGATAGAGCACATGCACATCTTTTCTCCATACTATAGTGCCTTGAGAAGGAAATAATTTCTATACATAAAAGAATAGGCAAGTCAACAAGGAGACAAACTTACATGGGTTGTTCTTTGAGGTTCTTATGCTTTCCCTATTTTTGTTGAACTGTTTCAATAATAGCTTAGCAAGGTCGTATGATAATTTTTTCTTAACTACTTTGTAAGCTAAGTCCATAGCTTCACATGACACACTATTTAGTCTACTCAAACTATATATCTTGTGTGCAATGACATGAATACCAAACTTTAGTTTTACATCAGTGACACTATTGATTTTCATTCCTTTTCCATCCCATTCAGCTAGGGTTTTCTTTTCCAATTTTGCTTTACCTAGGGTTTTTGTTGTTTTCACTTTGGCTAGCATAGGGAGGCTAGTGATTTGATGAATCATCTTCTTAGTTATCAGAATTGGTTGTTCTAGCCATAGCTACCCATTATGCACATGGCTGAGGATAAACCCAATCCATTTGATTTGAAATTCTCAGGGCATGTGAGGGATGTGTGTCAACCCTTTAGTTTTTTGATGTTGATGCTCAGGTTTTAGGACTCCATTCACACATAACTAACCTAGGGCATCATTCATTTCTAGTGTAGCAATTTATTAAATAACGCATTTGAAATGAGTGTGAATATTATTGATAAGAAGTACCTTGGGAGGAATTTGGGATTGTGCATTGCTTAGATCTAGGGTTTCAGTAACTGCAACAGTGAACTTGAAATCTGGCGCCTTCCATTCAACTCCACAAACCAAAATGTTAGATCATCACTTAACCTTGCTACTATTGGATGCCATTTTCACTCGATAGGGTTTGAGAGAATTTGAAAGACTTTCAATGGAAATTCATTCAAATTGCTTTGATTGCACTAAAAATCACTCTTCACAATAGCACTTGGAATTTCATGGCAAGAAATGATTTCAATTTGATGCCTTTTGTTGAAATTTTTCCATTATTGCTCGATATGAAAGTAGATATGTTGACAAATTGTCATCCACTACTTGGCATTGAACACTTAGTGAAATCTTTGTAACTTGGTAGCCATATGAATCTTTATTACTCCTAGCCTCACTCAGTAGAGTCTATGACATGATCTCACTCGGTAGAGAAGTAACTCAGTAGTAACTGATACCGATCTTGCTTAGTGATCCCTTTGTATCCTGAATATAGATTTGGATCTTTGCCACATTTCAACTGGAACTGATTTGGATGTCATCTTTCATAGCCTAGTTCCAGTTCTTGTATAAGAACTTAATTAGAAATAGTAGAGTCACCTATTTCTTGAGTGACTTGACCATCTTTGCTTGGACTTGTATCCTTGGTAGACTTAGGAACCCATTTCTGTCTCATCTACTTTTGGATGCTATCAATTTTTGCCTTCTTTTCATCTTCAATTTTACTAGTATTCATGTAGTTCTTGGCAAGATGACCAAGTTCTGTACAAATGAAACATCTTTTAGTGGAATATCTTTTCCTCATATGATGTTTAACACAATTCATATCAATATGTCCAAATTCTCCACAGTAATGACATCTACACCAAGTGTTGTAGTCCCATCCAAATATTGCTTTCACAATTTTCTTTGCTGGATTCAATACCTTGGTTTTGCATTCTGATGACTTATGTCCATGTTTCTTGCATTTGTTAAATTTGCCTTCAAATCTTGGTTTCTTTTTGCATTCATTAGCCTTATGACCATGTGTAATACCCCAAAATTGGCTCATTGCCATGATACCAATTCTGGTCTATTCCTGACCAATCCTAAAGTCCTATTCCATTAGGCAAATTCTCATTCTGCTACTCGCTACTTGACTTAATTGTCAGATGCAGAAAACCCTAATCTGCATTCATCATGCTTATTATTTAATTCCTATAGTATTTACTTATATTAGTCACATTAAACCTATTAATTAATATTTAATTTAATTATTAAGTATTTATACTTTAATTAAATTAAATTATACCCTAAAGGCTAATGTACCACGGAATTAAATTTATTTAATTTAATAAATGTGCCTATTTTAATTAATTAAATGAAATTATTTAATTAAATGGAGAACTTACTTCTAATTAATTAAACAAAACTATTTAATTAAATGGGAAGCCATTCCTAATTAATTAAATGAAGTTATTTAATTAAATAAGAAAAGTGCCTCTAAATTAATTAAAAGATTATTTAATTAAATAGAAAAGGTAATTATGAGAGCATATCTCATTTAATTAAATTAAATATTTCACCAAAATCTCTCTTTAGTTCAAAAAGGGAAATTTCCAGTTCACTATTGATCAAAAATGAGTTAAATGAGTTAACCCCTTTTTCTACTCAAATTGAATCAGTTAACTCCTTATTTTACTCAAATTAAATCTGTTATCTCCCCTTAATTTGGGAATCTCCCTTTATGACTGAACTTCACCTTTAATCCTGATCGTTGATTGAAATCGATCTCAACAGTTGATGGATTCCAGGAAAGTCTATTTAAGAGACCCTCATCTCTTCATTTTGAAGGAGGATGAATTTGGAGAATTTGCATCGAATTGCTGCTGAAATTCATACTCACATTTGCTTATATTTTTACATACATCTTGCATTCTTAGTTTAAATTTATCTAGCTTAATAATGCATACATTTTTAGCTTAATGTCTTTTATTTCTTAGATTAATTGCTTGCACTTCATCTAGATTACTTGCACATTCATATAGCTTAAATTGCATTCAAATCCTTCGTTCTTACAGGGCCTGGTTTCTTAAACACCTCAAATTTGAGGATATTTGACAAGCAATTCCCTTTAGATAGAAGGCAACAGGTCGCCTTGCCAGCTGATTTTTGGATGAACAATCCAATGTTCATTTCGAGATGAATCCGCAAATAAAGACTGTGTTGAAGTGTGTGTGTTAGCAGAGGCCACATATTCACACATACATTTTTGGCGGCCACCATGGGGCTCGAAAATCAGTTTTTCTGGCCTCTTTCTATATTTTTTTGTTCTCTATCCGTACTGTTCCATACAGATTCAGGAATGTTCGTGTGGGACTATTCATTTTCACGCAAGGATCCAAAATCTTTGCACGAAAATTCTTTCCGCATCGCCCGAGAAAGTTCTTGGGCGCACGAAACTTCGTGTGGAACCTATTTCTTCACATGAGTCGAATATAATTTCGTGCTAGTCATAAAACTTCTTCGTGCGGACTGTCAAGAATTTTGCGTGAGATTCTGCTGACAGAGCCTATTTTTGCATTGATTTTCATGTTTTTGGATTTTTTTGCTAACTACTCACGATTTCTAGTGTTTCTGTGCTTTCTAATTTTTTTGGAACAACATAACAGTGATTTGCGAGACAATTGGAAAAGCGTGATAAAGTCGCTAAAAACAAGTAAAACGTCTACTAAGCGCATTGCGAGGATTACAAGGTAATTCTCTTTGACTGATAACACCTCATTTGGAGCTAAAATGAACATCTCTTGTGTCAATCTTGTGTGTATTTACTTCCATGTTCTCATTTTACAACGCATGCATAATTTGATATTAGGTTGTGATCTCTATTAGTTTCATCTAGCAGGCTTAGTTATTAGTGATAGATCTAATTAGCTATCTTGGGTTATTGGACTCGCTAATCTGTCGGCCCCTCATTCCACCCTATGGTTGCAAGATCAACACCACGTTAAAAGGGAGGGGTCTATAGGACAGAAGCGTTAAAGGCTCCACAAGGCAACCCTTTTGTGCTTTCTAGAACTCACTAATTTTTGAGTTGTGGACTCATTTTGGCTTGTGTGAGGGGTTAAATGTTCCACATCTTTAGACTCACCTCGCATTAGTTAAAGCATTAAGTGTACCACCTTGTGCTCTTTGACTACTTTTGGATAGAATTTTTTTCGAGAATTAACATCTATACACACATAGTAATTAAGCCTCCATGAACACTATTCATGGATCTTGAGGGAGTGGGTTCCTAGTGAAACTCCTCTCTAAGATGGATTCCTTGTAGGTGGGGAGGATACTTCGAGCATCTTGTAGATAGATGAATCTTCAACTTGTTGATTAAGGCATCCTTTCTCCGGAGAGGTTGATAGATCATTGGGAGATGATATCATAGATCTTTAAGAGATAATCTTGGTTTAGCATGTCGGATTAATCTGTCTACTTTGATTGGTCTAAAGGTGAAAAGGTATCAAAACCTTGAATCTAGAAGCTAAGTCCCCTTGTGGTATACTATTGTGAGTCAATCACCTTTAGAGAGGGTTAACCGTAGCAGACAATCCCTCTACAAGGAAAACTGCATTGATGAAACCTCAAGCAGTAATAGCCATTTTTGCCATGGTAGTGACAACTGCTATATAAATGTCCTTGTGGAAGAAATCTCCACGGGTGTGGTTCATTGTGGGTTGTCAGATCTCCCTAGCAGCTCTTGAAGATTAAGTTCTCGAACTGTGTCAAAACCTTGGTGCATCAAGATTGGAGGTCACCTCTGTAAGTCATAAAAGTTGCAGAGTCAAACCATTACTAAAAACCTTAGAGAGGCCAATTTTTATTTTCTAGGGATGTATGCATCATTGCAAAACCTTTTGAAAACATACACAAATAGCTCTCCTAGGGATTAGCACAAACTAAGTCACTTGATTGTTCATGCACAAGGTTGCTTTTGCCCTTGTTCATTATTTTTAGACGTGCTTGAAATCACTTGCTTGTTGTTCTACGTGCCTATTTATCTACCTGGTTATTGTAACAATTTTTTTGGGTCAAAATCAGTCACTGTTGTGAAATTGTTCTGCCCTTTTGCGTGAAATCATTTGGGTCTCACGCGAAATCATCCGATTCTCACGTGAAGTCATTTTGTACTTGCACAAAATTAAACTACTATTGTGTACCTTCATGTGGCCCTGTTAACTTCTTCACATGAAATTAAATTGCTATCACTGACCTTCACACGAGAAAGAAACTTCTTCGCTCGACCCGTAAAAGTTTTTCACGCGAGACTTTGTATCAACATTACCAATTTGGATTTGTTTTAGCTATTTGTGGCCTGCACACTATCTTTTTTTGCATCCATTTATCACTCTCTATTTGCAAACAGTCCTGAAACAGTGACACTTCACTTAGCTGAAGACTTGTGTCTTATACCTTGACTAGTCTCATCTCATAAGTAATTTTTTTGGTCTTTGTCTTAATGCTTGTCATACTTTGTGTCACAGTGGTCATAATCTCTAGCTATTCTAGCCTTTAAATCAGACCATTTGTGCCTTAGTGAATAGCATTCTTGCTATTATCTTATCCTTTTTGAGACTCAGTCTTAGTGTAGTCCTTGTCCAGGTTCTAGCTTCTTGTCCTTGCCTATGACTATCACAACCAGTAGTGGCAACATGTTTTATCCTGATAACCTTAGATGTGGTCATGCTAGGGGTCGTAATCATGGCAGAGGTTGCTTACCTTTTGTTACACAATCTATATCCAGTTTGGTTAGTGAGGCATCTTCACGATCTTCCTCACTTGCCAGGTCATCTCGAGTTCAATGAACATTTTCCAATTTGCAACAAATTAGGAATCCTTTTTACCAAGAGGATACTGAGACAGGTAGAGGTTCTACATTCCCAAATATAATGTATGATGCTTTCTCCATAGACCCTTTTGAAACACAACATACAAAAACTAAACATGTTCCTATAATGACTAATCGTGAACCTGAACAGGGTAGTCATAGTCGATATCAAGAACCACCTAAGGATGACAAAGAGAAAGAGAAAGAATATGACACTAATGAGGAATAGGAAGAGGTGGAAATCCTTCCTGAACACATAGAAAAATATTGAAGAGACAAAAACTTTCAGAAGGTCATGGAAATCCTACTCAACGAGGAGAAAGAAAAGTACTTTCTCAAACTTGCCCAAGAGGGAGCCAAACTGCCCACACATTTCAATGTGGAAACCATTATCACACGTGAAGAAGAAAATGAGACCTCTAAACTCCAAAAAAAACTAAAAATTATGCAAGACCAATTGGCTCAGATGATGCATGAGAAAGAGAAACCCACAAAGACATACACATTGGACGCTCTTTGTTTATTCCCATTTGACAAAAGTGTAAACATACCACCTTTCCCACGAGGCGTAGAACTACCCAGATATGACAAGTACTTTGGTACTACTGGTCCCCAAGATCACTTGTAGGAATTTGGTGCTTTTTCTATGGAGTTTATACACAATCAAATGTACCTCATGCGTTTATTCCCTAGAAGCCTAGGTGGTCAGGCTTTGGAGTGGTTCTCACATTTACCTCTTGGTATCAAGATGTTTGACGAAATTGCTAATTCATTTATTCAAAAATATTCTCATAACATTCAACATCCTATAAATATTCAAGATCTATGCAACCTTAAATAGAAGGTTGGTGAGCCTTTTCTCACTTTCCTCCAATGGTGGAGACAACTATACATTAAGTATTCTTGTAAAATCTCAGAAATGGAGAAGCTCGACATTTTCACTGATAACCTCTTACCTGATTTTGAGTATAGAGTCCAACTACAAGGTCCACGTACCTTGAAGACATGATTACACAGGCTATTTGTATTGAAGAATTTATGGTCAAGAAAGGTGAGCTCACTCTTTAGAGAGACACAAAACAAGGTTCCACTTCCAACAGGGATAAAACCAAACATGTCAACAAGAACCAAGAAATTGTACATGATGGGGTTGTTGATAATGTCACACCCAAACCTGCTAAAGTAGCATTTAATCTCACAGATTGCCTCAAAGTGGCCAAAAATGTTGAGAAGCCTCCTCTTAACAATAAGACGTCTGGAAACAAATCGAGAAACTCATGGGCAACACAACCCAAGCGAGAGTATACACCTTTGGGAGAACCTTTGGGTGTGGTTTACAAAACATTGCTACAACACAAGCTTATCTCACCAATGGATAACCCTCATCCCTATGATCCACAACCACGTCCACCATGGTGGAATGAGACCTCATTTTGTGAGTATCACCAAAACAAGGGACACAAAACCAACAAGTGTATAAACTTGCATCATAAAGTCCAAGACATGATTGATGTTGGTGAACTTGTGGTAGATGGACATAAAAAAAACTCAGACCACAAGGCATTCAAAGAGCCTTTCCCAACTTATGAAAAAGGAGAGACTTCAAAACCAGAACCCTACAATAAGGTCAACTATACATATTCCAATGATGACAATGTCATTCATATGGTTGAACCTATAGATTTTGAATACTGTGATGTTATTACCACAAAGGGGAAGCAAGATAATGACAAACCCAAGACACCATTTGTCTTGAGAGGCCCTACTTCCAATAAGATGGGTAATGCATATTCACAACACTATGCTAACGTTGCTACTCGCTCTCATGCAAAGTTGGTGCTCAAAGGCCCTGCACCTCCTACTTCAAATCTTGAACAACACAAAGACAAAGACCTTGTTGGTCGATCCGATAAAGGTACAAAACACACAATGAATTTGACTGCAACTAGTTATAGTGTTCTAGATCAGTTGAAACAAACTAATGCTCACATTTCCATATTTGAGCTGCTTAAAATCTCGCCTACTCACAGGCAAATTCTGGACAAAGCCCTCACTGAGGAAAATGTTTCTCAAGATCTTGATCTTGATCAATTTCAATCCATGGTAGGTCACCTAACCTCACCTCATCTTATGACCTTCTCCAAGGAGGATGACAACTCACTGAATCACCCACACAATCATCCTCTGCACATTAAGGTTATGATCCACCAGACACGTGTTCGTTGGGTACTCATTGATAATGATGCTGGCCTAAATATTGTCTCTGCTACTCTGCTTAGACAATTGGATTATTCTGAGGACTCTGTTGATCCTCAACAAAAGATCACTATTAAAGCATACGATGAAGTAGAACAAAAGTCACTAGGTCTTGTGACTTTACCAATTTGCGTCAGTCCTGTCAAAAGGGATGTCACCTGTCAGGTGCTTGACATTCCCTTAGCCTACAACATTCTGTTGGGATGGCCATGGATACATGAGATGTGCACTATGCCATCCACATACCACCAATGCATTAAATTACCATTTCATGGCTCCAAAGTTACTATTCCTGCCACTACTAGCTACACCTGCAATATGCTCAAAGCTTCTAATTCTTTCATCCCTGCTAACCGTGAATCTACTGACTGTCATGAAAATAAGTTGAAACAAATTGAGCAGTCATTTAAACTAAAAGAAACTGGTATGGGAGAGTACCACATGGAACCAATGCTGTCATTAACATCTCTTCCAAAGTCCCCTCGACATTTTGGGAGACCCTCAAAAGCAAAGAAGCCATTTGTGTTGACACCTCAGACCAAGTGTAATGGCTTTTTTGTCAAAGCTACAATTCCCTTAGAAGATGAAAGTGAAAACAGAGCCATTTTTGCATGGCTTTACAAAGAAGAGGCTCCAATAGACCTAACAGAACAAGCTTGAGAAATCACTCCTAAGAAATATGGACCTGGTCTTAAGCTTATGAAGCATTTTGGTTACAAGGGAATTGACCCTATTGGGTGCAATAACAATGGCCTAATAGATCCTATCAAAACAATAGCTCGAGGAAATAGCGACACAAATGGCCTAGGGTTTAAGAAGGTCCCTTTCCATTTGGGATCCAATAAATTCATACCCATACCTAAGAGTTCATTTGAAAATGAGTCACAATCTGAGTTAGATACTCGAGAGGAAGAATCTGATGATGAGGATTCCTACCCTCATCCTATTCCTTATGATCTCGCTAAATTCTTTGCTGAGCCAAATGACTTTGTGCTTTATGTTAGCACTGTGGATGATACTAGTGATTCTTTTAAGGACAATACTGAGCAACTCAAATATCATTCAGAAAAGGGAGAATCTAGTCAGTCATGCCGTATTGAGTATTTGTGTAAGAATCCAGAGGCTGAAGGAGAGTATGTCCCTATCATTGTTGGGGTGTTGTATAGTCTCTCACCATGTAGCACCGATTCTCATGAATATGAGTTTGAAAATCTTTCAGAAGCTACTAATGATAAAGACATTGACCAAGTGCATGTCTATGAAAATTGAATCGAAGTGGGTGAAACATCTAGGGTTAGGTCATGGGGGTCTGATCCAACTAGTGTCTTAGAGTCATCAATTACTAACGTTCATACTCTGAGGTGTTTGAATACACCTATGGATGAGGTCACCATAGGTCTCAAATTGCTGGTCCACGCACTTAATGACTATACTATGAACGCCATTGAACCAGCCACTACTCTCTCACTCGCACATCCTGAGCTTATAGATTGGAACCCCAATGCATCTAACGAAGTCCTCACATTCCAGAATGACTATGCTCTCGCTTGTTAACTAAACGCTCATGACTAAGGCCAACATCAAATATCTCAGTCACATAATTAAAAAGAAAAAATGCAAGAGGTCCGATGGTGAAAACCACATTGTGGCAATGTCGAATCCCAAAAAAGTAAAAACAAAAGATGTATCCAAGGGTGAAAACCTCTCTGAGGTGCTTGCGGATGAGATATTTGATGTCCTTCCTAGTCACTTTCAAGAGAGATCATCAGTTTTAATAGAGCTGACGCAGCCAATTAACCTAGGCATAGAAGAACATCCTCATGTGATACATTTGGCGCAGTCACTGTCACCTGAAGAGAAGGAACAATTCATTACCTTTTTCAAGGAAAAGAAAATAAATTTTTCCTAGACATATTCTGACATGCTAGGATTAGATCCTGATCTTATCATGCATCACTTGTCCATAGCACCAAGCATCAAACCAGTTAAACAGAAGCTTCGAAAAATGCATCCTCATGTTGCATTGCTAGTCAAAGCAGAATTGGAGAAACTTCTAAAGGCTGGTTTCATCGATGCAATTGATTATTCTAAATGGATATCTAATATTGTTCCTATTTCCAAGCACGATAAATCTATCAGAGTTTGTACAGACTTCCGTGATCTTAACTTGGCATGTCCTAAAGACAACTTTCCACTCCCTAATATAGATATGATCATGGACATTATGGCTGGCTATGAGATGTACTCAATTATGGATGGTTTTTCTGGATACAATCAGATAAAAATTGTGCCAGAAGATCTAGAGAAAATGACTTTCACATGTGCATGGGGAACCTTTTGTTGGAATGTGATGTCATTTGGTTTAAAGAATGCTGGAGCTACATATTAGCGGGCTGTTATTACAATTTTCCATGACATGATGCATAGAACCATGGAGGACTATGTTGATGATACCTTGGTCAAAACACTTAACGCAATACTCATCTACAATATTTGGGTCCCATCCTAGATCGTATGGAAAAATTCAATCTTTGGCTCAATCCTAAGAAATGTGCATTTGGTGTCACATCAAGAAAATTGTTAGGATATATTGTTTCTATAAAGGGAATTGAAGTAGATCTAGAAAAAGTACAAGCAATAATGGACACGCCACCACCTCAGAATATCAGTCAGATGAGGGGACTACAGGGAAGGCTTCAATCTATTCACAGGTTTATTTCACAATTGGCAGATAAATCAAAACCCTTCACAAAGACCTTACATAAGGGTGTGAAATTCAATTGGAGCCAGGATTGTGAGCAAAGCTTAACATAGATCAAAAAATATCTTGTCAATCCACCAATCCTGATGCCTCCTATGCATGGAAAGCCTTTTCTTTTATACATTTCAACCACTGAAACATCTTTGGGAATCCTGTTGGCTCAGGAAGACAATGACAACAAAGAAAGAGCTATTTATTACTTGAGCTGAACATTGGTCTCTTATAAGAAAAACTACAAAATTATTGAAAAAGCTTGCTTGGCAGTTGTCTTTGCTTCCCAAAAATTGAGACACTAGATGCTTGCCCACACTACCTAGCTTGTGGCTAAAATAGATCCATTAAAGTACTTGTTCAGTAAGGTAGCTCTCACAGGAAGATTGGCTAAATGGGTCATGATACTAAGTGAGTTTGACATCCAATATGTTGAACGCAAAGCTATAAAGGGGTAGGAAATTGCAGACTAGCTAGCTGAGGCACCCATACAGAGTCTTCTACCAATAAACATTGGTTTCCTAGATGAGTCAATTCTAACACTCACTCACCATACATGGGTTATGTTCTTTGATGGGTCCTTCACGCAACAAGGATCAGGTGCTGGATTACTCTTCATTACACCACAGAGATACTCATTGCCCAAAGCGTACAAGATTCTATTTCCTTGTACAAATAACATTGCTGAATATGAAGCTTTGATCAATGGTATGAAAATTGCAGCTGAATGGAGAGTAGATCAGTTGGACATTTTCGGTGACTCTCAGCTTGTCATATACCAAGTAAATGATGTGTATCAAACAAAAGATGACAAACTAATTCCTTAAAAATGCATGGTTGATGACTTGACAAAGTATTTTGCACACATCACCTTCCAACAAGTTCCACGTGTAGATAATAAAGTGGCTAATACCATGGCTACTCTGGCCTCTCTACTACAAATGCTAGAAAATGATCTTCGACAAGAGTTCTTGGTGGAAGCATTACACGACCCAACCTATGACACACCTAATTCTAGGATGATCTATTCTGTTATAGGACAAGAATCATCCCACTACCATCACATCTATTCCTACCTTCATAATCAAACCATTTTGAAAGGTCTAACCCGGAATGAGAAACGTTACCTAATCTATAACGATTCACATTATGTCATTATTAATGACGATCTGTATAGGAGAGGTCTCGACAAAACACTCCTTAGGTGTTTAGAACCCGATAAATCCAAATGTGCACTAATTGACGTTCACGAAGGCATTTGCGGATCTCATTCCAATCTCCTAACACTAGCTTGCAAACTCCTTCGTGCTGGTTACTACTGGCCTAAAATGGAGCAAGAAGCTGTTAAGTATGCTAGGTCTTGCAAGCAATGTCAGCTACATGAGAATCTGATTCATGCTCTAGTCAGAGAGCTGATTCCATCTACTACAACATGGCCATTTCAACAATGGGACTTCAACTTGGTGGGGCAGATTCACCCAACCTCTTCCAATGGACATAAGTTCATTATCACGGCTATAGATTATTTCACGAAATGGGTGGAGGTAGTCCCTCTCACAATTGCTGATGGCAAAATTGTAGTGCTCTTTATCAAAAACTAAATCATCTATAGATATGGTATACCGTCCTCAATCATTACTGACAATGGAGGACAATTCAAAAATAAAGACCTCAAGGAACTATGCAAGAAATTCAAGAGTACACAACATTGGTCTTCCATTTATTACCTCCAAGGTAATGGCCAAGCTGAGGCATCCAATAAGGCGATCCTCAAATTCTTCATCGCACAGTCAGTAAGTCAAGGAGAGATTGGCATCTCTAGATCAACCTAGCCCTATGGGCATATAGGACAAGCATTAGAACTCCAATGGGTATGACTCCATTTGCATTGGTGTATGGGGTGGATGCTGTGCTTCCAATAGAGATTGAGATTCCTACCTTGAGAATCTCTATGAAAGGCCTTATCACTGATGATGACTACAGGATAGCTCGACTTCAAGAGCTTGTGTTACTGGATGAACGATGACAAGTGGCATGTGATCATTTACGAGCATATCAACAAAGAATGGTATGAAGCTACAATCAGAAGATCAGGCCATGTGACTTCTAGCTGGGCGACCTCGTTCTGAGAGAGAACCCTAAGAATCAACAACAACGAATGCAAAAGGGAAAGTTTGAACCAAACTAGCTAGGTCCTTACATCATTACTGCCGTATATGGATCTGGCACCTATCAGCTTTCCACAACCAAAGGAGAAGTGCTTAAAGAGCCTATCAACACTCTCCACCTGAAGTGATTTTATAGTTGATTTAATCTCAGCAAGCTCTCTATACATATCTAAAAGTCCTGAAAAGAAAAAAAAAAAAAAAACCAAAAAAATTGAAAAAAAGAAAAGTGCCATTGGTGAAAACCTAGAAATAGGCATCATGGTAGCAAAAAAAAAAAAAAAAAAGGAAGATCTTGCCAAGAAGGTGAAAACCTGGTAAACACGCGCCTTTTGTTCCCAATGCTCCATCTTGTAGCCCATCTTCTGTCTATTCTGTACAGTCGCTTTCATGCTTTTGCTTTTCTACTTTCTGCTCATGTATCCATGGATTGAGTCTTGTCACAGCTCAAGGGCATTCCTCCTTAGTGTCACTCTTTTTGAGATTCTCCTCATAGAATCTCCTTCGCGACAGTCACCAGTGGTCCTCACTACATCTGCCTACTATCGCCAGTGTCACTCTCTTTTTGAGATTCTCCTCATAAAATCTCCTTTGCGATAGTCACCAATGGTCCTCATTGCGTCTACCTACTATCGCCAGTGATACTCTCTTTTCGAGATTCTCCTCATAGAATCTCTTTCACAATAGTCACCAGTTGTTTCAGCTATGTCTACCTACCGTTGCTCGGGTCATGTCTCAAGATTCCTTTATGGAAGATCTCTTTTGCGTCAGTCACCAGTCGTCCTGGCTGTGTCTGTCTACTATCACTTAGTCCTCTTTAGGTTCTTCATCGTGAAAATTCCTCTTTGACCTTATTCACCAGTCGTTCTGACTATATCTGCCTACTGTCATCACCCTATTGATGAGATTTCTTTTAAACTTGTTCTAGACATTGACACTTGACATCAATCCTGAAAACATTGAACTCAAAAAAATGATATACTTGTTTGGATATGCTAAGCTTTTCTTTTGTTTGCTTTGTTTTTTCTTTATCATATCTCCTCAAGCAACTTGATGATGTCATCTTTGACGAGAGAAGTAATGATTGGGGGCATGATCTTTTCTTTGCTTTCTATTTGCGGTTTAGTTCCAATAAGTTGATATATTCCTATAAGAGGGGTGTCCACTATAAGAGCCTCTATCTCGTATTGGATGGCTGTGTGTACCTTGACTCCTTTTATATAGATACGTCAATGATATTGGTTCTTCTCCTTGTTTGTTGGAGTAAACTCTTCATGCTATAGTAAATACTAATACTCGTCCTGCTAAGTGAATGTACAGGTCACTGTGAGTATATCTAGCACACTTTTGTTTCAGGTTACGAATGCAAGAGTCATTGCAGATAGAATGAATACTAAATACTTAGCATAAGAGGGATCTCCCGTGTGTTTGATGTGCTTGTCATGCAAGCAACATTTAGGTCATCCTAGCGTTTATGCTCTGATGCTTATGTTAACTTGCTACATTAAAAGGGACAAATGTTTTGGTCATTCTGGCTTCTTGTGCCTCAAATGCTTACATTTAATTTTGACAAACCAATAACGTATGTTATATTCATATTTCCATCATTGCAATGTCAGTGGGAATTGTATAATATACTAGCTTTATTTTTTATCCAGTGATGATAAATCATCGAAGCTTGGTAACCAGATCTAGGGTTGCATTTAATATAGTCTTGCATTACATATTTCATTTGCATAACCGTGCAATTCGATGGTCATTCTATTCATACTCCACATGCATCAAATTCCTCCATGATTGCACAAGCATTTGGTTCATCGATTCACGCTCCTCAATGGAATACCTGTGACTGTCAAGCAAAAACATGCAACGCTACGTGAGATGTCAGTTCATACATATGTGTTCTATCTAAGTACAACATACATCTCATGTACATCAAAGTAAAATAGAATAGACAATGACATGTACACAGGAATACTCAGCTCAAAATCTCGTATATATATATATATATATATATCAAAAGAATGGGTCAGTAGAAAAATGGGCGCTACTCAAGCACAATCGATAAAAAATGTGGTGCTGGGACACCAATCGATACATAGCTAGGGATCAAAATAAAAAATTAGGCATAGAGCATCTAACTCTATCTCAAACTCTCGCCTTCAGGAGGAGCAGGAGGAGTAGGTGGCAGAGGCGGTGGTGGCATATCGAGCCTAATAAGAGGTCGTGCACCTCCAGACTCTCGTGCATACTGAGAGAATTGTTGAACCTACAATGTCTCACCTAGTACTGCGCTGGTATAAGCAGCGTAATAATAAGCTGCTCATGCTGACTGAAAGCAGATCTCATCAAGCACCAACTCTAGCCTCCGCTTTGCAATCTCCACATGCTCCCTCTGACGATCTATCTCCCGCTGTCTCTCCACTTGCTACGCATCATGGACTGCTACTACAATCTACAACTCTCCCAACTGTCAGGAGGCTGCACAAACCCACTCCCAGTACCTCCATACTGCATCCTGCACCCCACTTACCAGCTGATCCAACATATCCTCATCTAACATCTCAGGTGCCTGCTGTTGTGGTGGTGCTTGCGGCTGTGGTGGAACCTGCTACTGTGGAGCCTCCTACTGAGGGTCTCCTCCTCTGCCCTTTTCTTGCGGCATCATCTCTATCCACTCCCACTACCCTCGGCACCTGGGTCTGATCCCATCTAACATGGGGGAATCTGCATCTGCTAAACTCGGTGCCGGACTCATGACTACTGCTGTGGCTGAACTAGCGACTGTGGCTGTGCTTGCTACTGCTGGGGTGCCTATCTCTTTGCCTGCCCTCCCATCCCCACTAGATCTCTAAAACATGGGAATGGATGGCTGATCAAAAATGCCTGATATGCAGGCATCACCCTGGCATCTGCTATCGCTGGTAGGTAATCCCACTAAACTGCAGCTAGGTTGCGGATGTCTATCATGGATCACCCTGGATCCATCCATGCTGGGCACCCCTACTCAATATCCCTCTACACCCTGGCATAGGCACAATACTCATGTGAAATGTCCTATGGTCAGCCATACTACCGCCACACTTGTGAGATCACGAATCTCTCTATGACAGATGTCGTCCTTCCTGCCAAAGGTCAAGAACTAAACATCCATGGCAGCTCTCTGGGGGCATCATCCCAGTCCTCTATCTCTCTCTAGGGTCAGCATACAATGGACACCAGGTCATCAAGATGTGTCTACTAGTGCTCAGTCTTACCCAGGTGGGCCTAGGTAATATGCCCTCGATATCTACATATGTAGGGCTCAATGGGCTCTCTGGCATCCTCAAAAATTGGTTGACATATGGGAAGATGCTCTGAGGCCCAAATTTGCAAAACATAAAATCTCGCTAACATGGTCTTCTTCTTGTGGAAGACGACCTCATACATCTCATGAAAAAGGTGAGCCAACATGCACTGACCCCACCCAAAGATCTCTGGTGCCTCAACCATCCTGCAGAGCATGGCACCCCACCCACACTCCAAACCATGCTGTCCTTTGTCAGGACATAAGAAATAGCTCAGGAATATAGCTAGCATGGATGCCATCTTGTGTGTCAGTCCATATGTGTGCATGAGCTCATCCCAGCTGATGGACCTGCCCCTCGATAGCTCTCTCTCGAACACAACTGATAATGCCTCTGTCCCTGCTCGGGGCACTATATCATAAATAACTCAGGCACCATGAAAGGGAATCCGCAAGATCCTCCAGATTTCCTCTGGAGTGATGGTCATCTCACCCATTGGCAAATGGAATGTGTTCGTCTCTGAATGGAAATGCTCTACCAATGCAATGAGAAGCCCGTGATTCACCATCACGGCTAGAATTTGGCACAAAGAAGATAAACCCAATTGGGCAATGTGTGCCCGATCTGCGTCATCTAGACTTTGCAATAATTCTCCATATGGTGGATAGTGCAATCTGAATGAAACATCTCCAAAGACCTCCTGCACACACAACAAAAAATGATAAACAAACGATCAATATCAAGTCGAAACGAAGCATCAAAATGAACTAAAATGCAATTTTTAAGTGCGAAAATCAAAACTATCATGGAATTTAGTGCAAATTCATGAAATCTCGCACGAAATTCTACCAGTTTCGTGCAAAGACATTCTTTCTTCGCGCGAAGAATCATGCATTCATGCAAAAAAAGAGTTGCTTACATGAAGAAACCAATGTCTGCATGAGAAAAGAGGATTTTGTGCGAAAACCGAATTGCCTCGCGCGAAGAATCTCTTTCTTCGCACAAAACCAAATGCCTCCCGCGCGAAGATTTTCACATTGCGTGCGAAGAAACAGACAACCCTGTATCTTCATGCGAAGAAAGAAGATCTTCACACGAGAAGAGATCAATCTCGCACGAAAAAAGATTAAACAATCTTAAAAACATGCTAAAATGTGCAATAAATGACCTCAAAATGCGTGAAAACAAAAGTACGAAGATGGAAAATTGATGACTCATTGGTGGTCCATAGTTTGCTGGCCAACTGTGTCATCTAGAGTGCTCAGAATGATGATATCTCATGTTCACTACCATGCCTCTATCAGAGCTCAAAATCACTACAAGACAAAAGCACAAATGAATTGAAAATGACTCTTCGAGCCCTTATATAGTTGTTGACCCAAAATTTTCAAAGTGCTCAGATTTGCGCAAAAATCACACCCCTGGCTAATTGAACCATTCTGGATCCATTTTCAAGATCAAATTTGAAATTTGACACACCTAAGAGCCTCAAAAATGTGTTTTAAAATTTTGGGGATTGACACAATCGAACACTTGTGCAGCCCAAATCTTTCTGGTACTTTGTGATTCTTGGAATCCTTTCAAATTTACATTCTCCATCTTTTCAAAATTCATTTTGAAAATAGTCAACTCAAGTCAACTGTGGCTAAATCTAGTCAACTCTTGGTCAACCTTGGTCTTGCAACTTTGCAATCATTTCAAAAAACCCTAAATCTTCTTTAGATCATTCTGATCTCTTCTAGATTCTGCTGAATCTTAGATTTCTTCTATATCTCATGATATACTGCTTCAAATCATATTTTTGGTGTGTCATCTTTCGATTTCACTCCCGAGGGGGTAGGATGATTATATCATTGAATACTTATTTCTTGGGGCATCTGGTTCCCATCTCATGTCCTCGTCACTTGGGGCATCTCATCGCTCAGGCCATATTGTTCCCTTCTATCTGGCATCTTTGCCATCTATCTTATCTTTTCATCAATTGATCAACCTTATAACAACTCTTCTCAAAGTTCAATGGACAGGTATTGGGATAGTCTAAACTCTGACTCTTGAGGATCAAGCTCTGTTCTGGGGATGATTCTATGACTCATGATTGGACCTTGTTATCTTTTATCAATCTTAGGTATCTAGGTGTTCTATCTGGATCCTTGAAGGTTAAGCTCCATTTTGGAGATAGTCTTCTAAATGCTATTGATAGTCTTCTAAATGCTATTGATTGTAGGTATCTAGGTGTTCTATCTGGATCTTTGAAGATTAAGCTCCGTTCTAGAGATAATCTTCTAAATGCTATCAATTTCAGGTATCTAGATGTTCTGTCTGGATCCTTAAAGATTATGCTTCGCTCTAGAAATAGTCTTTTAAATGCTATCAATCTTAGGTATCTAAGTGCTCTACTTGGATTTCTTAGGATTAAGCTTTTTTCTAGAGATAGTCCTTAAAAGCTTATCAATTGGTCTCTGTGTCATCAACTTCGGAACCAATCTCATCTTTGCATCATGCTTTCTGATTTTCTTTGAATTGAACGTGTTGCTTGCACATTCATTCAAAGAGGGGAAAAATGTAATACCCAAAATTGGCTCATTGTCATGATACCAATTCTGGTCTGTTCCTGACCAATCCTAAAGTCCTATTCCATTAGGCAAATTCTCATTTTTCTACTCGCTACTTGACTTAATTGTTAGATGCAGAAAACCCTAATCTGCATTCATCATGCTTATTATTTAATTCCTATAGTATTTACTTATATTAGTCACATTAAACCTATTAATTAATATTTAATTTAAGTATTAAGTATTTATATTTAATTAAATTAAATTATATCCTAAAGGCTAATGTACTACAAAATTAAATTTATTTAATTTAATAAATGTGCCTATTTTAATTAATTAAACGAAATTATTTAATTAAATGGAGAACTTACTTCTAATTAATTAAACAAAATTATTTAATTAAATGGGAAGCCATTCCTAATTAATTAAATGAAGTTATTTAATTAAATAAGAAAAGTGCCTCTAAATTAATTAAGAGATTATTTAATTAAATTGAAAAGGTAATTATGAGAGCATATCTCATTTAATTAAATTAAATATTTCACCAAAATCTCTCTTCAGTTCAAAAAGGGAAATTTCCAGTTCACTATTGATAAAAAATGAGTTAAATCAGTTAACTCCATTTTCTACTCAAATTGAATCAGTTAACTCCTTATTTTACTCAAATCAAATCTATTAACTCCCTTTAATTTGGGAATCTCCCTTTATGACTAAACTTCACCTTTAATCCTGACCATTGATTGAAATCGATCTCAACCATTGATAGATTCTAGGAAAGTCTATTTAGGAGACCCTCATCTCTTCATTTTGAAGGAGGATGAATTTGGAGAATTTGCATCGAATTGCTGCTAGAATTCATACTCACATTTGCTTATATTTTTACATACATCTTGCATTCTTAGTTTAAATTCATCTAGCTTAATAATGCATACATTTTTAGCTTAATGTCTTTTATTTCTTAGATTAATTGCTTGCACTTCATCTAGATTACTTGCACATTCATATAGCTTAAATTGCATTCAAATCCTTCGTTCTTACAGAGTCTGGTTGCTTAAACACCTCGAATCTAAGGATATCTGACAAGCAATTCCCTTTAGATAGAAGGCAACAGGTCGCCTTGCCGGCTAATTTTTGAATGAACTATCCAATGTTCATTCTGGGATGAATCCGCAAATGAAGACCATGTTGAAGTGTGTGTGTTAGCAGAGGCCACATATTCACACATACACCATGCTAATTGCAATTGTAGCATTTTCCATTAAATTTTGCTTTTCTATTACTCCAACACTTGTTTGATGTATGACCTGTCTTACCACAATGACTGCAAGTAGGTCTTTAGTTCTTTTGAGATCCTTGCTTGGATGATTCTCCTTCTTCTATATATCCAATTCTTTGATTTCCTTTTTTCTTATAGAGGTTTTTCTCATTGAATTGATTCACGTCTCCTTGAGATTTCATCATTCTTTCATTGATCTGCTTCTCAGAGTTTAGATCATTCCTCAATCTTTCATTGATTTGTCTTTCAGATTTCAAATCATTTTTCATTCTTTCATTGATTTTCCTTTCATAATTTAGATCATTCCTTATTCTTTCATTTTCAAATCTTAGGCTTATGATTTCTTCATTTGCATTGCAGAGCTGATCAATAAGGTCTACTTGCTAAAGGGATTGGTTTTGGATTTCATTGTTCCTTCCATCCATTTCTTCTTTAATCTTGTTTCTCTATTCCAAGACTTCACATAACCTTAATGATTGAATTTCTTGTTCTCTTCTTAACTTTCTTACTTCTTCTTGCAAGGAACCATTCTTTTCTAGGAGTTCTTTAATTGCTTCATTGGTTTCATCTGAATTACTTGAATAAAGGTCTTTAATTCTTTCTTCAATGTAGAGTTTCTCATTCATTTGAATTTCAAGTTCCTTTCTTCTTTTCAAGGATTGAGAGAGTTGTTTCTTTTCTTTCTTGAGTTGGGCAATTGCCATTTCTAAATCCAAATTTTCATTGTCAATGGCTTTTTCAAGTCTGAATATCTCCATGGCCTTGATATTTGCTCAAGCTATTAAGCTTTCTCCTAAGAACCAAAAAGCTCTAATACCAATTGTTGAAAATATTCAAGACTAAGCTAAATTACTAAGAGGGGAGGGGTGAATCAGTAACTTCTAAAACTTCAAAAATTTCAATCTTTAATCCAACCTTTCAATTAGCATTTATCCATTATATAAATTTTGATCTAATTGCATGCATAAGAAACTGAAAACATTCATAACACTAAGACACAAAGTTTTGGTGACCCAAAAACCTTCTAAAGAGAAAGTAAAATTGGGGTGGGGATGATACTTACAACTTTAGTACTACAGTGTAAAGTTAGCTTGTTAAAGCTTACATTGATCACTTTTGATGATCTAACCTGTTAGGAGCAATAAGGACTACTAGGTCCACCTTGTGAAAGAATTTACAAACATACAATTAAGTATGCACTTGGTAAAGAGATTTACAAAAGACTGTTAGGTCTACCTTGTGAAAGGATTTGACTGATCCACCTCTTAGGATGAAATAGTAGGTGATCTCTAATTTGCAACTTGACTTGTTGAATGAGATTCCTTTGTGTACTGAACACCTTTTTGTGATAGATATGTCTCTATTGCTTCTTATTTTGTTATGGCCTATACATTTCGCTCCTTCTACTTTTCTCTAATGTAATTCATATTCACATCTTTATATTTCCATACATTACATCCATCCATTCATTCATTGGATATGATATAATGCAATACATATATATTAATCCAATTATACAAAATTACAAAATTGGCCATCGTACAAGTTACCACAAATGTTACAAAGTCAGCCCACATGAAGACATTCAGGTTTTAAAGACTAACTCAGTGAGGTTTTGAAACTTGACATCCACTGTCAATACTTGGCATCATCATGCACTCGGTACATGTAGAATCTTGATCCATACTGATCACTTCCAAGTAGTCCTAAACTTGGTCTACATTGGTGACTCGGTAAACATTATGAAACTTGTCATATAAACTGAGTTTCTTGATTTATATCGTATGACTCAGTAAACATTCTCACCTCAAGATTAGTATAAACTAAGTCTGTTGGTTAACATTGGAAAGATCAGCTAACATTAGACTCTCGTTACATACTTTGTGAACTGGGTGAACACTACACTACTCGGTAACCACTAATAAACTTGGCATCAATTGAAATGCATAGTTTATACTACTGGTCTTCACATTATTTGAATCTCAATAACCACTAGGATGTGTCCAAAGGACTGGTAGCAACTATAGAACTCAGTGAACAACTGAATTACATGGAAAATACTGAGAACTGTATAATGAGCTCAATAGCTATATACAATCTGAATAAGTGTGTGTCACTAATAACAAACTTGACTGATATGTCAACATTAACACTTTTTGCTATCACTATTCTATCACTCGGACAACACTAGTTTTCTTAGCAAACACTATAGTTCACTGATGCTTAGCACCAACTAAACTTTACTTGGCATAGACTAACTTGCGCTTGGCTTCCACTACTTGTCTTCTTTGCTTGGCACCTATTGATTTTCACTCAGCTTCTACTATTTTCTACTTGACTTGCACTATTTTCTCAACAAGGCTTGGCAAACACTTTTCTTTACTTGATCTTCTTCCAATCTTTTCTTGAGTAATCTTTCATTATAGACTTTAAGTAGATAAAAAATACACTATAATATCAATGTCTTACTTGGTCTTAATGCTCCTTTTATACACTAAATAACTCAACCTTTCTCTAGGTTCTCTTGTTATTCTCTCTTTTCAAATCCTCTTCATCGATCAACCAAATGATAGAAATCATACCAAAAAGAAATTGTCTCACCAGCTAGTAGTAGGTTTGACATCATTGACAAAATATTGATTGTTCATTTTATAGGTTCTACACTTCAAAATAATCTCTTTTCAATAGAATGAAATCCTTAACAGACCAACCACAAAGATAAAAGTAAATTGAAAATTCTATTTACCTAATTTTGGTTGCTACATGACATGATTTCATCCAATCTGATCCAATGTTTCTTTCTTTGAATCATCGAGTATGACAATTGATGTGTGAAGCTTACAATATTGTAACAATCACAACCTTTACCTTAAATGGGCCTACAACTGTACAACATATTTGTAACCGCAAAATGATGATGAGTTTCTTGACAATGATGATTTTCTTGATGGTCTATGATGATATTTTTTTCAATGATGGTTGATTATCAATGTTGACATTATTTTTTTTTAACTGAAACATTGACATGGTAGTGTATTTTTCTATGTTGCTTAAATATTTGCATAGTGGTGTATGAACTTATGTATTGCTACATCTATGTACAATTGATGTGTGAAGCTTACAATATTGTAACAATCACAACCTTTACCTTAAATGGGCCTACAACGATACTTTTTGTACTACATATTTGTAACATCAAAATGATGATGAGTTGCTTGACAATGATGATTTTCTTGATGGTCTGTGATGATATTTTTTCAATGATGGTTGATTATCAATGTTGATATTATTGTTTTTAAACTAAAACATTGACATGGTAGTGTATTTTTCTATGTTGCTTAAATATTTGCATAATGGTGTATGAACTTATGTACTACTACATCTATGTACAATTGATGTGTGAAGCTTACAATATTGTAACAATCGCAACCTTTACCTTAAATGGGCCTACAACGATAATTGATGTGTGAAGCTTACAATATTGTAACAATCACAACCTTTACCTTAAATGGGCCTACAATGATACTTTTTGTACTACATATTTGTAACATCAAAGTGATGATGAGTTGCTTGACAATGATGATTTGCTTGATGGTCTATAATGATATTTTTTCAATGATGGTTGATTATCAATGTTGACATTATTGTTTTTTAATTGAAACATTGACATGGTAGTGTATTATTCTATGTTGCTTTAATATTAGTACAGTGGTGTATGAACTTATGTAATACTACATCTATGTACATATACATACATACATACATATATATAATTTTTATTTTTTTAAAATATTGTTGTATATAAGGTAGGCCCAAAATGAATCTAGATCCTACCCAAATAAATTTGAGTGAATCTTGAACCCGAATTGGTACTCGAATTTGAACCAACAACTTAGCCAAATTTCTTAACCTCAAGGAATTTCAAACTAGGATGGTCAAAAATATCTACTCATTCCCACATTTCATCCTCAAATGAAATATTCTTACATTTCACAAGATACTCCAAAAGAATCTTGTTCCTCGACCTCTTTTCCCTTACACCCAACACCATTCCAAGTTCTAGGATCAATTTTCCTTCATCATCCATAAATGGAAGCACTTGTGAAGCGGCATTTTTCTGTCTGATAGATTTCTTCAAATAGGAAATATGTAGAATATTATGAATTTTTCTACTAGCTAGAAGTTCAAGCTCATAAGCTACCTTACCAATCTCTTCCTTAATACATTGTAGGGTCCATTAAATTGTAGCTATGGGTACTCGTATTGGTTCCCTTTGATGGAAGATTTTATATGTAGTAAAATCTCAAGAACACCATGCCAATAACCTAAGAAGCTCTCTTTTCTAAGTTCTTATCAACATATAGCTTTTATTGGGTTTAAGCATGGTACAAGTTTTTCTAAGTCTTCAAGATATTCATACTATGTTATGTCACATTATTTTCTCTTGGGAATCTACAATCTATATCGAACAAATTTGAATATGAAGTAACATCATGAAAATAAACCCTAAAAAAAATTAAAGGAAACATGTGCTTTCTCATGTAGTACCTATGATCTAAAAACAAGTAACTTTTTGTGTCATGGCTATCCATTGGTCTTGCAATGACACAAAAGCAATTTTTTTAAAAATAATTCAAATAGTCATCACAATTGTGATGGTCCATTTCGACAATTAGCCATCCCTTGCAAAAATATTTGTCACAACAACATCATAACTACGACAGTAGGATTTGATGAATAACTGTCGCTTGTAAAACACAACTATCACACACACATCATAATTATGATGAATGATTAGAATTTTAAACTATCATAATTATGATGATGTACTATTACAATTATAATGTTATGAACATGAACTCTTGTTCCTCACTTATTCCAATTTATGATAGTAACAACCATCACCATTATGATGGATGTCCTCACCATTGCAATTTGCAACAACAAAAGTCTGAAGGGTATTTGATGGGAGCCAATTTGTGGTTCTATCATTAGGGTGATAGGTAGGCATGGCAATTGCGATGGCCTACCATCGTAAAATGAGTCCAAATGTAGTAATGAGTTATTTGAAAGGAAAAAGAAGCAAGAGGAAATGAAGAAAGAACATCGAAAGAGACAATTATTGCATGAGATCAAGGATATTTTACTTGAAACTATTGATGTTGAGAACTTGAATGAACATGCCCCAATCATTGAATAGTTGGTTTAGATTGTGAAAATTTTGAATGACCTTGATATTGACACAAGAGAATAGCTTATGCAAAGGTCAAAGAGAAAATTTGAGAATAAGGTAATGGAGAAAGTTGCAATTGAGATTGTAGTTAAGAAAGTTGAACTTTCTACCGTTGTAAATGATTTTGAAAATAATGTTCAAAATGTAAATACATTATTTATGAAGCTATGCTGTATTCCCCCATTTATAAAAGAAATAAGAGATCATATGGAAAATATTGATGTTGATTTGTAGCAAAGTGGAGATACACTAACCTTGGATGCAAGTTCAAGCTTAGTGCATTTTTAAAAGTTGGGATTCTTACAGGGAAAGGAATTTGAGTTGATACTAGTAGAGAGAAAAATAAGGGCAGAGATCATATCAGTTCAAGTTTTACTGACACCTCATTTGGAGGTCATGTAAAGACATTTGTGGAAGGCCAAGAATTTGACTCAAAGTAATTATAATTTATCTATTGTAGAGAATATGGTAGACTTAGCTTCTAGAATGGAGATTGAATTTCTTATTCTTGATACACTTCAGGCCAATTGGGATGATACAATGAGTTTAATCTTGCAATTGTATAATTCATGTTTTACTAAGTATGATTTACTTCTTGATCCCCATCTTACTATCAAAAGGAAAGTGCTAAAAAAAAGGGGGAAATGTATAGAGATCACAAGAAGAGAAAATTTTGTATACTGAGAAATATAGATGTCATGTATATAGTTATCGAGCTAAGGTATGGAGTATACCCAAAGAGAGAGTTACAATTTTGAAGTTTTATTATGTATGAATTTTTGATAATGATAAGTGCTTTTTCCACTAATGAAAAATGGGGATATTGTTGACCCTAAAGGAAATCATAGTATTGTTAGTTAGCACAAAAGACTTCATCATTATCTAGACAATGTTGGTCAGTCATCACTATGACTGAGCCATCATACATGTCAAGCTATTAAGTAGCAAAGTGAAAAAAGATAGTATGTGTTGATGTATGTATAGTTTTTGAGTGCACATAAGAATCATCAAGCATTTCAGTAGTTTTTGAGTGATTCAGAAGGAAACAAGCAATGAACAATCTAGAAGGTAAAAATGTTAGAAACATTAGTCTAAAAAGATAACTGAGAGGGGGAGTGAATCAGCTATCTGAAAGTTAAAACATTTTATCTTCTTTAAATAAACTTAACCATCCAACCAAAGTAAAAGAAAAACCATACAAAGATGCACGTAGACAAGTACACTAGATTTTTTGACTAGGAAAACCCTTGATCAAAGGGAAAACCTTGGTGGGAATGATACCCACAAGATGATGTACTAATATAAATATTCCTTGTTAGAGGATGGACCCTATTAGGAGTCTATTACAACTTTTGGTGCATATGAGTCCTTGTTAGGAAACTTCAAATCCCTATTAGAAGATTCCAACCCTATTAGGAGTTGTAGTACAATGTATACAAGATGAGCCCACTACCCAAACATGCAATTTAAACTACAAGTAGAGCTCACTTCTCAAACATGCAATCTACTCTTATGTTCTTCTTTCCTTTGTTTTTTCAACTGAACCAAACACTGTCAGACCTTGTAGACTAGGTCACAAACATCATATCCAAATATCAAACCTTAGATCACTTAGTCAAACCTCGATAATAAAGTTTCCTTCACTTTCGCTTTGCTTTGCTCATCTTTACATTTTTCTCTCTCTACTACTTACAATTCTATACTCCATGATAAAGGAAAATGTCCTCCCTTTATATTGAGTCCATAAAATAATTCCTTGAGTCGATTGTTAGACTTTCTTAATTAATTATTATAGGACCATATTAAGACTATGTTACACTTAGCGATAACATTAATTTTCCACCTTGCAACTTTAATATATTTTTGTACACATAACATTATGATGATTGAACTTAGCCACATCATCACCAACATGTCTTCTTCATATCCTACACCTCAATTCTTAGAATGACAATTCTACTAAGAGATATAGCAATTTTTACCAGAACATGCCTCTATAAACTCTATCTTAGAACATACATCACCAAAACTTGCATAACTTCTTCCAGACTTATCATTTCTTCTTTTGACATTAAATTCATATATTACATACTTAGACATATCTCCCATAACCTTGGATAGTTAGAATACTCGACTAGCCATCTGTATCAACTTGATCTTCCCACTATTCTTCTATCAAATACCATAGAAAAATGCTAAGTTGACATAAAAAAAAAACTTAATCAGGAATGTAACATATCATTATAGTAACATATCTACAATACTCCCCCATAGGAATATCATTAGCATTCATTCTTCCAACAATCTCTCAACAATCTCCCCATTTGGCATTGATGGGAACATAGATGAAAAACATCTAGTTCCAAGAATACCAACAAAAGACAATTCATCTTCTTTTCAAATTATCTTCATCAATCATCCTCCCCCATTGATATACCTCAAAGTTCATTTTGCCAAATTATCATTCTATGCTGTACTTCCTCATGATGTTTTTCATGCCAAACTTCTCTCCCATTAACATCAATGTCAAACGTTTTAGCAACTATCAAACTCTACAACAAATGATTCCTACTAGCTGAAGTATCCAAAGACACTATTTAAAGCAACATCCAACAAGAGTCCTAGATGATTCTGTCCATCATAGATACTCCCCCATATAGGAAGCATTAACATTCAACCTAGACAACAATGGTGCCCTATTACATTGGACTGATGCACTCTTGCATCTTCTACTCTGATGTAGGAAGGGGCATAAACCCTAACATACTTTGCAAATACTCAAAAGTCTCTTTCGGAAGAGGCTTAGTGAATATATCTGCATATGTTCTTTAGTGGTCACATGCTCTAATCTAATTTCCTTTTTTGCAACTTTCTCTCTCCACATGTGATACTTAATAGAAATGTGTTTGGTCTTTGACTGCAATACTATATTCTTAGACATATTTACTATATTGTGTTGTCACAACATATGACAATAGGTTCATTGATTTGTATTCTTATATCCTTCAGCATCTGCTTCATCCAAACAACTTGATTGAAATTTTTTGCTACTGCAAAATATTTTTCTTTCATGGTACTTTTTGATATACAATCCTAATTCTTGCTTAGCCAAGAAACCAATCTTCCTCGAAGAAAGAAGGCTCCACTACTGGTGCTCTTTTTGTCATCCATACTACCTAACCAATCAACATTAGTATAAGCACTTAGAGTAAAATCATTAGATCTATCATATTATAATCCAAACTCAGATGTTCCTTTTAGATATCTAAATATCCTTTTGACTTCTGCATAATGTTCTTCTCTAGGATTAGCCTAGAATCTTCCAACAATTCCAACTACATTTGCTATATCTGGCCTTGTGTGAGTCAAATATTGCAATCCTCCAATCATAGATTTGTACTTCTTCTTCTCAACAATAGGTGTCTCATCCTTTGTAGATAAATTGTGTCTAGTTACCATAGGTGTTCCAATAGGTTTGCATGTTTCCAAACCAAACCTTTTCTATAAATCCTTCAAATAATTAGTCTGAGAAGTAAAGATTCCTTCTTTATTCTATACAATTTATAATCCCAGAAAATATTTCATTTCTCCTATCATACTCATTTCAAATTCTTTCTTCATATCTTCAACAAATTTGTCACTTTCCTCATCATTTCCTCCAAATATGATATCATCAAAAAATATTACCAAAATCATCAAACCATCATCAATTTCTTTCCAATCTAGATTACTATTTGCCATACCTTTTCTATATCCAAGCTTTGTCAAATGCTTGTCCAACTTTGCATACCAGGTTCTTGGTGCTTGCTTCAAGCCATACAATTCTTTCTTTAGTTTGCATACTATGTCCTTATCATCTATCAAAGGACAAACTTCAGGCTACTCAATGTACACTTCTTCTTCAAGTTCTCCATTTAGAAATGCTGAGTTGACATCCATCTAATACAATTTGAATTTATTTTGTGCTGCATAGACTAAGAATAATCTTACTACTTCTATTCTAGCCATTATAGTATAGGTCTCATCATAGTCTATTCCTTCTTGTTGTGAGTAACCTTTACATACCAATCTTTCCTTGTTCCTTACAAATTTGCCTTACTCATTCATCTTGTTCCTAAATACCCATTTAGTTCCCATCACATTCTTGTCTGTTGGTCTGCGGACCAATTCCTATGTCTCATTCTTTACTATCTGATCCAATTCCTCTTTCATAGCTTTTTTCCAATAATCATCTTTACATGCTTCATCTACATTCTTAGGTTCAACTTGAGATATCAAACATATTTCTTCATTGATTTTTCTTCTTTTCATCACACCTTTATCTCTACTTTTGATGATCTACTTGGATGGGTGATTCTTTATCATATTCTTTCCTGAAGTAGGAGTTGCTATCTCAACTCTTGGTTCTACTAAAGATTTTGAGCTTTGTTCCTGCCTCGACTCTCCTTCATTCTATAAATCATTTTTAGTCTCAAGAAATACCTCATCATTCCTTGGTTTAGTTACAACATCATCATCTAAATTGTAATAAACTATTCTTTCTTGTATAATGAATTTCTCATCAATTCTCACTTTTTCACTTTCCATAACAGTCTTAGTTCTCAGATTATAGCATCTATAAACCTTTCTTTTCAATGAATAACCAAGAAATATACCTTCATAACTTCTAGCATCAAACTTACCAATATCATCATCTCTTTTGATATAACACTTACTACCAAAGATTCTAAAATACTTAACTATAGGTGAGTGACCAAACCACATTTCATTAGGGATCTTGTTTGTGTCTTTCCTGACTTGCACTCTATTCATAGTGCAGACTGTTGTATTCACAAATTCTCTCCAAAACATCTTGGATACATCATTCTTAGCTAACAAACCTATTCCTTCTCTCTACAATGCCATTCTATTCATGGGTCTTCAACTCAACTCTTTCTTCTACTCTAGGATTGAATCTTTTCTCTTTAATCTAATTCCCATTCTATAAATCATTGCTAATTATAACTCCACATTTTTATAGTTAGCTTTTAAAGTAACAATAGTTTCCAAAGTTATCTTTTCTAATACTTCCTCTTTTTTAACTAATTTAGGTTCATTATCACAATCATTCAAGAATCTTTTGATATTTGCTTTAAATTCTTCATCTTCATTAGAAAGTAAGCTCTTTCTAGCTTTTCTTACTCTCTTAGGGCATGTAGATGAAAAAAGACCAAAATCATTACAATTCCAACAAGCAAAAACTTCCATACCTTCTTTCTCTATTTTCATGAGGAGATTGATACTTTCCTTGATCTTCATGTCTTCTTTAGACCTTGATCTATCTTTACTTGTGGTTCCATCCAGAAGCTCAATGCTCTAATCACTATACGAATCTAATAACATCTATGTCAAAATTTCCTCTATTTGACTTAGGATTATCTTCTCTCACCATGATCTCATAAAGTTGTTAAACTTTATCTTCAAGGACCTAATGCTTTGATACCAATTGTTAGAAATAATAGTCCACTAAGGTAACGTGTGTGTGGGGGTGGGGGGGGGGGGTGTGAATCAGTTATTCAATAATTAAAACATTTATCTTTTTAAAACAAACTTAACCATTCAACCAAAGTAAACAACATCCATACAAAGATGCACATAGACAATTACGCCAAATTTGTTGACTAGGGAAACCCTTGATTAGAGGGAAAACCTTGGTGGGAATGATGCCTACAAGATGATGTACTAATATAAATGTTCCTTATTAGAGGATGGACCCTATTAGGAGTCTATTACAACATTTAGTACATATGAGTCCCTATGAGGAGAATTTGAATCCTTTTTAGGAGATTCCAACCATATTAGGAGTTGTAGTACAATGTAGGCAAGATGAGCCCACTCCCCAAACATGCAATTTTAACTACAAGTAGAGTTCATTGCTCAAACATGCAATTTACTATTATGTTATTATTTCCTTTATTTTGTCAACCAAACCAAACATTTTCAGACCTTGTAGACTAGGTCATGAACTTGAGATCCAAATATCAAACCTCGGATCACTCAGTAAAACTTTGGCAATGAAGTTTCCTTCACTTCCACTTTGCTCTACTCATCTTTTCATTTCACTCTCTCTATTGCTTACAATTCCATACAATATCATACTCCATGATAAAGGAAAATATTCTTCCTTTATACTAAGTCCATAAAACAATTGCATGAGTCAGCTATTAGACCTTCTTAATTAATCATTATAGGACCACATTAAGAACATGTTACACTTAGCGATAACATTAATCTTTTGCCTTGCAACTTTAATATCTTTCTGTACATGTAACATTATGACGAGAAAACTTAGTCATGTCATTGTTAACATGTATTCTTCATATCCTCAATCTCAATTCTTAGAATAAAAATTCTACTAAGAGATATAAAAAGTTTACCAGAACATGCCTTTGTAAACTCCATCTCAAAATAGAAATCACCAAAACTTACATAACTTCTTCTAGACTTATCATTTCTTCTTATAACGTTAACTTCATATAATAAATACTTAGAAAAATCTCCCATAACCTCAAATAGTTAGAATACTCAACTGGCTATCCATACCAACTTGATTTTTCCATTGTTCTTCTGTTAGATACCACAAAAAACTGCTATGTTGATATCAATGACAAACTTAGTCATGAATGTAGCATATCATCATAGTAATATATCTATAATACTCCCCCATAGGAATATAATTAGGATTAATGCTTCCAAAAATATCTCAACAAAAATGAGTTATAACCAAGTCAATTTTATGCCAAGGGACACCATGTTAGAACAAGAAGAGTTGAGTGCCAGGAGTGATATGAGCTGAGCAACATAGTTTGTTGTATTTGAGTTTTGAATGGCACAAACTCATAGGTAAACCATTTTTCCAAGTTTGAAGCATGTTTATATGACCAAGGAGTCAAGTATGGAGGTAATTAAACTTGTAATTATGTATCATTAATACCTATGTTGTGTGTTTAGCCAATAAAAAAAATGGAAAGGTCAAGTACCAAAAAGAATGAATTCATATCATCGATCAAGATCTAGAAGCTTCATTAGATGACTATTTAAGGAGGGTTTAAGACCTAATTTTGTGTTGTTGAAGTTTTTAAAGAGAGGATTGTGAAGTTGAAGGTGAATCATAGGTTGAAGGACTAAGGTCACCAAGTAGTGCAAAGAGGAGATAAATTATATCTATCAAATTGAGGTGATTGAATATTGGAAAGAGAATATTCATTATAAGAAGCCAAGTGCAGACTACAAGATCATGGTGTTAATTACATTCTAACCAGTGTATCAAGTCAATCTCTTAACATGGTGGTCCTAATAGACCTATTGTAAATGTCCTAACAAAGTACTCACTTTATTGTGATGTATAAATCCTTCAATCAAGGTAGAATTAATATTCTCGTAAGCTCTTAATAGGGCATACCCCTCATTGGGTAGATCATTAGAAGTGATCAAGCTTTCTTAGCCCTAACATGCACATTTTATTGCTGCAATAGTGAAGATTTTGTGGGTGTCACCCCATTGTAGTTTTACCTTCACCTTAGAGGCTTTCTACATTACCATATTTAGTGTCATGTGTTGATTTATTGCTTATATATGTTATTCATGTTATTAGATGTTAGATCTGATATTACATGTTGATATATGATGTTTCATGTTAAGGTTGAGATGTGTGGTGATAAAGTGTGGATGTGGTTTATGTTTGAGGTGGTAATATTTTTAAAGACCCCAATTCACCCCCCTTTCAACATCTTACTTTCACTATTAGATTTTCAATAGAAGGGAGCTAGAACTAAGACAATTATGCTTCTAATAGTTTCTGATATCATGAATTTTTTTCACTTTTCCATGAATATTATTACTTTTGATGTATCTTTGATATACCATTGATGTTTACTAATAATATTTATCCTTTTGATATGTACTGACACATCTTAAAATGAATATTTTTTCTTAGTTCCATGAACACTGAATTGATCACTTGATATACTCTTTTGTTTATATAGATGACATGTATCTACTCTTTATGATATATATTGACCATGTGTTATGGTTTTGATATTTAGAGTAATTGATTATAATGACATCATTATTGAAAAAAAATTGTTATAAGTACGAGATTGTATTGTTTCAATCATTATTTTGTCACTAATGTCAAACCTGCTACTTTCTAGTAAGAAAACTACCTAGCTGATTTGAATACTATCATTTGTTTGATTGATGAAGAAGTTTTGATCAAATAAGATAACAAGAACACCTAGAGAAAAGGTTGAGTTATGGTATGTAAAAGGAGTACAAATATTGGTTAAGATAGTGATGACATAGTGTGTTGATTATCTACTTAAGGCTACAAATGATGGATACACTTATTAAGTCTAGAAGAAAAAGTAAGAAGAATTGAGTTTACCAAGCTTGACCAATTGGATAGTAAGTACCGAGAAAAGTTAGTGCAAACCAAGTAGAAAATTAGTTGGAGTTGAGTAAAGTGAAGCTTTAGTGTATGCCAAGTGAATTTAGTGTAAGATGAGTAAACTTTAGTTGATGTCGAGCACTAGTAAACTTTAGTGTTTGCCGAATTACCTAGATGACAAGTGGAAGAACAATATGGAAGCTGAGTGATAATATATTGATGCCGAGTGCTAGTATTCATGTTAAATCATAGATTTGACGAATCTAAGCTGACTATTTTGTTTTCTTGAATTACGTGAAGCACATGGAAGATGACTATGATGAGTTGGTGGCACAAAATTCAAGGTAAACCATTTTGAGAAAAAATCATAAAGGATTAAGGGAGACGATTCTAGAGGAACCAAATGAAAAAATGGGTAGTCATTGTATCCTACCTAATCCTACCTAACCCTAAAATGGAATATTGAGGTTGAACGATAAAAGATCTTAAATCTCTATTTACAGAGAGAGCTAGTCTGAAGAAAAGGTTGTCATGCATGAGAACCTAAGGAAGACAAGGAGTCTAGGGTATTTCTTCATGCATTGGCTAAACAAAAGAGAATACTATTAGCAAGCAAAGAAAGAAGGCTTAAGAGTATGAATGCTTGAAGGGTTAAAAAGCTATTAGAGATGAAGTGTGTGAAAGCCATGCAAAATAGAGGACTAAAACAAGATTTGTAATTTGCAAGTGAGTTATAAATTGTTATCAGATCAAGCCTTCCTATTGCTTTCTGATCATTGTATCAATCTAGGGTAAATCCTTTGGATTAAGGTTGACCTAATAGTCATTTATAAATCCTTTAACTAGGTGACATTCCAAGTGAATGATCTAAAGTCCTCTAACAAGGCTCACTCCTATAGGGTGATTGAAATCCTCTAGCCAAGTTACATTTAACAATGTGTATTGTAACGATTAATAGGATTGGCCTTTTACAAGGCATCACTTTAGAAGAGTGAGAATTAGTAGCATGTTACTGGTGGTTTTTTCCAAATTGAGTTTCCATGTAAAATCTATGTGTCAAATGTGTTATTAAATCTATTATGATTCATGTTTACATTTCTAGAAAGATGATTTGACCTAGGATAATAACCTAGAAGATTATGCATTGTATGATCTAATGGATGCATGCATATTAAGTTTTTATGGATATGGGTTCACTAAGCAGTGAAATTTTTATTTATACATCTTGACCTTGGATAATTCATTCAACCCCCCTTCAGTTATTTTAAAGACTTTTAACAATCATGATACTTGTGGTTTAAATGATATGAAAATATATGCACATGGATATTTCTATTTGATAATGCACATGTATAAATGCTTTTTGTATTTTTGACATGGTTATAGATGCATGGAAATAACACTAGATGTAATGGACTTATCATTTTTTAGTTTTATCTCATGGATGGAATGCAATGCGTTGATATGGAGACACAATTTACTTTAAGAAAAATGATTATTATATTATTGATACCTTTGTATGTATGTGATATGAGTTGTTTTAGTAATCAACTATAATGTATCATGTAAAATGTGATAAAGTTATCAAAATTGGATTTTCAATGTATAATAATCAAATTCTTTGTTAACCCTCCATTGAAAATGAGAATGAATTGAAGCTCAAATAAACCTTTTCTTCTAGATTAATCATGAATGCATCTAAGTTATAATGAATGCAACCTGGACTTGTTATCGATTATTCAAAGTAGGACATTTTTCATCATTGGGAGTTGTTTTATAATAGACATCATAGGCTCATAAAACCTTCACTGATGGATTTACCAATCATGGAGATATGAGTAATACCTTAATCAAATGTAATGTCAAAAGTAAACCTAAGAATCAATACATGTAGGCTAGGATGATTTGTCAGTTAATTCCTTTTGATTTGATAATATTCTTTTGCTTGTGTGTAAAATATGATTAGTAAACCACAATGACCCTTATTTTTGTTCATATCCTTGGGGACATGATCTTAGGTACACATTTACTAGGAATGCAATTTTCTTTCTATCTAACAAAAAGACAAAGAGAATGAACTGAACTCATCAAAGTTTCTATATAAAATGAGTCAAGGTACATGATGCCATCCAATCATGATGGTGGAACTTATAGTGGACAACCAAATTACATAGACCCCAGGGATCATTGGAATAATAACCACAACTAGATAACAAAGAAAACATCATGCTCCTTGTCCTTGAAAATCTAGTTATTAGACATCCTCAAGTCACTCAAGTTTTATGAAAAATTAAAAATCATTAATAATGTAAAAAGAGTTTAAAATTCAAGCACATTTCTCTAGTCAAACATCATCAAGACAAGTTTATAAATGTAAAGTAATCTTTTTGTGCAATTTTTGTGTCATGACTTCAGCTTTGTTTTAAGACTTGTTTGATCTGTATGTAAATGTTTGTTTGAATAGAGTGTTGAGAAACACTTTTGGTTTAGGTTCAATTATCAATGTGCTTCAATATGAGTTTTGAGAAACACTATGAGTTAAAGTGTTGAGAATCACTAGTCTTGATGTTAGTTATATGAGTGTGCTATTGAGAAATACCTTTTTTGTTTTTGTTTTGTGGTAGTGTTTGTGATAATTTTTCTGATTTTAAAGTTTTAAGAAAAACTTGTCCTATTGTTAGTGGTAAATTCCCCTAGACCATAACCTAGGCATGACCAAGTTTGGTTGATCATGTTAGAAACAATAGTCCACCAAGATAACTGAGGTGGGGGGGGGAGGGGTGTGAATCAATTATCTAGTTAAAAAAATTGTCAACCTTAATTAATCTTAACCATCCAATCAAAGTAAATAAAAAACATAACAATATGCACATACACAATTACACTAGATTTGTTAACTAGGGAAACCCTTGATCAGAGGGAAAGCCCCAGTGGGAATGATTCCCACAAAGATATACTGATATATATTCCTTGTTCGAAGATGGACCCTGTTAGGAGTCTATAAACACATTTAATACATAAGAGTCCTTGTTAAGAGACTTTAAATCTCTATTAGGAGATTTCAACCCTATTAGGAGTTGTGCCAACCTTGTTAGAAGTTGTAGAAAGTAGAAGGACCCATTGTCCAAATAGCTTCTAGGGCAAGACCACTGAACTTCTCTATCCAACTGATCTCTCAACTATTCCTTGTAGAATACTTGTTTGTACTATGCTTTAACCTCTTTCCTCTATCTTTTCAACTAGACCAATCACTATTAGACCTTGTAGACCAGGTCATGAACTTCAGATCCAAATATCAAACCTTAGATCTGAGAATAAAACCTTGGTAATGAAGTTCTCTCCAACTTTTCTCTGCTCTACTTATCCTTGCATATCAACTTGTTTCTCTTCTATTCCACTCTTTGTGCTTCTTTCAATTATTCATACATTCATATATAACAAAGGAAAATGTCCTTCCTTTGTACCAAATCCAAAAAAAAATTCCCTGAGGTGACTATTACACCTTCTCAATTAATTATTATAGGACCTCATTAAGAACATGTTATACTTAGTGATAACATTAATATTTCAACTTGTAACTTGAATAACTTTTCGTATGTTTAATATTATGATGAGCGAGCTTGACCACATCATCTCCAACATTTATTCTACACACCTTTAACCTTGCTTCTTAGAATAACAACTCTGCTAAGAGATATAACAAGTTTACCAAAACATGCTTCTGTAAAGTCTATTTTAGAATAGTCTTCACCAAAACTTGCATAACTTCTTCTAGACTTAATATCTTATGCTTTCAAGGTTAGCTACATATAATAGAAACTTAGTATCACCTTTTAACCTCGTTTAGTGAAAATTCTCAATAATCTGTCTATACCAACTTGATCTTTACCACTATTTTTTTGTCAAATACCATAGAAAATTACTATGTTGACATCAATGACAACCATAGTCATGAATGTAACATATCAGCATGATAATGATTTGATCATATTTCTAAAATACTCTCCCATAGAAATATCATCAACATTCATGCTTTCAACAATCTCCCCCTTTGGCATTGATGGCAACATAGATGAAAAACATCTAGTTCCAAGAATACCAACTATAAAAGACTGCTATCCTTTCTTTTGAAATCCTCTTCATTAATCAATATCCCCCATTGATATATCTCAATGTGCTTTATATCAAACTATTGTTCATGCTATAATCTCTCCCCTATTGACATCAATGTCAAAGGTTTCAACAACCATCTACCTCTGCAACAACTATCTCTGACTCGCTCAAGTGTCCAAAGGCATTGTTAAAAACAACATCTATCAAGAGTTCTAGATGACTCTATCCATTATAGATATTCCTCCATATAGGAAGCATCAACATTCAATCTAGATGAAAAATAGTTCTCTATATCACTAGATTGATGCACTCTTGCATCATCTACTCTGATGAAGGAAGGGGAATAATCCCTAGCATACCTTACAAATACTCAAAAGTCTCTTTGGGAAGAGACTTGGTGACAATATCTGCAATCTTCTCTTTTGTGCTTACATACTCCAATCTGATTTCCTTTTCTACAACTTTCTCTCTCAACATGCGATATTTCATAGAAATGTACTTAGTATTAGAATATTACATTGGATTCTTAGACATATTCATTGTGCTTGTGTTATCACAATGTATGACAATAGGTTCACTAAATTCTATTCTTATATCCTTCAACATCTACTTTATCCAAACAACTTGATTACAATTGTTTGCTACTACAACATATTCTACCTCTATTGTAGTCTATGAGATAGAGTCCTGCTTCTTGCTTAACAAAGAAACCAATCTTCCTCCAAGAAAGAAGGCTCCAACATTGGTGCTCTTTCTGTCATACATATTTCCTACCCAATCAAAATCTATATAAGCATATGAAGTGAAATCATTAGATCTATCATACCACAATCTAAACTTTGGTGTTCCTTTTAGATATCTAAATATCCTTTTAACTACTATATAATGTGCTTCTCTGGGATCAACTTGAAATCTTGTAATGATTCCAACTACATTTTTTATATCTAGCCTTGTGTGAGTCAGACATTGCAATCCTCCAATCATAGATTTATACTTCTTTTGCTCAATAGTAGGTGTCTCATCCTTTGTAGATAACTTGTGTCTAGTTACCATAGGTGTTCCAACTGATTTACATGTTTTCAAACCAAACCTTTTCAATAGATCTTTCAAACACTTATTCTGAGAAATAAATATTCCTTCTTTATCCTAAATAATCTATAATCCTAGGAAGTATTTCATCTCTCCTATCATACTCATTTCAACTTCCTTCTTCATTTATCCTCCAAACTTGTAACTTTCATCATCATTTCCTCCAAATATGATAACATCAACAAATATTACGAAAATCGTCAATCCATCATCTATTTCTTTCCAATATAGATTATTGTTTGCCATACCTTTGGTAAATACAAGTTTTGTAAAATGCTTGTCCAACCTTTCATATCATGTTTTGGATGCTTTTTTAAATCCATATAATGCTTTCTTCAGTCTATATACCATGTCCTTGTCATCTGTTAAAAGAAAATATTTAGGTTGTTCTATGTATACCTCTTCTTCAAGTTATCCATTCAGAAATACTGACTTGACATCCATCTGATACACTTTGAATTTCTTATGTGTTGCATAGGCTAAGAATAACCTTACTACTTCAATTCTTGCCATAGGAGCATAGGTTTCATCATAGTCTATTCCTTCTTGCTATGAGTAACCTTTACATACCAATCTTGCTTTGTTCCTTACAACTTCACCTTATTCATTCATCTTGTTCATGAATATCCATTTTTTTCCTATCACATTCTTGTCTACTAGTCTATGGACCAATTCCTATGTCTCATTCTTCACTATCTGATCCAATTCTTCTTTCATAGCTTGCTTCTAATAGTCATCTTTACATGCCTCATCTATATTCTTTGGTTCTACTTGAGTTATTAGACATAGTTCTTCATTGATTCTGCTTCTTGTCATCACACCTTTATATTTGCTACCGATGATCTACTTTGGTGGATGATTCTTTGTCATATTCTTACTAGAATTAGGAGTTGTAATCTCAACTCTTAGCTTTGTTCGAGGTTCTGAAATTTTTTTCTACCTTAGCTCTCTTTCATTCTACTTATCATTTTTAGTCTCAAAGAATACTTCATCATTCCTTGGTTTAGTAACAACAAAATTCTCATCATCAAAATTGTAGTCAACTATTCTTTCTTGTATCTTGAATTTCTCATCAACTCCTACATTTGCACTTTCAACAATAGTCTTAGCTCTCAGATTATGACATCTATAACCTTTACTTTTTAGTGAATAACCAAGAAACATACCTTCATCACTTCTAGCATAAAATTTACCAACATCATCATATCTTTTGATATAACATTTGCTACCAAAAATTCTAAAATACTTAACTATAGGTGAGTGACCAAACCATAGTTCATAAGGGGTCTTGTTTCTATCTCTCCTAACTTACACTCTATTCATAGTTTAGACTACTATATTCATAGCTTCTCTAAAAAACATCTTAGATAAATCATTCTTAACTAGCATGGCTCTTGCTACTTCTGTTACTGACCTATTTTTTCTTTCTATAATGCCATTTTGTTCAAGGGTTCTAGGAGCTAAAAATTATCTTTTGATTCCTTTAGCTTCACAAAAGATGTTAAACTCATTTGAAGTAAATTCTCCCCCTCTATCTGATCTTAAAAATTTAATCATCATACCTGATTCATTCTCAAATCTATTTTTGAATATCTTAAACCTATCAAATGTCTTAGATTTTTCTTTAACAAATGTAACCCACATCATTCTAGAAAAGTCATCAACAATAATCATGAAGTACCTTTCACCATAGAATCCTTTAGTGTTCGTAGGATCACTAAGATCTGTGTATACAATCTCCAACTTTTCTATAGTAGTAAACTTCTTGCTATAAAAAGAAGTTCTAGTATGCTTTTCCAATACACACTCCTTGCAAATTGTGTTAGTAGGCTTCACAATCTTAGGAAAATCTCTATCTACAAACATACTACTAGTTTTCACAATGCTTTCAAAGTTTATATGACAAAATCTCTTATGCAATAACCAAATTTCATCTACCTTTGCAACCAAACATGTCATTTTAGTGGGATTCAACTAAAATACATTACCTATAGATCTGGTTCCCATTCCAATTATCTTTCCATCTTTGTCTCTAATCATTCATGTCTTTTCTGTGAATTGTAACTGATAAACTTTATCCACTAGTTGTCCAACACTCAAAAGATTTTGTTTCAAACCATCAAAAAAATATACATCCTTAGTGTTAGTCTTACCATCAAGAGTTATAGATCCAATACCTTTCACATGGAAAACTGTAAACTTTTGAAGTCAAAAAACTTGTTCATATCACCAGTCATATGATGTGAACAAACATTGTCAATTACCCAATCAGATTTCTTTTCGACTTGCGATACCAAAGCCATTTTCTTTGGACTTTCTTCTTTAATAGCTACAAATCCTATTTTATCATCACTAGCACTTACTGCTAGTTCATCAGAATCATCTTCTTCATTTGCATACAAACAATCTCTATGCCTTCTAGTTTGAACTTTCCTTTATACTTTTTTGCTCTTTTAGGATACTTAGATGTGTAATGACCAAACTCATTACAATTCCAACATTTAAAGATTTTCTTACCATCTTTTTCTCTTCTTACTAGAAGGGCTACTCCTTCTTCTATCTTTCTATCCTCATCAGATTTTCTACTACTAGCAAAATCTCCTCTAGTACTTGTGTTCCTTGATAAACTAGGTTGAATTTTTAGGGCACTAAAAGATGTCTCTATTTTGGTCAATTCTTCAAATTGTCTAAGCTCATTCTTAACTACTTCAAGTCTCCCAAGTAATGTTTCCTTTGTAAAATCTTTGGTACAAGAGATCAACAACTATATCATTTGAATTGTTTGCTTGAATCGTGGTGTTAAGCTCTTCAATATCTTCAATATCTTCTAGATCACCTAATTATTTTCCTTAGTTCCTCCTTGAGATTTGATACCTACAATGATTTTTGAAATTTTGCCTACATATGTTCTTACAGATTCATCTTCCATCATTTTAGCATCTTTAAATGCACAAATCCAGCTTTGTAGCCTCAATTTATTAGAATGCTCATCACATTCAAAACTATTTTCCAAAGCTTTCCAAATCTTGTAATAGTATCAAGTGTTTTTACTTGGCTATACTCAATTTCAGGAAGTGCAGATAATAGTGCTTCTCTATCTCTCATGTTGCACATGAAAAGTTCTCTCTCTTCCTCAATACAAGATTCCAAAGCACTTTCAACAATAATTTTCTTTTTTGATTTTGTCAAGATCAAATATCTTGGATCCATACACAACATATGTGTCTTCATCTTTTCCTTCTAGTTGTCATAATTTGTTCCATCAAGCTTTAGACTATCTTTTCTGAATATGTTAAGCATGGATCTCCCTAGTTTATTAAACTTTATCTTCAAGGACCTGATGCTCTGATACTAATTGTTAGAAACAATAGTCCACCAAGATAATTGAGAGGGGTGTGGGGGGGGGGGGGTTGAATTAGTTATCCAATTAAATTTTTTATCAACCTTAATTAATCTTACCCATCCAATCAAAGTAAACAACAACCATAACAAGATGTACATACATAATTAAAATAGATTTGTTAATTAGGGAAACCCTTGATCAAAGAAAAAAAATTGGTGGGAATGTTTCCCACAAAGATGTGTGTGTGTGTGTGTGTGTGTGTGTGTGTATTCCTTGTTAGAGGATAGACTCTGTTAGGAGTCTATAAACACATTTAGTACATAAGAGTCTCTATTAGGAGACTTTAAGTCTTTTTTAGGAGATTCCAAACCTATTAGGAGTTGTGCCAACCCTATTAGGAGTTGTAGAAGGTTGAAGGACCCACTATCCAAATAGCTTATGGGGCAAGACCACTAAACTTCACTATCCAACTAATCTCTCAACTATTCCTTGTAGAATACTTGTTTGTACTATGCTTTAACCTCTTTCCTTAGTCTTATCAATTAGACAAATCACTTTCAGACCTTGTAGACTAGGCCACAAACCTTGGATCCAAATATCAAACTTCAGATCTCAAAATAAAACCTTGGCAATGAAGTTCTCTCCAACTTCACTCTGCTCTACTTATCCTCACACATCAACTTGTTTCTCTTCTATTCTGGTCTTCGTACTTCTTGCAATTTTTCATGCATTCATACATAAAAAGGGAAAATGTCTTTCCTTAATATCAAATCCATAAAACAATTTCCTAAGTCAGGTGTTACACCTTCTTAATTAATTATTATAGGACCTCATTAAGAACATGTTATACTTAGTGATAACATTAATCTTTCACCTTGTAACTTGAATAAATTTTTGCATGTGTAATATTATGATGAGTGATCTTGACCACATCATCTCCAACATGTCTTCTACATGTCTTTAACCTTATTTCTTAGAATAGTAACTCTACTAAGAGATATATCAAATTTACTTGAACATGCTTCTACAAACTCTATCTCAGAATAGTCTTCATCAAAACTTGCATAACTTCTTCCAAACTTAATATATTGTGCTTTTGAGGTTAGCTTCATATACTAGACACTTAGTAGTATCTCCCTTTAACATCACTTAGTGAAAATTCTCAATGATCTGTCCATACCAACTTGATCTTTATCACTGTTCTTCTATTAGATACCATAGAAAATTGCTATGTTGACATCAATGACAACCATAGTTATGAATGTAACATATCATCATGATAATGATCTGATCATGTTTCTACAATACTCCCCCATAGAATTATCATCATCATTCATTATTCCAATAGATCATACCCAACTCATGAACTAGTCTTGATGATTGGATTGACTAGTAGAGAGGTGTACATTGAGATACATTAATATAGTATTTAGATATGTACAAGTTCTAGACTTAGATGGATTTAGTATTGCAAAATTTTATCAAGTTTTGCATTTTCACAAAAGTTATTTAAGAATATATACAAGCTAATAAAGTATAGAGGAAAGTGATCAAGAATTATATTGATAGATGGAGCACTGATCACAAGTGGCACTTGTTTTCCAAGTTTTCACCACTTGGTAGAGATTCTATTTTTGCTACCAAGATGCTTGTTTACTAGGTTTTCATCATGTCACCTTTTTTTGTGTGTGTGGTTTTTCTCTTTTTCAATTTTTTTATTTGATACATAAAAGTTCCTATTTGCTAGGTTTCACCAAGATGATTAGTTTTTTAAAAGACTTTTTTCACTATTTTTGTTTTTTCTTCAAGATCCATTTTACTGTACAAGATCTTTTCCTCTAGATTATTAGGCATAAAACTATTTGAGAAGTAGAGTGTTGATAGGATCTAGGAGAATGTCTCCTTTAGTTGCTTCCAATCGATAGAGACCTAATCCAAATGTTGTTGTGATAACAAAGGGACCCAACCAATTGGGTTCAAATTTTCCCTTTTGTTCTCTATATTACTAATTCCTTGGATTTTCTTATAGGACTAGATCTCCTACTTCAAATACTCTTGGTTTTTCTTTCTTGTTATATCCTCTATACATTCTATTTCAGTATACCTTCAAATGTTCAACCACTTGTTGTCTGCATGCATCAAGTGATTCTAGTTCTTGTAATCTTGAGATTCTATAGTCCTTGTTAGTGACTAGAATTTTTAATGATACCCTTAGTGAAAGAATCTATACTTAAATAGGAAGAGTGACCTATGACCCATAGATGAGCGCAATAGGAGTATCCCCTGTGGGGGTTCTAATTCTTGTTCTATAAGACCAAAGTGTTGGGTTTTATTAGAGATGCCAATCTTGTCTAGACTCATTTACAATTCTATGTAGTATTTTCAACAATTTTTTGTTAGAAGCCTTTGCTTGATCATTACCTTGAGGGTAACAGATTGAAGACCAATGTTTTTTAACTTTAAAAAATTTACGAAGTTTTTTTAGGTCCTTGTTCTTGAATTTACCCCATCGTTAAACATAATTGAGGAGGGTAAACCATATCAATGGATGATGTAGTTAAGAATGAACATAGATACCTATTTAACCATTGTATTGGATAAAGGAACTTATTCTACCCATTTTGTGAAGTAATATATTGTAGCTATGAGAAACATGTGTCCATTGGATGAATTTGGGAAAATGTATCACACCAAATCAAATGCCCATTATTGGAATGACCATTATGTTATAAAAAAGAATAAGTTCTTTGGCAGGAGCATGAATTTGATTTCCATGTGTCTAGAATGTAGTACAATTTTTGGCATATTTTATAGTATCTTTCTCCATAGTGGGCCAATAATATCCCACTCTCAATAATTTCCTTACTAACAAGAAACTATTCGAATGAGAGCCACACACACATCTATAAACTTGTTCTAACACATGTTTAGATTTTTCATGCTCAAGACATCTAAGTAACATAACATCAAGAGATCATTTATACAAATCATTAGATATAATTCCATATAGTGATGTAAGTCATATAAGGCAATATTTTTTATTTTTGGAATTTTTTTTGGGAAAGGATTGATCTTTGAGATAGTTAACAATGTTTGTATATAGGGATTTTTCTTTGGAAATAAAAAAAACTATTTGGGAATCAAGAGAATAATAAGAATGGAAAGGTAATTCTCCCACCAAGAAATCATAGCAAAATTGGTGCTCTTCAAGCTATAACACGGAGGCTAAGGCAACCATTGCATTTGCTGCTTTGTTTTCTAATCTTGGCATTTGTTGGAAAGTGATATAGAAAAATTAATTCTTCATGTCATCAACCATTCTCTTATAAGGAATGATCTTTTCATCCTTAGTTTTATATTCATTATTTACTTGGTTGATTACTAATTGAGAACCTCCATAGATGTCTAGTCCCTTTGTTTTCTATTAAATAGAAAGCTTGAGATAATTTACCAAGGCTTCATATTCTATAATATTGTTTGTACAAGGGAATATCATTTTAATTTCCTTTGGTATTTTTTACCCTTGTGGAGTGATGAAGAGACAACCTCCTCCTAATCCTTGTTGGGTAAAGGATCCATTAAAATATATTTTCCATTGATGGTTAGTGAGATGCATTTTAGTTGAATTTGGGAATTGTGCTTGTATAGGTTGATTATCAATCAACGATGATTTAGTGAGTTAAAATTTTATCATTTTTCCTTTAATCACTTTTCATTCAACTTATTCAATGTCAAAATCACTTAGGACAAGGACCCACCTTGTTAATCTGCCAATTAGTGTTGCTTTGTTCAACAAGTATTTCAATGGATCGATTTTAGCAACCAACTTCACCTCGTGTGCTAGAATGTAATGCCTCAATTTTTATGATGTGAAGAAAATTGATAGATATGCCTTTTCTATTGTTGAGTAATTGAGTTCATAAGATACTAGTATCTTGTTGGTGTAATAAATTGTTCTTTCTTTGTTTGTTTCATCATCTTGAGAAAATAAGAAACCCATAGATGTATTTGTTGTTGATATGTAGAGCAATGGTTTCCATTGAATAGGAGGCATTAGTACTAGAGGACGTGCTAGATATTCTTTGATTTGGTTAAAAAATTCTCACAATATTTAGTCCATGAAAGATTTTCCCCTTTGTGTAGCATCTATGTAAAAGGTTAAGCCTTATCTGCTAGTTGAGAAATAAATCTTCTTATTGATTGTAGATTTCCTTGTAATGTTCTCATCTAAATTATAGTTTTTGGTGGCTAGATTTCTAGTATTTCTTTCATCTTTTTTGGATCTACCTCAATGCCCTTTGCTAAGACAATGAATCTAAATAAGTTTAGTAGAGGATAGCCCAAATGCACATTTCTTGAGATTTACCTAAGGTAAAAAAAATTAAGATCTATGAAATATGTGCATACTCTTATGGTTTTTTCAGCTTTGGAAAATGGTGCAATATTAGAAATCAATATTGCATAATCTATTTCTCTTATTAATGTTTCTTTTAGGAGTTTTTAAAGTTTTGCCTCTACTAGAAATGTAACACGAGGATGCATCTTTCTTAGTTTTTTTTTACTAGTTTTAATCCTAGAGAAATAGATAAATGGTACATTATGAGATCTGTATGTAATCCTAGCATATTAGAATTATACCAAGAAAAGTTGATCTTCTTTTCTTGAAAGAATTGTGTGGATTGTTATTTTTGTTTTCTTTTGTGAGTGTTTGAGCAATGTGTATAATTTGTGGATTTTCCATCATACCCAATTCAATTGGTTGAGTAGGATTAATCAATTTTCAAGATTCCCATACTTTTGTACCTCAAAGAGGTTTTTACCTTAAGATTCCTCATTTATTTTTATTATTTTAGATCTTATACTGCCACAATGTGGTTTTCACCATTATATCTCTTTTTCTTTTTATTTATTTGTTTGTGATTGAGAAAATTGGTATTCCTCTTTGTCATATTAACACTCAAGGGTTAGAGGGTTCACAAGCATTATAATAGCAAACCAAGGTATAGTCATTGTCAAAGGATAATAGAGTACTAGGTTTTGATTTAGTCCAATCTATAAGTTTTGGATGTACTAGTGATAATGATTTACAAGGTTCCAAGGAATGTACCAAAAAGCCATTAATGTTATTGATTTCATATTGAATATCCATTAAGTTAGTTCCCATAGAATAATCAAGAGCATTAGTCATCTATCCATGGTTATCATAATCCAAGTTAGTAATATGTGAGCCAAACTCAATTGGTGTAATGTTAAAAATAGAAAATTTTCCTTGCTCCAATTGTACTATAGGAGCATATATGTGGATCACATCCACCTCAATATACATAGCGTAATTAGAAATTTCTTCAAATTCATAATCATGGGAATCTGTTTCACTTCCTAGATTCCATCCAAGATATTCTACTATTGTCATGAGTTGACCTTCTTCTTCATTTGATTTTCATGACACAGTTCATCATTATTTGTTTATTTCTCTTTCATAGAAACATCATCTTGTATTTCAAGTTCATCTTCTTGCATGTTACCTTGTTGTTGGTTACCTTTTGCAAAATCTTCTTCCATGGTTTGTTCTTGTATTTATTCATTTATAGTTATTGTGATTTAAATGTCCTGGGTAAATGATATAATTCTCCTTAGTAATTTTTAGTATTCAATTTGAATATGAGGTAACCTTTCATAATTCATATGAGTTTTTTCTTCTTCTTCTCCATTAGAACTATCACCTTTGTCAAAGATAGGCCCATCATGAATATTTATGCAAGGGTAAGATCTCAATCCAACTCCAATTTTATCTCTATACTTTTGATCATTTGTATGACTCATAGGTTCAACTAATGCATATTTTTTCCAAAATATCCCATCTTTTCAAGAATTCATATCCTTTGCCATATTTTATTGGAGAAATTTCAACATAACATTTTATTCTTTCTCTAGATTGTCTCTATAAAGCCATGCCAAAACATCTTTATTTTCTTGTTCTTCTTCTAAAGGAATGCTAGCTTTTATCATTCCTATCACTACATGGACTTGTAGGTGTTTAGAACCTAAAGATTTGAATTCATTTAATTTTTTTCATTAAGATCTTGGTGAGATGGGAATGTTTATTATATAGGATGTTATGTCTATCTTGTATGCTCCCATTCCCTTGTCTCAAATATTATTTTTGTTAGAAAAATACCTAAGTACCATATCTTTTGAAGTCTCCTCTAAACACTCTTTATTATGAGGTATCATACTATTTGATTTCTTTAGATTGTTGCATAAATAAGTTTAATCTATTGGTATTGTGTCTTTAATTCTGTTGTGTGAGAATTTCATAAATTGATGATGTGTCATCTACCTTCATCTTCAAGAAAGTATTAGTCTATTATCAATCAAAACATGAGGAATAATCATTAATAATTAGAAATAAAAGATAAACCAAGAAAATCACAAAGTAAGACAATGATTAGGTTAGTCTTAAAGATCATCAAAGATCATCAAAAAGCATCACGAAACTTGTTAAAATTAGTCCAAAAGCCTTATGATGATCATACGATTAAAGCACAAGGGTTATCTAATAAGCTAAACTTCAAAATCACAAAAAAACTTGTCAAACCTCACCAAAGGCATTTCACTTACCCAAAGACAATGTTCTTTGTCCCTAAGGTGACTTGATTTCACAAAGGTGACCTTATTTTCCCCAAAGGATACATTCAACCTTTTAGAAGTGACTCACAAGTCTCAAAGGTGACTCTAGACATGTTTTTTGAGATGAAAATTAGGAAGGAAATCAAGAAAAAAGGGGGTAATGGTAGATTTGGGGTATGACCCCATGGTGAGCACCAAAAAAAAGTGTAAAAAAGGTGTACCTACAATAAACACACTTCAATAGGACATTAAAATGTTAGGTTAGTATAATCAAGATCAAGAAATGAATAACATAGAAATCCCTATCAAAATCATCCTATGTAAATAAACTTAATCATCCTTAAAATCAAGTCCAAGTAAGTGAAAATACACCCCCAGAATGAGAGGTTCAATATAAATGAGAAAATGCAAGAGATAACTATTCAACTCCATTAACCAAATTGAAGAGTGTGATATAATTACTAAGAATTAACTGAATGTACAGTTAAAATCTAGAACGAGCTATTAGTCTGCTATAATGATAGTGCAAATCTAAGAATTATGAGGGCCATTTGAGCTTTAAATCCATCTTATTTATATAAGTTGAGGCTCAATGGAGGGTTCAAATTCAAACTTGAGGGAGGGTTAGGATTCAAATCTGAGTGGTCCATGTGAGATGATCCATGTGATGTGCTTTCATTGGTCCATGTAACCATTTCTTATCCATTTGTCCCCTTTGAGATGGCATGTCTTTTAGTGAAATTTATTAATCCCTTTTTAATAATTAACTTAGTCAAATGTATTCAATCTTTTGATTTATTTAAATAGACTAGGCCAATTAATGTTTGATTTATGAATTAATTGATTGAAGTTGATCATTTGATTGAATATTTTATGATTATGCCAGTAATCAAGTTGACATAATTAGGAGTATATCCTGATTAAGAGAAAATAGGGCTTCAAGTCTATCAGCCCATTTTATAGTCAATATAAAAAATAGCCAACAATATTGTAACCCATCTAATAAATAATCTATTGAAGTTGATGAAATATCAACCCCATAGCTCCCAAGAATCACTGCATGCAAATACCTATCACAAAAAGAGAGGATAAAAGCAAAGGAGGCTTGAATTCAGAGATCCACAGAAGATGAGACATTCTTGATCTGAAAAAAAGAATTACAAATTTTATTGAATGAATGAATCTTGGGTTGTGGGGTTGAGATTTCATCAACTTCAACATGGTATCAGAGCTCCAAACTTTCATGCTCCTATTCTCTTCATGAGAAGTTTGGATTTAGTTTTTAGATCTGTTAAGTTTTAGACTTTTTTTAATATTGGATATGGGGGTCACATCTTTTGGTGCCCAAATAGACCTTACCATTGGATTTGTAACACCCAAAAACCCCTATTTCCATATAAAATTTATCCAGTTTGGATACAGTTGCAATCTAGGAAAAATAAATTTTCCACCAGATATAACACACTTCCTGAGGTGATGATTTATTTTATTTTTAAAACAATCAGAAAAAGGCTTTGTTGAAAAAAAAACCCATGACTTTTTCCAAAAAGTGTATGCTTTTTTTTAAAAGTTTTTTTAAAAGAGGTTTTCCTTTTTATTTATTTTTTATATATTTCCCAAAAAGACACATGTATTAGCAAAGTACTGATGTAGGCAGGGACATCAGAAAAGTACTGGTGCATTGCAGGCCCACCGCAAGTGCTGATATCATCCACCTTTGGTCAAAATTTGGTGACCTTCAAATTGTCACCTTTTTTGAGTTTTTTTGTGCTTATAAACAATATGGTTTTTGTCATGTCTTCATCATATGGAGGTATTTTTTCCTTTTAGGGTTTTGATCTATATTTATACAGACTGAACTCTCTTTGTAACATTCATTCACTTTTGATTAATAACAATTTTTGTCTTTTTTCTCATCAAAAATGTTTCCTCTATGGATCTAGGAATTCCAGATTCCATAACTTTTGCTTCTCTCTTTCTATGAAAAGTTTTTGTATGCAAGTGATTCTTGGGAGTTGTGGGGTTGATCTTTCATCAAATTCAATAATGTATCAAAGCTCATCATATTGGTGTAGGTATTATTCAGTTTTTATGGCATTTTTTGTTGTTGTTAAGGTCAAGAGTTCTTTTTTGCACTCTGCGAGACATATCTTCAGTATCTAATCTCTAATTTGAGAATTCTTTATATCATTGGAAAGGTCTTTGTGTACTCTTTTTAGTGATACTGATTATTTTTCTAGATTTTTCCCTATGCACATTCTATTGAGTTTTTTTTTTACTTTTGCATTCTAGCACATATCTTGGTTGTTTAGGTCTAGGGATCAATTTAGTTGCTTCAGATGATTCTTCATGGGTTGCACTATCTATTGCATCAGTCTTATGTCTCTTCTGGTCTTTACAGACATCATTTGTGTGAATTTTTGCAAATGCATTGAGATAAAGTTCCATATTCTTTTTTCTTTTCATTTTAGATTTTCTTCCTTATTTTACCATTTGATTCAAGCAGTGTCATCTGAGGACACTCATACATATTATTGTATTCTTGAGATTCACCATATCTTATGCCTTATTGTACATACACTACTTTGATTAAAGTGTCTTGAGGGGTTGATGTTTTTCCTTTTCTTCCATCTATGCTTGTCTAGTAAGTGTTCCTTATGTGACTTTAGCGTAATGATGGGTCTAAGATTGATCACCTCAGTACATACATGTATTATTTTGTGCATCTTGATCAGGGTTCCTTGACATGCAATTCTTTTGGCTCACTTTTTTAGTTTCCTATTACCTCACCCTTATCTGCATTAGGGGGGGTTGTTATGTTGGTTCTTATGATTCCTTGGTTTGATGGAGTGAGCTATGTACTCAATATTTGTTCCTATGTATTAGGTGGATGTAGTAGTTGGGTACCTATACATTTTAGTGAGATGGATTAGTTAGCATATAGAGATTTTTCATGTTGTTCCTACTTTGGATGCAACCTTTCTTGTTTGATTAATCAACTCTTTAGGATTTAATGTTTTATGCCATCTATATCTCTGAGTTCACTTGCTTTCCTTTGTGTGCCTCTTGATTGAAGTAGTGTCTTCTCAGAGAACTCATGCAAACTATCATCTTCTTTACCTAGCTAGGTTCTATTTTAGTGGAGGTTCTTAACATGATCATTCTTTTGTTCCTATATTTTGGGACATTCTCTAGTTTGGAGGCTTCTATAGTCCTTCATTAGTTCCTTCAACATTATTTCTATCTCTTCTTGGAGAAGGGTTTTCCCATGTGGGTTTCTCTATTTCTCCTCTTTATAGATATTTGGTTGTGCTTAGGTACCTCATCAAGCCTTGTTGTTGGGACCCAAATATACTTTCAATAGTAGTTTATAGGTTTTTAGCTACTCCCTAAGTTTATCTTGTGGGGGTTGGGGGGTGTTAGAGTAATAAGATATTTTCTTATTAACTCTATTTTACTTAAGGTAAAGTTTGGGCATATAATAATTAATTATTTTATTAATTATTATCATGCAACCTAGGTTAGTTGCCTCTTAGGGTTTTGATATCTTTTTATAAGGATTGATCTTTGTTTATAACATTCATTCACTTTTGACTAATATCAATTTTTATCTTTCTACTCATCAAGAATGTCTCCTCTATGGATCTGAGAATTCCAGCCTCCATATCTTTTGCTTCTCTCTTTTTGTGATAGGTGTTTGCATGTAGCTGATTCTTAGAAGTTGTGGGGTTGATCTTTCATCAACTTCAACACAACCAAATATTTTGAGACTTCCATTGCGTTTTGAAAGGAAAATAAAGAAATTCCAAGTAGTGTTGATAAGTTCATTCATGAAATAAACTGAAATGCCATCACAAAATACAGATGTCATTTAAACATATTACAACTTAAGAAGCTATATTAGATGATGAGCATAGAGGGGATGAGCCAAAATTAATAGAAGAGATATTGAAGGAATATAGATGCAAATGTAACCTTATACCATAAAAACTATTTAGGAGCATGATGACCTACATTAAAGGAGTATAGAACAATGATAACAAGAATATACAAATTTATTAACATAGGCATCCAAAGGCCATGAAGAAAATAAAAATATTCATGGACACAAAGTGGAAAAATATGATACCACCTTCAAAAAAATGAAAATCAACCATAGAAAATTGAAACATAAAACTTATAAGTCATAGAAAGAATGTTTTTTCTCAACATAGAAATTTATTTGGATAAAGCATAAAGTAAACTAGTTTCTAAAAGAGGGGAGGGGAGAAATAGAGGGGGATAGATAGAGAGACCTTAGAGGTAAAAGGGAAAAAAGGGTTATAGCCAAAACCAAATGTAGTCTGCAATAGAATTGCTAGGTAGTGTCAAAGGTGAGAGAGACTCTGAAAAAGGGTATTGTCAAGAAAATTTCTATGGGGATAAGGGGAACCAAGAAAGTAAATTTAAAGAGCTAAGATGATGAATTAGATTATCTTTTCTAAGAAATTTCATGAGCCTATAAGGGAAAATAAGGGGTAAAGGATTAAATGAATAGTTGCTCATACCTTTTGAAATGTGTCAAAAAACATCCTTTGAAACCAAAACAATATCAGAGGGAAATTTGAGTGAAATTCCATGCAAAAGCATGAATAGTATGGAATAAGAAAAATCCTAGATCTGGTATAAGGGAAAACATTCTAAAAATTATCCATTTAGATTTGGAAATCATACATACTAAACATCGAGAGTTGAAATAATGAGAAGAAAATTTCCAAATGAAATAGATGTATGAATATTTAAAAGAGTAATATATTTATGTATAACTAAGAGATGTTCATAACCTAGATAAAGAGAGTTTAATTGAAGTATAATATGTCTATGTATATTGAGAAGTAATTTAACACAAACTATTTAAGTAAACCAAAATGCAAATCAATTATTCAACCAGAACTACATTTATAATCAAAACCTTTTCAAATAAAGACATCCCCCCACCCTCCCCCCCCCGCATAGGGGGACCCAACTTGAAATTCGATATCATCTACATTGTTGGCCTCTATAAATCATTCCAAGCCCCTCCATTCAGGAGGAGATCCATATGCATAATTCTTAGTAGAAACTACCAATTTATCTTAACATAGGAGGTTCGATTGAAGAACTTAGGGTGATCCTTGATAATGAGGATAACATCAAGTTCAACCACTTTTTTCCTTACCTCAAAGTCATAGAATTTGGGAATATATAAGCTATCATCAATATTATACAAGATAATCTCTAATTTAACAACCAGATGCCCCTTGGAGAGACTTTAATATACATTAAGAATGATTCTTTTAGCCATGTCAAACTAGAGGATTGTAGCAGAAAATATAACAATAATATCTAAGTTAGACTTGGGTCTATCACTCAATGATGAGAAGTCCCTCCCTACAATCTACCTAACATATCAGAAAATTAAACTCTGGGAGGTGTTCATCATCAACTTTAGCCATCTTTTTGAAATAATACCCCATAATTTCATTTCTCTTTTCCCAATTTTCATGTGGATATTTATATGCATAGTAGAAGCCAATGAAAGAGACAAAGAACAATGAGCCCCAAAAATGCCCACAAAATGTGAAAACCATCAGAATCATAATTAACTGAGTAGAATATGGGCATAGATAATGGTTGTCCACAAAGTATAGACCAAACACACAAGTGTGAGAATAGCCCATCTTAGATCATGATATCTAACTAAGAGATAAATTATTGTCAATGTAAGAGAATGAGGGGATATTATATTAATAATGCAATGGTGAATGGGAAGGTAAAGTAATTTAGAATTAGAATTTGAAATGGTTAAGCATCTCTTAGAATGATAATAATCTTAGGAATTTAGCTAGGTGGGATTTTACTCCACATGGATGGTGTAAGATTAATTTTGATGGGGCCTCTAAGGACAACCTAGGGATTTTGGGTTGCGGTGTCATTATCAAAAATATGAATAGAGAAAGTTTGGGTATTATGGCTATCCCTATCAGGGAACAAACTAACCATTTTATGGACTCTCTCCATCATCTTATTTTTGCAATAAGTATGAATTTGAAGAAAATTTGGCTTGAGGGGGATTCCCTTAATATTATTAATTGTCTTGATAAAACTAATAATCCCTCTTGGACTATCCATAATATTATATGCAAGACAATTAATCTTATTAATTATTTTGAGGATTGTCTTATCACTCACAACTATAGAGAAACAAACCAAGTTGCTAACTAGGCTGTGAATGTGGCATGTGATAGTCATGCAAAGATGATTTGGAATCATGGTGAAAAAATCCCTACTGATGGAATATCCTTGATAGAGTATGAAAAGGTTAGAAGTTTGCAAAAAAGCTTTAACAATGATGAACACAACATTTAGGAATAATTATGAATTGTGAAAGAATGGGGAGTTATGGGCTATGATTAGTTTTGAAGGGACTATTCATTCATTACCACATGGATTGTGGGTCTTTATGCATAACAAAAATATTTGTTGTGATATTGACACCAAGTTTTCCTTATTGTCTATTTCCGTTATGACTAGGAGAATTTGCTACAGTTTGAGGAAAATGGGAGGTAGGAAAAAGAGCGTTGAGCCAACAAGCTACAAGGAATGGAATAATAAGATAGATATTTGGGATATTTTGGAATAGGGTCATTTCACAGGCTTCATGGAGAAGTTAAAGGGTAGCAATCCTTCCATTACTTGCTAATTTATTAAGACTTGGAAGGATGATAGTATTCTGGTGGGAAACTAGAAAATGGATGTCATAGAGGACATTATAGTGGAAGCTACTAGTCTTAATATGGAGGATATCAACTTCTACAAGGATAGAAAGCTGTGAGATTGTACTAATGAAGAGTTCACAGAGACAACTAAGGAGCATAACAGGCTAGTTAAAATTGCCAATGCTTATTTTAGCCTTGGCTCTATTTCTCATCCTTGGAGATTTATCATGCTCATGGTGATTGAATACCTAACCTTGGATGGTCAATTTACTAATATTTTTGGTATAATTTTATGTTGGTTAACCATTTTAGGTACTGTGTTAGACTTAATCTCCCCTTCTACCTCATGTAGTCATTGAGTAACACCATTCTAGCTATACAGAACAATCATGAGGTTGACCATGCTTACCATGAAGGCTTGATGGTTTTGATTACGAATCTTCTTAATGAAAAGAAAGTGGACACAACCCATTTTAGTAAGAAAAATTTGGAGTGTGAAACTAAGGGTAGTGAATAGGATGAGGGAAAAAATGAGGACATGAAGGAAGAAGATTATGAGATGGAGGTTAAGAAGAGGAAAATGATTTCTCCTAGAAGCTTGTTTGCGAAGGAAAGGAAGACTAAGAAGGTGGATTCTAAGATGAACACAAAATTTAAAGAGGAGCTAGAGGAGGGTATAGGGAAAAAAACCACTAGTAATTTTGGTATTGCTACTAGAAATAAGGGGAAGAAAATTGACAAGGTTTCAAATATTCCCTCTGATGATGAACCTCTGATCAAGAGAATTGAGTGGAAAGGTAAGAAACTACTTTCTCAAGAGAGGGTTGATGACAAAGGTATTAAGGAGGAGGATTCTAAAAGAGACAATATGGAAAAGGATAAGGATTACCTGGATCATAACAAGGATAATTAGGAATAGGGGTATTAGAAGGGTATGATTGATAATTTGGGATTGATTAAAAAGGATATCAGTAGAATGCAGGAGCAGATGCATGACATTAAGAGAGAGTTTGATCAGTTAAGAAGGACCACTAGAGGTGGGAGAAATCTTAGTAAAAATCTTGATAGACATCGTTAGGTGATTGTTAATGTAGAAGAGGTTAAGAATCTTATGAAGATAATTCCACCCTTAGAAGCCAATAATAGAACTATGGAACAAAACATGAAGGATTTGCAAAAAAGGCTAGATGGCTTGGATAATGGAGTGGTCAAAATTGAGAAGGTAGTTAAGAAACTTGCTAATTAGATTTGCTCCATCTTGAAGATTGTGGTAGAAAAAATGAACACTCTGTTGGACAAACTGGAATAGGGGAGAGTTCAAGGCTTAAAGGACTTGAAAGAGGAACATGGACGCAACAAATGAACTAGGGCTAACTCTAAGAAGACTGAGGTCATGGAAGCCAAAGAAATGGATGATTCAAAGGCCTCTATGGTTGACATGAATATCCTTGTAGATTAGGCTATTGATGTAATGAAGACCCTATAGTTGTCTTTTTGCTATATTTTTGCTATCTTTTCATGTTGTTTGTATTAATACTTATGGTCTTAGTTCTATTTTTTGGTGCTAATGCATAGTACTTATGGGCTTCTTTTCTCTTGTTGTTAGCTACTTTGTAAAAGGTTTTGGGTCCTTTAAAACCTATTTTTACTTAATCGAAACTTACACCCTCATCCTAATACAAAAAAAATCCTATCTCTTAATATATATACAAACATAAAAGAGGAAAAATCTAAGATGGATTAGCAATTATACTTTATCATTTCAAATAGGAAAGTGGAGAAAAGAGCAAGTGGGTTCCATTGACACCCATATTAGCCAAGGAGTTCACTTCTTTGTTTCCTTACACATAAATGTGAAGAATACTATAGTTTGGAAAGAAATTTAATATGGATAGTGGTTTATCTAATCTTGAGTTAAGGGACCAGTTAGGAGTAGATCCTTTCCTAAGGGCATTCAAAATGATCTGAGAGTCACCTTCAATAATCTAATTATCAATTTTAATCTATTTACAAACAATTAAACCTTCCACCACACCCTCAACTTCAGCCACATTGTTGGATGAAATAGAAATGGGCTTAACTATCTTCTCACACACCACTCCATTCAAATCATGGATTATACAACCAAATGCTATTTTGACCTAGGCTACCTCGCAAGGCACCTTCAAAATTGAATTTATACTGGTGTGGAGGAGGAAGGTACTAAACATAATAATGGTGATCCTAGATAGCATTTGGAGCACCCTTACCTTCAAATGAAGAGGTGATGAGGACAAACCATTCCTTTTTCATTAATAAATCCCATTTTGAGAAGGAACCTTCAAAATGGGTTTTGGATCTTAATTTTTTGTTGAAATTGTAAGAATAAAATACCATAATTTCCTATAAGAGAAACAACCTTAGGAGAAATTATCAGTTTTGGGTGACCCTACATTTCTCATACCAATTTCATTAATAATGTCTCACCAAGTCTCCTAAATGTTGACTAGCTATTTTTCCATTTTAGGCTAGGATATAGGTCATATACCCTAAATATCTTCTTTAAAATTTTTAGGGTCATACAACTTGGGCTAACATTGCATACATGCTAGGGATTACAAAAAATATGAGGACATCTAAGAAAATTTATTTAATAGGAACCAAATGACCACCTTATGAAAAAAATCACAAATCAAACTAACTTAATCTAATTAATCTGACTTGGTGTAAATTATAGTAAAGAAAATATTGACTCATTGACCTTTAGGAAATATTTTTATCTCCTTTCAACCTATGCAATAAGAGAATAATATTGAAAGTCTTCCCTTTAATGAGATAATTTGGACTATCCTATGCCTGAGGGTAAAAATTGTTTATTGGAAATCATATTCTTGTACAATCTTTTTCTTGATAAATTCACATTATGATAACACAAAGTTCCATTGAACAAACTAACCCCTCTTAGGGAGAAGAAGAAATATTTGAATATCTACCTAGTCTAGACTAACTGCAACCTGATCATCATGTGTTTTCATTGTCCTTGTGTTGGGATCTTATATGCTAATGAATTCTAATACTAACTTAACAAACAATGCAACTACCAAGAATATTTCCACTTCAATTAATCGAATCTCTACTAATAATTATGTAAATGCATGCTTGCTAGAATGTTCTACCCTTCCTTGAAAGTCATTCAGATCCACATAACTTAATTTTTTATGCCTTGTTTCAATGACTTCACATTCTGGGCCATTACGATGATAATATCTTAAATGCTTAAATTTCATGTTGGTGATATATTCTTTATTAAATTGAGCTATAAGAACTTGCAGCCAAAAAAAAAATTGCTTTCTAACATTAATAACTTACCAATTTTTCTAAAAATATGTATATAAACTATCATGTTATATGTTAGATTATTATCTATTCTTATCACTTCTGTTATGAAATAAAAAATAGTTGGTTACAAATGTTATGGGGAAGTAATTAAAGTTTCCCCATCCTAAATATAATGTTTGTACCTAGTACTATCAATATTCCTCTTTATGATGTTACTCAGATAGTTCTATTTCACTTCTACGACTTTTCCTAATGAGTTATAGAATCTTCTAAAAAAAATCACTAACTAACCTTACTGATTTGTATTTTATTTCATTTGTAAGACTTCATGAAATACAAAATGTTCCTTATTCTCTTCATTCTATGTGTGACATCACAATGTAACCTAGCAATTCCTTTCAAACTACACACCCTAAGTAACACCTTCATGTTACAATGCTCATTTTTTAAAATCAAATTGTTCTTTGTAAATCTATCTTTGATTGCATAACTCATTTTTACAAACTTCCATATCAATTCTCTTTAGTAAAATGTGGTCCAACAACTAAGAGTTTTTGAATCCGACACTATATTTCCAAACTATGTTATCTCCAGTAGGCTCATAAAGAGAATCTAAATAGTTCCAAAATAAGCGAAACCATTGCTCTCAAAACTATTACATTAATAAAAATTATTGATTACTCAGACAAGTGTTGAACTTGTACCATCTTAAAATGGACACACTTGCCTTTTAAGATCTTTTAGTACCCATTCCATAATGACTTCCTAGACCATGGATAGACCTATGCTTGGTGCTCATTTTCTCTATTTCTTCCACTTTCTTCCCTAGTTCTTCTAGCATCTACCCAAGCTTTTTGTAGCTCTCATGCCCTCTTCTCTAGGACTAGGTTGATCCAGGTCAACTTGGGCTGGTTTAGGTCGACTTGGATTGGTCTAGGTTGACTATGTTGACCCTAACTAGTTCAAGGTCGACAAGGTCAACCCTGACAAGATCAAGGTCGACCTTGACCCTAGAGTTTATGGGGCTCAAAGCCGGAGAGACCTCAAGGGTTTAATCAATTAATTCCTACTCTCTAGTCAGCATACATAGTTTTCTTGCTCAAAAAATAATATAAAAGGAGGCTTGGAGGCTTCATTTTCACATAAAATCATATCAAGCATTTACAAGACATCCAAAAGGCATCAAGAAGGTAGGGCAAGGAGCTCAAATATTCAAGCCTTCAAGCATGTTTTCTTCAAGTTTTTAAGGGTCCTTTGTGAGTGTCTTTTCTTCAAGATCTAGCATTTTGTTGGCTATTAAGGGAGGAGATCTACATTGAAGAATTCATTATCTTCTTCATGACACACAGTTAAATCCATGGCTCCATGATGTGGTTATGATAGATTCATTGTAATTGTGGAGATATCCTACATCCTTCATACTAAATTCAACATCTACAACATACACTAAGGCAACATCCTTATTGACAAGGGTTTTTAAAAGAAAGGTGAATATTTACATTTCAGGATTGATTCCTTAATCTAGGGCTTGAGGAAGGCAAACTACCCCCCAACCAAAACCCTAAAACCAAGTTTTTATGTATGCAGAAGTAGGAAACAAGATTTCACACGTGGATCTAGAAGCTATGCCCTACATGGCTTTTTGGAAAATTTGGTTTGACTCTATAACATGGCCCTTGGTACACATGAAACTTGTGAGAATGTGACTGACTATGTTGACCTTGGCCTTTTTTCTTTTTTGGAAGAACGAATTTTGGGTTTCATCTATTTCATCATTTTATTCAAAGATCTCTAGTCAAATTGTTAAAGATATGATCCATTAATATGTTCTAAAACTTGTAATAGCAGTTGTGGATATTTTATGTGTTTTTCAAGTTACTATATGAGTGAATATATATGTGGTCAAAGAGGCATGTCTCTTGAAGAGACATGTCTCTTTAATATATAAACTTACATTAGTTATAATTATAACACAAGTAAAATATACCCTTAATATATTATAATAGTTATATAACAAGATATATATATATACTCTTAACATAAGTTAATTATTTCATATATAATATTTGTCATTTATTATTTATATATCTCATATATATAATATAATTTATCTGACATAATTATAAAATTAACACTCCCTCTCAATGAAGAAGGATAAAAAAGGTAGATATTGCACCATAAGTAATATTTCAAGAATAATACATATAGAAAATCTTTGATAAGAAGATTTCCAATATATGATATCATATAAGAATTGGCCTATCAAAATATCAAAATATGACATTCACCAATTACTGTTTGATATCATATTAAGGTAACATGAGCATTAGCCTATCAGAATATTAATCAAATGATATTCACCAAGTACTCAAACTAATGGCCTATCAAAACATCAACTAAATGATATTCACCAAGTACTCAATGCAGTAATGGCCTACTAGAATATCAAGGCAAGATATTCACCAAGTACCTAAAATATATCTATACAAACAACTTGTAGATAGTCAAATTAATGACATCTAATACCTAGTTGATTTATAAGATAAAGCTTTTCATGATTATTTAAACATTTACACAAAATGCATATCATGATACAAGTTATTATAAGGCTGTCACCATTCAATAACTTCTCCAAATACAAGTGATAATCATTTAGAAGTCATCACTTCCTCATGATGTACATAGACCTAACTTCACACACACACACATGAGGGCAAGCTCATACACACATGACATGAAAAGTTCACATGAAGTCACCATAGATATTGCCATGTCATTTTGTCATGACATCCATCATGAAACATATCAAAGAATAAGGTTTTACCCTCAAACTTATCTCTCGTAGATAATAATATATTACAAGGGATTGCACTTGGAACTTCTTCTTCACAAAGAAACATTAACCTTATGACCTCTAATATCAAATTTTCTAACTCTCAGAACAAAATTCTCTTCAATGAAGCACTAAACTCCCTTTGAATATGTTATTATCCTTCTAACTACCTAGCAGCAAGTCATGTCATGCTTCCCTAGTTCAAGAGGTATCCTAATAGCATAAGGTCTTTTGACTAAAGCATATTTTTTTATTTGCTTCCTCTCTTTGTTCAAGGCTACCTCTAATGAATTGTTAGACTCCCTCTCATAATCTTAATCATCAAGGATATTCACTTCAAGAGACTCAAATTATCCAACCTAATCTTTAGATGATTAATGTATCCTAAATCACAACTTCTTTGGAGCTACTATCATAAGATTGAGTTTGCACAATATTTGGTAGCATGCCCAATGTTCCAATCTTCTTCCTTGGAAGAACATCCCAAATAAAAAGAAAGATCAAGGAAAATAGCTTCTTATAGTACATATAGAAGTACAAATAAGATAGAGACTAAATACTCAAGGAAATAAATACTTAAATATACACACCAACTTCCTTGATATAAATTTCTCCAATTAGAAAATGCCTTCATATAAGCATTTATCAAATGATGGGAATGGTGCATTGATTCATATTCCCCCACACAATGTAATATTCCCACTTATATCAAGTTATTCAAAGCTTTCTTGGCATCCTTGAGACAAATAACAAGGCAAATAAATCTTATAGTAATAAAATCACCTATAATAGTTATTCTCAATAATAATAATATTATTATTACAAGAATAGAAATTTTATTCTATACTTAATTTATAATGTATTAATTATATTCCAATAAACAGTATAGTTACTATAATAGTTTACAATTGTAAATCTTGGCAATAAATAAAAGAACATTAAATTAGAACCTTTAATGATGGTTGGCCATCAAATCCTATGAATTTAAGAGTTTGATGAAAGATAGATTCCATTTTCATAATTTATCCTTTTCTTTTCAATATCTATTTTCTACTCCTTTTATTATGTCCCTTGAATTATTTACATATAACATATCTCTTACCCTGTAAGACACTCAAAGAAATATATTCCTTAATAACATCAAATGTAATGCATTATATATACTTACTTGTAAGGCATCGATACCCAATATATTATTATTTATAACATGTGATCACTATTGATTTGATGGCCCTCTTTGCAGGATAGCTCCCCTGTCACCAAGGTCTCAACACATCAATGTTGATTACTCTATATTTACCTTTCTATACTCCCACTTATCTTAGAAGGCCTCTTTATATTAAATCTTCTATATTTGACCTTCTTTGGTGGTATCCACAAGGAGAGATTATATTAGATAGAACCAATGCAATCCATAGCACAATCAACATGGGTTCATTTTTAATCTACAACAGTGACATATGATCTGAGAAATTGATTGTAGACCGAAAGAAGCATGACATGGAGGTTCAAGCTATACGTATTCACTATGGATTGCCAACTTTTGACTAAATTCACTATGTGAGATCTCTCAAGAATTATGAATTAAGTTAGTTTTGTAGAAGTCATTCCAAGAAGCAATAAAATATTTGAAACTTGCATTGTTAAGCATGAAATTTGATATTATAGAAGGGCCATGCCAAGAGCTAGTCAACCTTTCCAAGCCCACGTACTCCATAGCTCAAATGGGCTACTTAATTCATTACTAAATACTTAATCCATTTAGCAATTGAGCACTGCTTGAGACCATAACCCTTGCAACACATTTTTATGATCCCTATCTAATTTGCACTTGGCTAGTGGACATGAATCCTTTGATTTTCTTATAGCTAACTCTACCACATTTCTAGTCCTATATAGGCCTTACTTAGGTCTAAGGATATAACTTCTCCAAGCCCATAGTGGCTCAACATCAAGCCTGCATCTTACATCTGGCATTTTTCCATCCTCGAACCTCCTTCCATATATAACTTTGATCTCAAATGGGATCATATTTCCTCTTATTCAATGCTAGTGTAGAATACTTGTCATTCAAAACCTATAAGGGACTCATGGTCATAACTCATCGATTCACACCAATGTTGAATCCTCATCTACATAAACCCTTTTCATAAATTTATAGGTTATGTAGAATGACATTGGAGATTCTTGTAAGATGAATTGGAAACCACCAATGGTGATTGTGAATCCATGATAATCAATTATTATGAAGCTTGTAATCAACATCTTTCCTTTGAGAAGGATGTTCATACTTTGGGAGAAGGTGATTCACATGTTTCCTTTGCTAAGGCCTTATCTCAGATTTCTAGAATGAAGGGACTGTAGAGAGTTATGAGATTTTGTCACCATATAAGGCTATCCCTCTATGACTTCAGTGAGAGTGGAACCAAAGACATGCACAATGGAAAGTGCACTACCAGTAGCATAAGAAAATAGTTAACATTGTGTGTTGTCTCCATCATTAGGGAATTTAGGACTATTATCGACCATCATTGTCAAAGCTAGAATCAAATCACACTCTGACATTCACATACTCCCAATGTTTTGCCTCTTCACTTTTCTATAATTGCATTGCCTTTATTCAGAATGTCAATGGGAAAACTCACAAAAACTTAAGACTAGGTTCTCTTATCCTAAGTGGGTCTAACTCATTTTCCCAAGCCCCTGGATCAAGGACATGATGTATAACAAGCCTGAGTTGTCATCCATTCTCCTTGTAGTTGGGATTCTGTGCAAAATTTCAATGTGAGAGATTTGACACCATGCATATTCACTAGCTCTACATTGATTACTCACACACAATGGTCACAAAGAGCATTGTAATCTAGTCACAATGCACAGTTCAACATCCTTATTAATGATCCCATGTGAACAAACTTGCCTACCTAAAATTCCAACATAGAGACCATCAATTTTTTCTTGACGTAAATGTATCAAATACACACATAGTGTACACCTATGGAGAATTGAATTACTTTCATCATTGACATATAGAGCTTGAGAGGAGTATTGAACACTGACATCTATTTACAATGGTTTCAGATCATTCACTTCTTGTAGCAATCTCCCCTTATGTGTCTAGCTTTTTCTTCTACACTCTCGAGATCCACACACAATTTTAACAATATTAATATAAAGTGAGATATCATTTCATCTTTGATATTAAAAATTAGATTGAAGGAATAAGGGTTCCCATAGCATCATTATCAACCTATATAGTTAGTAAATTTCACCAACATCAACTTATACACAGTCAGTTTAGCACCCGCAAGATCTCTATAGACCAACTTGCTCTAATACCATGTTAAAGATATAATTCATTAATTTGTTCTATAACTTGTAATAGCACTTGTGAATATTTTATGTGTTTTCCAAGTTACTATATGAGTCAATATATATGTGGTCAAAGAGGCATGTCTCTTGAAGAGACACGTCTCTTTAATATATTAACTTACATTAGTTATAGTTATAACATAAGTAAAATATACCCTCAATATATTATAATAGTTATATAACAAGATATATATTCAAATTTAGAATTGACATCTTTTTCCCTTTGGGTCCTTATTAATCTAATTTGGGTTAAAAAAGGAATCATATTTGGGGATTATCCCTTTCCCTTTACATATCATTTCAATGGCTTAGTGCGTAAAATAGAGGTCTTCATCCTATTAAAACATCTCCCTTTTCACCCTAAATAAAACTTACAGATAGTTCTTTATCTCGATAGGTCAGCTAACTATTATTTAGTTGACAAATCCCTAAATTGTATGATTACTCGATCACATAGTCTGTTTTGTTATTAGCTAGAATGGTACAAAATATCTTCCTTAAATAGATTTCCCACCTTCCTTTACAAATACATAAAACCAATCAATTATTGATTATTTTCCCTAGCTAACTACTAATTAATAATTACTAGTAAGATATTTCTCTCCACAATTAAATGAAATGGAAATTGTCTCATCCATTTCATTAATTAAATTTATTGATCATTATGGAACAATGTCTATGCATTATGAAAACCATTCTAATTATTATAAATAATAATTAATAGAATACAGTGAGAATGCTAATTTTTAATTAATTGGTCCGTTTGGTTCGTGGAATTGTAGAAATCAAAATTCCTACAATTCTTGATTTAGCCAAATCAAGGTTTTGCAAATCTTCATTCCTGATTTTATTTGAACAGTTTGTTTCACTTGGAAGATGAGTGAGAAGACACATTTCTATGTGTAAGCTTGGAGTTGTAGGTAGACTCCAAAAAGTAGTTCAATCTATTATTTTTACACTCTTCAAAAAGCATAACCAGATTTTGATTTTCAATTCCTACTTGTTAGTAGGAAGTATGAAAACCTAGTTTTGATACAAAATTATGAAAACTTGGTTTTGATACAAAATTAGAAGTCTGGTATTCTAATTCCATTTTGGCAATTTTGAAACAAGCACAAAAATTTTTAAATCCAGATTTTGAAAAAAGCCAATTCCAATCATCTTCCATGAACCAAATAAATCCATATTTTGAAAAAGCCAATTCCTATCATCTTCCATGAACCAAATAAATCCAGATTTTAAAAAAGCCAATTCCTATCATTTTCCATGAACCAAATGAACCCTTATTAGAATTTGGGTGCTGCATTGACAATGGTTCACTATGGTCAGCAAGGTGGAAACATAAGAATCAATCCATAGTAATCTTAGCCACACCCGGCAATACCGAGTACTTCTTATGCCTCAATGAGATATTACAAACATCTGAATCTTACAATTTGACGTGCATGTCTATTGTCTAAAACAAATATATAGTACTTTAAAATGTAGAATCTAGCCTATTATGAATTGAACTGCAACATGTTTTCTATTCCAAGTCCTTGCTTCCATGGTAAGAACTATATAATCTGCCATACTTACACTGCAACTGAACTTGCGTATGTTTATTTGAGTTCTTTATCTGAAATTTGATTTAGACAAGTTTATAGCAATTAAATTCATTTCTTTTCACGAAGGATGTGATTGCCAATCTTGATAATGCTTGGGTTAGTTGTAACTTACTAACCTTGGTAATATAATGTAGCAAGCATATAAGATGTCCATTTCTTTTTAGTTGTAACTTACTAACCTCGGTAATATAATGTAGCACGCAATTACGAAATCATCTGGCTCTTTCTCTGTAATGGAACCTGAATTTTTGGTGGAGCCAGTTCGTCCAAACTGCAGTTGAATGATTGCTGCTGTCCATAGTTAACCTGCACTTAATTAATATGCTTGAGTTCAAAATTTGGCCAAATGGATGATAGAAATTCAAGCAGATGATACTCCTCCTAGCAGTCATTACTGGGGTTAGCTGATCCTGATGAACAAGGCATACACCTGGTCTGAAGAGTAATTAGCCCCTACCTAATTGGGCTCAAATTCCAACACAATGCTTATTAGGGTTCATGTCAAAAGATGGCTTACTGATAAGCTCAAACCTATGTTAGACAGGGATGCCTTTCCTATTTTTTGGCCCTCTAGAAAACATTTGAGAAATGCCTCTTATGCTGTCCCCCGTCCCCATTCCCAGAATGCCATGGAACATTTTAAAAGTCGACACAAGTCAATGCTTTTCTTTAAGACAGCGATGCTAAAAATCCAAGTGGCCTTTGACATTACGTAATGGTTGTAAGCTTGAACTAAGTTGAGTCTATGTTTTATTCATGCATCAAAAGTGTTGGAATTGTAGGCTTATTTTGTGTTTGAGAAAAGACTTTATCTGATTTCAGCATGAATTATCATTAAAGGTTATATAAAATAAACATAGATAGATAGATAGATATATTGTCTAAAAATGTATCCCAATTATACCTCTGTCCCTGTCTCTGAAATACTATAGAACATAGCCTCAACTAGGAGCAACCTCTAAAACCTAAATCTTATGAGAGGGACACTTAAAAGTTTTTCCAAACTTCTAAGTGTCCCCCTTGATAAGATTTACGTTTTAACCAATGTACTATAGATGAAATAGACACTGGAAACAATCATGAAGACCAGTGGATTGTAATTCAGCCTGCAAATATCTATCTAGATGCCAAATAACCTTACACCTACCTACTTGACAAAAGGGTTTTCTTTACCCAATTAAATGACAGCTGGTAGCATAGAATCAAGGTATGTTCGTATAAGCTTTATGCTTATAGTATAGGGAGCGAACAGTTTTGTTTGATGACTGAAAAGAATCCATGGGATATAGTTGCTTGCTGCACCATAATCAGTCATGAAAAAAGAAATAAATTAGGTATGTGGTTCAACTTGGAAAACTAATCTCGATATCTTACACCTAGTTCTGCATAGCATCTTTTAATGTCTAGGGTTGAAGATGGTAATGTGGAGATTATCTCCTTGCTGGTGGAGTTTGCCTTGTTTCTGCTTGAAACTGTCTTATTTTATTAGTAGTTTTGAATTCCTCATAAACAGATAATGATGTACCATTTGAGCAAGATTCATATTTCCCTGCTGGCATATAATTTTAATTCTTGCATAAATTATCCATTTTTTGAGAAGGTAGCATTCAGTCTCAGATTGTGTTTGATGACTAAATAACCAACAAGCTTTGATGCTTTCTTCTCATTTTGAAGGAAAATGCATTTGATTTATGTATTAAATAGTTTGATATTAATGTATTGTAGAAACAAATTGGTACAGTTCAATTTTTGAAGAATCCTTTGTGTTTTAGGTGGAAGCCTAAGTGCATATTGTGTGTATTCAATTAATAAAGTGGATCCTCATGTTATATCTTAGTTAGCAGCTAGCTTGTTATTTTATCGTATGTCGGCCTAGTCAAATTAAAGAGCATCAACATGTGAACCTGAAGTTTTAGTCAGTCCAATATAGCATATGATTATAAGCTCCCAATTCCCATTCGTATAAGATAAAATAAAACAATGACATTAATGTCCATGAAAGGTCAATATAGACCTATGAGACTGTAAAGTAAATGAAACATAAAGATTAGAGGTGTACGTGCACCTTCAACATATTCTTCAATGCCTCACATTTATTATCATATCTATAAGGATAAGGATTTGATGGAGTCAATGACACTTCAATATGGAGAAACAGGATTAATGAAAAAAAAAATCCATCGAAGTATAGAGCACTGTCTAGAAGCAAAACCTTTAGTCAAACCTTGTTAAAGATCAAACTCCTTTAAAAGAAAAGAATCACGTATCTGTAGTCTTCATGGAAAAGGAATAGAATCAAGCGTCTCTAGTCTTCATAAGCCATGAAGCTTCATAGACAATTATTCAAGCGTTTAAAGAGGCAAAAGAGTCACCTACTAACATTATAATCAAGCAAATATCTAAAAACAAAATGATCCTTCAATTGAGGCTCCATCAAACAGATCTGATAAATATAGTGTATTTGAAGATTGTGGTGATTGATCTCAATGTAGAGAGAACGTGAAAAAAAATTGAACTATATAAAGGCACCTTCAAATTGCATAGAAATTAAATATAAACGTACATTTGTTAAAAGATGCTTTTATTTTTAAAATGAAGATATGTATTGTAATAATGTTAAAGCTTCAAGGAAATTGATCCTTAGGATTCTAACCATTTATCCATAGGAAGGTTCTACAAATCTCTTTTCTAATCTTTTCTACTATGTATGGATAGATACATATATGTGCATTAAAAAATAGGCCCACACACGAGGGATATGAAAATAGTTCTCTCTCTCTTTCTCTCTCTCTCCCTCCACAAACAAAATACCCATGTGTGGTAAGGTTTAGTTTGGGAGAAGGGGTATGAACATAGTGAGGTAAATGGATGATTAGGGAAGATGTCACACATAGGACCAACATAATTCCCTTCATTGTATATCTATTTTTCTCAATAAAACTTATATCCTATTTCACAAAATCTAAAAATAATAATAATGTGAATCCATTACTATGTCATACCTTTGTTTTTTTCATTCTCCATGTGTGTTAGCAACGCTGATCATATTTCTCATTTTTTATTTTCCTTTAGTATATTGATATTGTAGATTGATAATAACCTACATAGTGGAGGCTACCACCTTACCAAGCTTGGTATTGTTGTTAGAGTTTTAGGTGACTCTACAACACCCCAAGGATTAAACAAAAGACCAAGATAACTTCAACAGGACAATGAGAGGACAATCAAATTAAGATACATGAATGATATTATTGATAATATACATGAACATTGATAGAAAATATGCACAACAGGCCTTCATATATAGGCAAGGCAATAAGAGATGACGATAAGGAGTTGATAAAGTATCACCTATGCAAGGTGGACTTAGATGTCCACTAAAGGTGGAGCATCCTCCATTATGCAATGAAATATGTGCCATGATGAGGATGATAATGTGGTGTGCACTAAAGATAGATCTCACACATAAAAATGAATGAGATAAAAACTATAGCCACCTAAAGTGAAATTCTCCGACACCACATGCTTAGAGGTACAAAATCCTAGGCATCTTAATGATGAAATAATATGCAATGCTAATTTTTAGGTAAGCTTAAGTAAAGTGTAAATAGTGAATATTTAATTACACCAATATTTGTCTTATATATTTGATTTTTTTATGGAAAGAACCTTTGACTATTCTATAACTTATTATGAGTATGACTGTGAGTTCATGCTCCCAATTATGTGGGGGATAAATGTACTTACATATTTAATTCAATTCAGACACACTTTGGTGCTTGTGCCTAATATGTATTTAGCTTATTTTTTATTATGCTTAGTTTTAGGGAGTTTTTGTTAAGATGATGAGTTTCATTATGAACGTTTCCTAGCTCAAAATGCTAGGAATAGATACAACACCCTTGTTCAAGAACTTTGGCCCCAAAATTTAGAATATGAATGTCATCTTTGTAACTAGTAGAAAACCACCCTCTGATGTCAACCCTCTACAAAAAAAAATCTCAAAAAGGTGTAATTTCCATATAAATGAGATTCCCTCTCTCCTTTTAGATATTACCTAAGATCAAATATCATCCTATGAAATTCAATCATGCATGTTCAATGCAATTGGCATAAATTTGCAATCAAAGAGCAAAAATCATTTTAATCTACATCATTTTATGTTATTGCATTAATTTATCATTTTCCTATCATTAAACCTAGATATTAAATACACTTCACAATCTCAAATACATTGTAATAATATAGACATTTTAGCCCAATGCATTCAAATACCCTTTCAGGATTATAGATGAACCTTATTATTGTTCCTAATAATATGCTATGGAAATTTGAATTCCTAGTTTGTGTCAATAAGCTAGGATTTCAATTCCATACTAATCATGATTAAATCTATGCACCCTTGATAAAATAATTGGGATATTATGAAGGTATCACTGATCCCAAAGATATATTACCATAAAATTTCTCATATATATTGGACCTATTATCATGGAGCAAGAATAAATTTAAGAACCACCCTTCCAAACTCAATACACAAAAAAAAAGATATAAAATTTTAAGAAATCATCTATTTACAAGTCTCTCAATTTTTCAAAAAGAAAAATTATTCTTGTTGACAATTACTCTTGAATCACAAATTTTATAAAGCAAACATTGGTGAATCTAAAAACCAAACATGAAATTTGTAAATCACCATGGAAAATACTTCTATTTAAAAAAATTGAATTCTTATAAGAGATTATTAGGATAAATGTGATTTTTTTGATGGGTTAAAGGGATAGATTCTATAATATTTAGTCGCCACCAATTATTCACAATATAATCTAATAACCTTTATTGTATTATGTGTGATGAATGTATTGATATTTCTTTAAATTTTAATGAGACCCAATATTTCTTCATGATCATTGATTTCTATTGAGATCAATAATCTGAAAAATATTTTAACCTCCAATATAAACATTACAAATCAAATAGGAATAGTTTTACCTCCTGAAATATAATGAGGATCATTAGATTATATTTTAAATCAATAATGACAACTAAATATTGATGATACAACAATAACTAATCATTACAATGTATTATTAGTGAATTATCATGTATCGAATATAACGGGGACTCTTTGAGTTCAAAGTTTTAACAAAATAGATTATTTGATGATTTAAATATTTGTAAATAAAATTTTGAAAAAAGATGACAATTTAGATTGCCTTAGAACTTGAACTATTAGCCAAATTTGAATTCTTAAATTTTCAATATTAGTCAATTGACAAATTGTAGCCACTAAAAAAATTATTTTCATGGAGAAAACATGTCAAAATTTTGAATTTGATCTCTGGGTATGTGTAGGATTTAAGGGATCCAAAAATGACATGTGAAAAAATTGTCTATCTTTCTAGGAAAAACACAAAAATATTCTTTGACTTTTAGTTGGATTGGGTAAAGGTACATCTAGGCATAGAAAATACCTGAGTGGAACGAGTAACATATATCTTGAAACAAATATCCATTTTTTTGTATATTGAAAAAAGTTATAACATTGTACTAAATTATTATTAATTATTTATTTAATATATTATATAGTATCATAGAATATAAATATAATTATATATCAGATTATTATTTATAATAGTTTCACTATAGAGATAGTTTGTAAAGCTAAATTAACAAAAGAGTTGATATACCAAAATAGATTTAAAAAATAACTAAGTCTTAGCAACTGACCGCTACTCAAGTCATTTCACTATGACTGACTACACTAATAGTAAATCACACATTACAGTTTGCAGAGGATTAAACATGTAAACACTTGACTCAAAGTACAAAATAATTACTTTACAACGCACAAATCTGTTGGAATATGTAATTTCCCCTCAAACAAATTATAAACAAATAATAGAGGATTTTAGAAATTCTAGCTGTATTACCCAATAGGGTTAGGTAAGATTAATATTTAGGTTTGTAAAGTTATAGAAGTCATTTATGTTTAGATAGTTCTAGAAGAGTCTATTTGTCTTATGTCAAATAATTTAGATGCTTACAGAAATAATCAAAGACCTCTATAAATAGAGGCATCTTGTAACGTTATTGATATGGGAAAAATGTAATTGATTTGAGCAATGTAATTGATATGGGAAAGTTAATGAAATATATTAGTTCCATAGCACTTCGAGCATTTTTCTATTTTAGTTTATTTTGTCCATCCACCTTTCACAAGGTGTATTAGAGCTATTGTGGATTTCTACAAGTGGCATAAGAGAAAATTTAAGATCTTGGTCCACCTTTCTATAATTCGTATCAGAGTCAAATGGACATAATTATTGGTGTGAAGAAATTTGTTTGGAGAAGAAGAAAATCATTGCTCTCATCAAAAGAAAGAGTGAGCATTTTATTGAAGGCACATGTTTGTGGAGGATTTCTATTGTTTCCATGAAAGAGACTATTGTTGTGAAGAAGGCATTGAAGTTTTTATGGAGTGCATTGAGTCTATGAAAAGAGATCATAGTCACTGTCATTGTGGAGTGTTGATATGAATCATGGTAAACATGAAATTTGATGTTAATAGTTGATGTTGAAAAAGGTTTTCAAATTTGTGTTTTAAGAAGGGGCCTGGATTTTCATTTGATATATTTGAGTTTATTAAAATGGGAAAACAAGGTATAAGAGTGCTAAAAGAAAATATAATTTGACTCTTGAGATGGATTGTTTAAAAGAAAAATTATTGAAACTAGAGACAGAAAAGTTTGCAATGATTAGAGAGAGGTAAAGAGAAAAATGTAGACTTTTAAATGAAATTAGTGAATATAAAGAGAGAATGGAAGAGCTAGAGGATAGGCTAAAATTTTTGGAAGAAGTGCATAATTGGTAGGTGAAGGAAATATGAAAGCTTAGAGATCAAAATAAGGAATTAGAAGAAAAGTTAAATTTGTTTGATGATGCTAAGATAAATAACAAAGTTTTAAAAGAAAATGTGAAGAAATTGGAAGAGAAAATAGTACATGTTGAAGAATGAATTGTCTACTCTAAAATAAAAGAAAGAATGTTTGAATGTGTGACACAAATGATTTGAGTGATTATGTGATTTAGAAATGTGATTTTGTTGAAGCTGAAAGTATTTGTGATGAAAAGTGTAAGAAAGAAAATGGCAAGAAGTTTGTAAATTTCATTTGTTACGATAATAATAGTGTTGGTTTGAATATTATGGAAAGAATGGACTCTAAATGTAAAGGTCTAAGAAAGTATGAGATAGGAATAAGGAATCCAATTGAGCCTACAATTAGGTCTAAATATGAAGGTCTTGAATATGATGTAGGCAATGGAAGGATGAACAAAGGTTCAAGAGAATTTATTGCAGGAGTAGAAATTGTGCAATGTTCACACTATAATAGAAAAGGGCATATAAAGGATAGATGTTGGGATTTAAATCCCTGTGATATTTGTGGCTTAAAAATTACTCTGATAAGACATGTTGGAATAAAGAGTGCAATAAAGATTTTATGGTACATTGCACCAAGATGGATTGTGGATGGAGCTATGGATCAAATTGGTAGAAAATTGCACGAACGATCAGAGGTTCATTCAAGTACAAATGTTCAAGTGTAAGAAGGAAGGAATTTGTTTGTCATAATTTGTGTTAGCAAAGAGATTTGGAGAACTTTTTTCACCTTTTTGATAGATGAACCTATCAAGGGGTAGCTGAAAGAAGACATGAATTTGATCAAGGTTATTAGTGAATTATGTCACTAGCATTTGTGATAGATGAGGAAAGATTATCATTGGATCTTTTTTAGAGGAAATCATTGGTAAATGAATCAACCAATAGCTAACAAAATGTTTCTAGAAAGTAAAGGCTACAACCTTGAAAGACACTATTTGTGAAGGCATTAACGAATATGAAGATAATTGGAAAGTGGCATTTTTGACATCAAGAAAAATAATAATAATTTGGATCTGTATGCAACAACATTTGAGGTTGAAATTAGGGGTGAGTGTTGGAATATGTAATTTCCCCTCAAATGAATTATAAAAGAATAATAGAGGATTCTAGAAATTCCATCTGAATTACCCAATAGGGTTAGGTCAAATTAATATTTAGGTTTGTAAAGTTCTAGAAGTCATTTATGTTTAGATAGTTATAGAAAAGTCTATTTGTCTTATGTTGATTAATTTAGATGTTTCCAGAAATAATCAAAGACCTCTATAAATAGAGCCATCTTATAATGTCATTGATATGAAAAAATGTAATTGATATGGGAAAGTTAATGAAATATATTAGTGCCACAACACTTTGAGCATTTTTCTATTTTAGTTTATTTTGTCCATCCACCTTTCACAAGGTGTATTAGAGTTGTTGTGGATTTCTAAAAGTGGTATTAGAGTAGATTTAAGATCTTGGTCCACCTTTCTACAAAACCTGTTGATCCCAAGGTTCAATGCCACTATTTCTACATTCTATCTTATCACAATAATAATCTCTAGAAGGTGGATCAATATCAAGATGAATCTTGGACACATCCTCTCTAGACCGCTTCAACTTCAGTTTTCCTCCTCAATTTTCTTGTTTTCTTCTTCTTTGTTGATGTTCTTCTCTTTGAGAAACTTCTTGAGATTGTTCAATTCATCTTGATTTATCATGTAAGAAAAATAATCAAAGTATTGCACATACTAAACATCTTTGTACATGATCATAGCTTCTTCTCTGACCAAAATTAGAAATTTGTCTTCGGGCACCTCAAAGATCATAGCAACCTATGCCATGATGGTAAAAAATAACTTAGTAGGATCCCTCTTGATGTTTGGAAAAAAATTCTCATTCCTTCTCTGTAAAGACCAAAGGATCTTGGAGGATAAACAAGACAAAATTTGTTTAATATTAGATCATATGCATCAAAAAACCCCATAATATAAAGTCAAGCCCTAAAGGACTAGATTTTGAATTCCAATTTATCTCCCTACCCAAAAATATTGGCCAAATAACACATGAAAACTTACAATAAAAAAGAAGTGTTTAAAATATTTATTGCTAGTACACAAAGCACAAACAACTAGGTTAACCCTTAAGGAAGAAAGAACATTCCCAATGGCCAACATTTTCAAAAACATAAGTGAATGAAAACATGATTTTTTTGGTTCCATAGAGAGTGCCATAATAAATAAAAAATAATTTTCCATTTAGAAATTGACCAGTTAATATCCTAGCTAGTATTGATCCAATTGAAAATAACACTATTATCTTTCAACAAATTGTACATCTACTTAGTCAAGATATCCAAAAGGCCAATACCATTAGGCCATTTAACATGTACAATACATTTCTTAATATCCCCAAATTTGATAGGAACACGATTTATTGTGGCATTAGAGATCAATGTATAGGTTTTTCTGAGAGGATGGATGATGCAGGATCATATTTGGTGTAAGAGTCATCTTGCATCAACCAAAAATATTTCAGTTAATGTCTTTTTAATAAGATCTATTTCAGTATAGAGTTAATATTTTTGGAAACTTACTAGTTTTAGTAAGTGGGTCATACGATCTTAGAATGTTCTAATTTCATAGGTGGAGGTTCGTCTTTGTTATTTCAACTTGCCAATGGAGCTACATGTCATATCATATGTATTGTAGAAAATATTGATTTTTTTTGGGTACAAAACCTTTGAGCTCAGGTTTGAAGGCCTAAATAGCTCCAAAACAAGGTCAAACCTTGACTAATGGATACTTGCACAATCAACTGTTGTAGATCACAAGATGACAATTTTGAAAAGTGCTTATCATATGCAAAAATTATGGCCTTTGGAAGTTGGGATACCTAAAAGTATATATATATATATATATATATATATATATATATATATATATATATATATATATATATATATATATATATATATATATATATATATTAGGGACGACCTTATGTTGTAAATATGGAAAGCAATAATTATTTGGGGGTTGATTAGGGGTTAGGTCTAAATATCTAGAACCTTCCTGGCTTGTGGAAAAGTGCCCATGTGGCTTTGTAATTGTAATTCTAAAAATATTGTAATTCCATATTTGTGGAAATAATAAGAAGCCCATTTTAAGTTCTTGTGAAATTTGTGTTATTTGTCTATTTTTGTTATGTGTTTTTATATTAATGGAAGCACCCCTCATCAAGTGATATCATAGTAGGTTTTCCTTAGCGTGTAGGAAAATCACTAACTGTGAAGTAGTTTGCACCAAGACTGTGGTTTGGGTAGAGTGTGTAGATATATTTTTGATTGTGAGGCAGTTTGCAATAGGTTTTCAAAGAAAGCATGAAAATGCCTCCATGAAGGGAATGTGGTGGATGAGCCAGATGTATGCTGCCTAAGGGTTTTAGAGCCCTCTAGAGACAACTACAAGAATTACAAGAATAAGTTCATAGAAAGATGAAACTTCTCATAAGAGATGAAAGTGAGGATGGAAGAGAAGAAGAGGGAAACATTGACCAAGAAGAAGAAGAGGAAGTTTTGAACCTAGAAGAGGAAATCCTTTATAGTCCCACTGTAAACAAACTTAAGTTTCCTTTGAAGCTAGATCTAAAATTATATCCCTAATCTTAACTAATGTTCTAGCCCTTTGTTGTCTCTTATTGGTTAGTTTAAGCTTCTCACACTTCTTGATTAGCCTTGAATATTCCTTGAGCTCTGTAAGACTCACATGTTTAAGTCTCATCTTTATTTTCATAGTCACTTCCTTAAATAAGCTTATCTCATATTTTGTATCAACATTGTGCTCATAAATATTGAATTCATCCTCCAAACTTGATGGCAAGGATGATGAGGGTGACACACTTTGACCCTTTTTTCTTTTGTTCATCTAAATTTCATCTTCATCTATGCTTGACATTCTCTTAGAGGACTTACTTCATTTCAGACACCTTTGTCCTCTTGTCTTTCTTTCTAACAACTTGGATCTTGATGGTGTCACTTCTCTCATAGGTGACTTTGCCTTTCCTTGTTGCACTTCCTCTTCCACTATGTCTAGTTTATTTTAGATTGGTGACTTCTCCTATTCTTGAGTTTTCTCCTTCTCAAGAAACTTCTCCTTTGGTGTTTTTCCTTCTTTAATTAAGACCTATATCATCTCTAGTGAATTTCCTTCTCTAGTTCTTGTTCCTCATTTTGAGATGCTTCTTCTACCTATGTAGGTTTTCTAATAGTTTCCTCTATCTGTGGTTGAGTTATGATTTTAGAGGATTCATCATTTTCTTCTTTGAATTTCCTTAGTAGGGAAACCATAATGGGTGGAGAGTCCTAAGTGGTTGGTGGAACATTGCTTTCTTATTTAGATTCACCTTTCTAAATCTATGGTGCCCCTTATTACTTTGCTAATTTGGAGGATCTCTCTTTAGTCACTTCATCAACTTGTTTCTCTTGTCATATTTTACTTATGGATTTGGGCTACTCAATCATGTCCTCATTTTGTGGCACTTGTTGCTTACTAGACTTGTAGGAGCTTCAACTTGCCCCCTTTTCTTGATATCTATATTGGGTCTTTTTTCTCCTTTATTGTTCTTCCCTTTCCCATTTTTTGTTCATATACTTTTTCCCTCTTTGAGTTTTTGTGCTAGGGAATTTATCCCTTTGAGACCTCATCCTTTTTTTAATGCTAAATTCCTCTATATATTCAATCACATCATTCCAGTTCTCAACTTCACTCTCGTATTTTTCCTTTACTTGTAATTATTCTTGATATATTCTTCTACATACTAAACTCCTTCTTGTATACTTCTATCTATGTCCTCTTTTCTGATTTGTTTATCTCAAGTTTCATCTTGGTAAGGGAGCCATCAAGTATTTCTATGAACTTTGTACACCTTGTTATTTCTCATATACTGTATATGCTAGTTCCTTGGGTAACTCATCTATAATTTATGATAGCCTTTTTCCAAGTGTTCTCAAGCTTACTAATAATGCACTTATTATCTTTATTTTATTTTACTTATTGAACTTAGAGAATCTAGTTTTCAATGCATCATAAGTACCATTTTCCATTATGTCATAGAGTATATCAAATTTATTGTAAGTGAAGGTGGCTATTTCTTCACTACCTTTTCTACATTAAAATCCATCTCTATCTCTGATGACTCCTTTCCCTTTGTTACGGGAGATGCTTCTTTCTTGATCTTCTTTCTGTTGTAATTCTCTAGCTTGGAAGGCTTGATAATACTAGTCTCCTTCCTTGTTTCTAGTTCTTCATCCATCCAAGATTGAGGCTTTAGTGGTGATCTACCTATGAGTTTCGCTTCCATTTCTTCACCATCCATATCTTCAACTTATATTGTTTTAAATGATCTAGTTACCTTACTTCTTGTTGTCTTCTTTGGCATTATTTGTGTTGCCTACCATTGTTTGAGAATTCCATCCCTTATCTCCACATGGGTTCCAAAACTTAGTAGGATTAATTTGTCTAGTATAGTCAAAGTAACCACTCAATATGTGGTCTCATTGCTTCTTCACTCACTTCATACTGAAATGGCATCAACTAGTGAGTTTTTGGTTGAACTGCCCCCACAATGTAGTTGTCTTTACTTTCTAGAAAACATAGTTCATTTTTGGATTTCTTGACTATCTACTAGAAGGAATTCTCTCCCACTTGTGCATTTCTTGTTGAAAACATTTAAATTGCCCCATTTAAGATATTTTTTCCCTTTCCTTTAAGGTTCTCATACATATTTCTTATTTGTGCTATGATTGGTGGCTCCTTTAACCACTTAGAGGGTAGGTACCTTAGGAATTCTCTCCTAGAAAAGAAGAAAATGAACACTATTACTACATCAAATTTAAGATTCTTATTGTTGTAGTCTTTCTTTATCTTACCTATGTTTTCCATATTTTTCCCATGAAGCCATCCACTTAGGTTGATTTTTGTGTGATTATGTATGATTTGATATGCTCAATATACAATACCACTAGGAATACTATTATCTTGGCTTGAATAGTATATTTGGTAAGTGATCACCATTTTTTCTATCTCATTTTAGGGCCCTTGATGTTATTCACCGTGCAAGTTCTTTTGTCTTGATAGTGTCTAGTGATCTCTATAGCTAGCTTTGCTGAAATCAACTTTGTAGTTAGTTCCACTCTAGTAGAACTAAATCTAGTTACCCTTCATATTATATCCTTCATGATCTTGTATGGTTTATCCAAGCATACATATTGATCATGTACTCTACTCAACACATATCTCATCCAATATTTTTGAAAGAAATTTGAAATATCTATAGCTTAATGTAGAGTGGCTTCCTCTATATGCTGGTGTTTATCTTTTAGAATCTCATTCTCACAAAAGGTTTTGTGCAATTTGTGAGTCACCTTGATTCCTATTTATTAAATCTTGACATCTAGGTACTTGCTAACATGTTCTATGAGAATAATGTTAGTTGGGAGTGATCACAATGCTCCTCTTAGTCCATTTCATCTACCTTCAATAAAGAACCCTCACACTCAATATGTTCGGTGGCCCTTTTATCAACCAACATCTCTTTATTGATTTCTTCAACCATTTAGATATTATAATCGACTAGTAGTTGATACACAAATTGTTTCAATGACTTTCTCAACAATTCACTCTTCACATGCTTTTTCTTCTTGTTCAACTAAACACTGAAAAATTCAAAGGATTCACACTAAAAGTTAGGGTTTCACAAACTTGAAAGCTCAAGATATTTCAACTTCATAAATTTGTAAATGACTCATAATGTACCTATTTATAGCCTTGAATTGTAATATTAGAGTTTCTACAATAAATAAAAGATTTATCTACTACTCAACCCATAGTTAATGTCCACAACCCATTTACCAACAATCATACTCTTACCATTCTCCTGTCTCATTACATGTTTAATACATTTTCTAGTTTTAATTTCACTTGGTCAGTCTTGACATCACAATACATGTTTTTTATTAGTTTATACATGAGACTAATATAAGCTTTGTGTTATGCATATATCGCCTTAAGCTATGAGTTAGATTAATTCATTTTAGAGGTCTCACTATTGATAGGTGAGATCAGAACCTCTCCATGTTTAAGTTCCTCTACTTCCTCACTCTTCTTGCACTCCAAACTTTGGTGAAGTCCTTCTTGACTTCTTCTTTATCTACTATCTATCTTTTCCCTTTCCTATTAGGAAACTAGTTGTCTAGAATACCTTTACTTTTTCAATCTCATGAAACTTGGAGCATGTCAGTTTGGTCCCTCTCCAAGGTCCAATGTTGTTTCCTTGAACTATCCTCATCTTCTAATATGATACATGGAAACCTTGATTTCTACAAATTGAACACATCTATGTGGAAAACCCATCCCCTATAATGAGACTTGTTGACTTTGGGGATGACTAGTTTGATCTAACTCTTGATCTACGATCTCCATCCTTATGCCATACTTGTTATATTATTAATAGTATCCCTCAATCCTTTTCTCATTAAAGTGAGATTTGCACTCTTGTGCTATATGACCATATCAGTGATAGTTGTTAGAGTAGCCATCAATGGTACGTTGAATACTAGGAAATACCTATTTGAACCAACATAAATTTGAAGTATGACTTATCTTAACACAATGATAACAAGTGGGTTTTCCAAGTTTCTTACCTTTTTGTGATGTCCTTCCTTGCTTCTTGAAGTTTAGGTCTTTTCCTCTAGAGGACTCCCTTACTTCAGTCTTGTTGTCACCTTCATCTCCAAGACTATTGGTACTATTTTTCCTCCTCTAAGATCATAGTTGTTCATCTATTTTCTTCAACCTCTCATTAAAATTCCTCATTTTTTCATTCCTCTCATTTATACTCTTCAACTCCTCAGCTAGCTTGAGTACCTATTTAGTTAGTTGTGAGTTGATCGTTGTGGTGGTGGTTTTGCTCCTCTTCCATTTTCACTCTCTATGCATCTTTATTTCATGTTACTTCTCTATTTTTTTTCTTATCCTCTAGAGATATTCTCAATGCTTCCTTAACTTTACCTTTGACTCAAATAATATTTTCTATCTCTTCTTGCATTTTTCTCATTTTCACTGCTATCTCTTGCTACTCTTTCTTCATCAACACAATGGTTTTCTTTATCTTTTCATTGTCAACAATGAGATTAGTAATGACTTCTTTAGGTTCATATGAATCACTTTGATATTCAAATTTCTTAATGATTTCTTGACTCTCATTAAGTTTCTTTAGCAACTTCTTTCTCTTGGTCAAGGATACTCATAGTTTGTCCTTCAAATCATCCATGGTGGCAAGAGATTCTTTGAGATTCTTTGGAGTCTATAAGATTCCATTAGATCTTTCCCCAATATGTTGAGCTCATTTCTTTTAGGGTCCAAACTTTGATACCAATTATTGTCCCAACTAGCATGGGGGGAGGGGTGGGTAGCGTGGGGGGCATGGTGATGAATCTGTACAAACTTTCAAATTGGTTAGTGAAGGTCTTAATTGAATAAAATTTAACACCAAAGATCTAAGTAGTAAACAAATGAAAGAAACACTGTAAAACCATGCAAGTTCACACATGAACACATACATCAATAACACATAATTTTTGTAGATGGAAACCATTAGTCTGAGGATGAAAAACATGGTAACAATAATATACCCACTAACCTTTTACTACAGATAAAAGGATGTCTTGTTAGAGGCTACAATTGTTCCTTCTAAGAACATATTATGTTAGGAATTTTCATAACCCATGAGGATTACAAAAGCTTGTGAAAGCTACCTTATAAGAGGATTTACAAACACTACTTCTAGGAGACACCTTGTGAGAGGATTTACAAAATCTTATTGTTAAAGCTTGTCTAATTTTAAGAGATTACTAAAGATGTAATGGTAAGAAAGAAATCAAATTGATTGATTTAAGAACGACAAAATCTTGCCTTGTAGATATCCTTGACAAATATTTGATCGTATTCCTTTCCTTGGCTTTCCCTATGAACTATACTGGTTTGTCTCTTCCTCACCATGCTTGACAACAAGTCTATTGTTCAACTCTCTGATCTACAACTCAAATATCCTCTTCTCTAGTTTCCAATTAAAACAATATCATCAACACCAACAATATTCTAAGTGAAGTGTACAAAAATATTTCTATACTTCCTATACCTTAGGCGCCAAAACCAACTTCAAAAATCTCTCTCATATTCAAATTTGAATTGCATATGTATGTATCATGTAACACCTGTGAATACCCATGACTATTCATTAAGGATCAAATCCTGATATTAGTTCTATAAACACATTGTTTTCACTCTATTGAGGGTATTTTTTTTCTTGATATTTTTTGAAGTTGTAGAATTTGCTCACTCTTTGGTGTGATAGTTTTTCTTCATTATTATTATTATTATATAATTATTATGATATATTGTCACTATAATTTATATAGATTTAATAATTGTGAAACATATTCTCATATGGTTTATGTATGCAGATATCTATATTAATTAACATTTTCATAGATGCCTTATTTTAGTATTATTTACCATTAGGTATTTCCTATATACATTTCTTTACCATTGAAATTTGCACATATTCTATGTATAATTAATGGCTACATGACACTTAGGTAACATTGACATCCTTAGTTCTTCATTTACCTTCATTTTAACCAACATTCAAGTGACATCTTTATTTTCTACTATTGAATATATTACACAATTATCATAATCATCTTATATTTTATCATGTTTATGTGCTTTAATTGGTTATATATTCTTATACTACCTTTATTACCTTTATTACTTAACATCCTTTTATTTGAAACTAATTAAAGTAAAAATTTATGTCTTTATTATTTCTTTTGTAAGTTTTATCTAGTTGTAAGAGATTGATAGCACCATCAATTTTTTTGGCTACCTTCAGCAATATTTGATTTTCTGCCAAAAAATACTTTAACAATTTTCATATCTAGATTACTTTCATATCATTCTCCTTATTTTTATGATTTTGAGGCTAAACCATGTTTAGTGAACTAGAAGTTAGCTTCACTATTATAAGTGTAACACACTTTTTAATTTTGAAGCTTTTTCTATTGAGTACTTCTTATTGCATATGTTGAGTGAATTTATGTCTTTTAGATTTTTTATGTTAATGTTATTTAACCTTTTAATGTGATTATATATTGTATTTCACATAAACAATGTTGAGTGAATTTATGTCTTTTAGATTTTTTATGTTAATGTTATTTAACCTTTTAATGTGATTATATATTGTATTTCACATAAACAATGAAGTGAGGGAGATTGTATTGGTTAAAAAATGTTTTCTATATGTTTTTCACTTGTATTTTGGTCTCTATTCAATAAGAATACCCTTTATGAAGTACCATGTTTTCAAGTGATATTCTTGCATGAATATGGGTGATTGAATTTCTCTTTACAAGTCCCAAAATTAGTCTTTACTAAATCCAAAAAAAATTATTTCCAAAGATCAATCATGTATTTCATATCGCCCATTTACCATTCTATACATTATCCATATATATCTAGACCTAATATAAGCTATTTTGATAGTTGTGAACACGAAGTCATAACATTCCAAAAATAAAACAAAAAATGAAGTATATACTCCTTACATACACTCTCACTTGTGATTACTACATATCTACTACACTTTTGTACTTGTTTGTGTTTTGTATTTCAATACATTTTGCTATTGAGATAAAATAATGCTAGATCATCCTAGTAGATGGAGGAGGGAAACAAATAATTAAATAACATTTCTTTTGACATAAATTACATCATCTGAGTCCCATTTATTAGTCTTTTCTAGAAATGATCATTTCTCCATATCTAGTAAATTGGAACCACCAAGGGTCCAAGTAAGATTAACATGAGCATCACAATCTAATATATGTCCTAAGTTTGTTTTTAACCATATTTAGCTTTCTTATTGAAATATATTTATCAAAAGATTGATGTAAACAAGTCTTAATAGTGATTATTTATTTATTTATTTCCATTAGTCAATTCTAATTACATGCTAGCTCATTTCTACACTCATAAAATTTGGTTATGCAATTGGTGATCTAAAGATCTAAGCCAAAGTGAAACAAAATTATGTCTTATGAATTCTAAATCACAACTCGATCAAATTGTAAAATCATATCATTCTATAAATAACTTCTTGGCATAGTCATGATAATCATATTGTCATGAAAAGATAAGGTGATATGTATTTAAACTCATTTCATTAAAATCATAACTCATATACCTACATTATTATTTTGTAATATTTATGTCCTATATCTTATGTAGTAATTTAAAAAACAAACTCAATGACACAAAAAAATGCAATGAAAGTAGTTAGATACAAGTCTTAGAATGTGTTTTGAATGTTATGCATGTCTCCTAATTTAAGATTTAAGGTTAAAAAAAGGAAGAAAAAATCATTGACCTATAAAAGAGTTTCATTTCTTTCCATTACTACCTTGAAAGAGACCTAAATTAGGTTCCCAAGTCACAAGGCCTAACTATTGACATACAATCAGCTTTGGATAGAATGACCATTATATTTATATCCTTAGTGGTAGTTCAATCACATCATATTTACATATCCGGTCAATTCTATTCTAATCAAGTAGAATAGTATCTTGACTTGAACGAATTAGACTTAACTCTAATTCGACTCACATCTATCAAAGCTATAATGGTCGGAGCTGACTCGATTCATTAAACCAACAGAGTCGTGTGCAAGCTTCGGTCTCATTTTTATGTAAAATCTGGTTGGGATCATAGATCTCATCAATTTGTTCAGAGATTTCTTCGCATTTACCAATTGTTTGCATGCGATGGTTGAAACCGACGACTAGATAGCCTGTGAAGCCAATGTCATTCGTAGCAATTTGAATCATGCAGTTTCCAACAAAGTATTCAAAATAGACAACTACTCAAATGTGGACTGAACTTGTTTTACTTTTCAAAACACTCTTCTTTAAATAATGTATTGAGATTGAGTTCTTTCAAAATTTCCTTGTCAAACACTCTTTTTAAAAACAAAATTATTTGCAGGTATAAATGTCTTATAATGTGCTTTCATAGTCATGCACATTTCTCCATATGTTGTATTCGCATGCAAGTAACATATGCATACTGTTTGAGCATATGTGCCCCCTCAATATGTCTTACAGAGAAATGAGAAAATACGAGACACTATATCCACAACCCGTGAAAGAATCTCATTTTTTTTTATGGCTACCTTAGACGTTTGAGTTGGAGTGGAGCTTTGTTTCATATTTCATGGTAAATACAGACCTAAAGAAATATCTAGTATCTAGATTCAAGTTAATAGACTATGATGTTTAGTGATGTTGAAAGGTTCTTAATGAATTAAGTAAAGATTAAAGATTAAGAATCAAATTGTTTAAAAACATGCAGTAACCTTTGAATGTCAAAAAGTTTGTTATGGGGATCATCCCTAATATGTCTTTCTTAAATTGCTTGGTAAATATTTCTACTGCATTATTAAAATTTTAAGCCTCTTGTCCACTTGTGAATGATAACTTGCCATGCTACAGAGTAAATGGGTTAAGAACATGAGGGATATAGGAGTTTAGTGTGGCATGTTGTGATTGGTAATGCATTAATAGATGAGGCACATGAGTGTTTGAAAAGTGTGGAAGCAAAAAGAACATATGTAACATCTCACGATGACACAATATGCAATAGATAGGTTTGTTGAAATGACTTACTAAACTTTTAGGAAAAAAATAATTCACATGCACAAAGCCAGAATCCTTAGCCCTTGCCAATATCCTCGCTATTTGTGGTTGTCCTGAAATAGGAACTTTAGAAATACCCTAGTTACACATTTTTAAAATGTGGAAAAATAAACAATGTATGCCAATTGTTTGACAATGTGCCTCAAAGGAGTTTGGTCTCACAAAATTCCATGGTTGTAGAATATGAAGAAAACACATCAAGATAATTCAAAGCTTAAGAATTATTGAGCTTTTTTGAAAAACTATAATTCTTATCGAGATGTTTTAGTCCTTATTAGTCTTTGCCTTTAGTTTAGAGACTTGTATTTTCATCTTATTTTTTTCAATTAATTCATTTCTTGGATAAAATGTAAATTTGTTCTAGGCTAAAGTCTTTGGAAATATTTTCATTAAAATAAAAAAATCATAATT